>JAEOAD010000016.1:11010000-11315000 GCA_036365145.1 Orientallactaga sibirica
TGTAGACCAGGCTGGTCTCAAAATGCAAAGATCCTCCAGCCTCTGCCTCTGAAGTGTTGGGATAACAGGTGTGCAATACCATATCCAGCTCTAAAAATTCACCAAGACCGGGACTGGAGAGATGGCTTAGTGGTTAAGGCACTTGCCTGCAAAGCCAAAGGACCTCGGTTCAATTCCCCATGACCCACATAAACCAGATGCACAAAGTGGCACATGCATCTGGAGTTCATTTGCAGTGGCTGGAAGCCCTGGCACACCATTCATCTCTCTCTCTCTCCTTCTTCCCGCTCTCAAATAAATAAATAAATAAATAAATAAAAATAGTTTTTAAAAAATTCACGAAGACCACTAGCTTCCAATGATGGGGTATCAGCACACAGACTTTATGTTCTGTACCCCATGACAGTTAGTATTTGCTGCAGGCTCTCCCTGCATATCCCTTTATCACATCTGTGAAGCCACCATCGAGGTCTGGACGGGCAGTGCCTCCATCGAACTGGTGAGGAATCTGGATATAGTTACTGATATCCGAGCTCCATGCCATGTTCTGAGGCCCTCTCGTAATTCCCTGGAAACCACAATAAAAATACCATTTCGCCCAAATCCAACTCCAGAAGTAAACTCAAAGTCAATGTCGTAAAGCATGCTCTTGCAAGGAATCCAAAATCAGCCAGATGCCCAGCACTTGAGAAATCAATGACACGAGGATACTGCCGTCAGACACATTTGGGCTTGAGTTCCATTTCTGCCCCAGGCTAGCTGTGTGACCTTGACAAGTTATACCCTTCTCTGAGCTTTGGGCCCTCCACCTGCCAAATGGGAAGGTTAATACATAAGGGGTTCTTAAGGAGGCATAAAGAAGTCTTCTAGCAACCTTCCTTTCTTTTGAAAGTAGGGTCTCACTCTGGCCCAGGCTGACCTGGAATTACCTATTAGTCTCAGGGTTTGAAAAATATACCTCTTCCCGAGTGCTGGGATTAAAGGCGTGCGCCACCACACCCAGCTTGAAAAAATATTTTTATTGATTATGCAAAGCAAGAAAGAAAGAAAGACAGAGGGGGAAGGGAAAGAATGGGATGCCACAGTCTCCTGCCACTGAAAATGAACTCCAGACACATGCACCACTTTGTGTATCTGCCTTTACATTGGTACTGAGAAATCAAGGCCAGGCTGTGAGGTTTTGCAAGCACTTTTAACCACTGAGTCATCTCTCCAGCTTCACAACTGCCATTGAGCCTCTTTCATGCCATTGTTGCATAAATAACATAAATGAATATAAGCAGAACACCAGCAAAGAGCCTTCATATAGTTAAGTGCTCAATAAATGTTGGCTGCCGTTATTACATCACTACTGCCACCAAAACGCTGAGTACAGCACCATCTTTTTTATTTTTGATCACGGATCCCAAGGTAGCCTCACAGTGGTTATGTAGCTGAGGAACACTGAACTGTTGATCCTCCTTCCTCTATCTCCCAAGTGCTGAGGGTTATAGGCATGGGCCATCATGCCCAGTTTATGCAGTTCTGGGGATCAAACTCAGGGCTTTACACATGCTAGACAAGCACTCTACCAAGTGAGCTATATCCCCAGTCCCCATCATTTCCTTTTAAAAAATATTTTATTTATTAACTCATTTTGAGGGGGGGCAGATAAAGAGAGAGAGAGAATGGGTTTCTAGGGCCTCCAGCTACATACAGCAAAGGAACACAGACACATGTGCCATGTTGTGCATCTAGCTTATGTGGATACTGGAGAACTGAACCTGAATCCTTAGGCTTTGCAGGCAAGTGTCTTAAACCCTCCAGCCCCATAGTTTCCTAGAGCCACCATCAGTTCAATTCTCCAGGTCCCCGTAAAGCCAGTTTCCTTTTAAAGAACTATATTTGTGCCACCCCATTCTCACTGTCTCTCTGTCTCTCTCTCCCTCCCTCTGTGTCTCTAATAAGTAAAATAAATCTTTTTAAAAAAAAAAAGAACTATATTTGAGTATTTCCTCTTCACTTTGGGTGACTTACTCCATTTGTACCTGTATACCACACACCAGTACCAGACAATGGCATGCCACTGACTTGGAACATAGTGCTTGTATGTTTTCCCCACAGAAATTGGCAAACACTACAAATCAGGACTCAATGTCTTTTTGATTCTAGATTTTTTTAAAGTGATGAAGATAGCTTAGCAACATGAATCAAATATAAGAGGGTATCCTGTCTACAGCCATGACTTCATGAACAGCACAGAAAATGGACTGTTCTTCCAATAAAAACTCTTGGGGCTGGAGAGATGGCTTAGCAGTTAAGGCATATGCCTGTGAAGCCTAAGGACCCTGGTTTGATTCTCCAGGTCCCACGTAAGCCAGATGCACATGGTGGCGGATACATCTAGAGTTTGTTTGCAATGGCTAGAGGCCCTGGTGTGCCCATTCTCACTCTCTCTCTCTAATAAAAATAAATAAATAAGTAAATAAAATCTTTAAAAAAAAAAAACCTCTTGTTAAAATTTGGTAAAGAGGGGGCCGGAGAGATGGATTAGTGGTTAAGGCACTTGCCTGCAAAGCCAAAGGACCCAGGTTTGATTCCCCAGGACACACATAAGCCAGATGTTCAAGGTGGCACATACATCTGAAGTTCGTATGCAGTGGCTGAAGACTCTGGCATGCTCTCGCTCTCTTTCTTCTCCTTCTTCTCCTTCTTCTTCCTCTTCTTCTTCTTCTTCTCCTTCTCCTTCTTCTTCTTCTTCTTCTTCTTCTTCTTCTTCTTCTTCTTCTCTCTTTCTCATCTATCTGCCTCTATCTCTCTCTTTCAAATAAATAAATACATAATAAAAAATAAAACTTTAAAAGCCCACATGTATAAGCCCACTCAGGATGGAGGCAGGATGATAAGGAATTCAGTCATCCTCAGCTACATAGAGATTTTGAAGCCAGACTGAGCTATACGAGACCTTGTCTCAATAACAAACAAAACAAAATAAAAAAGTATAGCACAGCACAGGCCTTGAATTCAATCGAGTGTAAAAAGCGTGACGCAAGGAAGTACAATATCTGCACCACTAGAATGTGGTGTAATTGATCTAGTGCCACCAGCTTTTCCTCTCTGGCTAAGTTCAAGTCCCAGCTCTGTCATTCGATACCTGTGTGATCTTGGGTTTGTTATTTAACCTTTCTGAATCTTAACAGCTTGGTATTAAAAAAAAAAAAAAATGCTGGGCATGGTGGCGCACGCCTTTAATCCCAGCACTCGGGAGGCAGAGGTAGGAGGACTGCCTTGAGTTCGAGGCCACCCTGAGACTACAGAGTGAATTCCAGGTCAGCCTGGACCAGAGTGAGACCCTACCTCGAAAAGAAAAATTTGCCATACCTTCTGCTTTGATGAAGATAAAGAAGAAAAAGTTGTGTGCGCACGCTGCATTCTAGAAAGCACTGTAATAGTTATGGTGTTATCATCTCTTCTAAAGGCTTGACCAGGAGCGGACCCCTCATAGCACAAACAGAGGAATAGCACAAAGGATTTTGGGGGGCATAGAGAAGGTTGGATTTTGGGGTGGGAGGTGGGTAACTATCTTGCTTAGGAATTCATCTTTTACCACTGTTCAAAAGCCCCCTCAAAGGTCTGGGCTTTGGCTAACATATAGTTTTAGTAATTTCTCACGACTGGTTCTTTTTGCTTAAAATGCTATCAAATCCTGGGAACTACCTTCCATTTCAGGATTCTCAAATTACATCAGGTTAGATTGGGGGGTAGCAAAGGGAGAACACACTCCCAAATCTAAAATAAGCAGAAGACCACAGAGAAACACTGTCTATTCGTGCTGGGATCATGTACAAGGGTGAGGCTCCCAGATGCATCTAAGGCCCATTTCTTGGTGACCTCACCTGCAGAAGATGTGTCTGATTGTTCATGATACCAAGAGGCAGCCAGCCCATGACCCTCCCATCTCTGTAAATACAGGGCAATATACCCTTCCATCCCCATCCACCTACATCTGTGGTGAATTTACAACACACACAGCTATGATCACCACTCTGCTGAGGTAGAAATCTCACCCCTGGGCCTGGAGAGATGGCTTAGCAGTTAAAGTGTTTGCCTGTGAAGCCAAAGGACCCAGGTTCAATTCCCCAGGACCCACACAAGCCAGCTGCACAAGGGGCACATGCGTCTGGAGTTCATCTGCAGTGGCTAGAGGTCCTGGCATGCCCATTCTCTCTGTCTCTCTCTCTCTCTCTCTCTCTGCTTGCAAATAAATTTTTAAAAGTTTTAAAAATTTTTTAAAAAAAGAAAGCTCACCCCTTAAAAGTGGGCATTGTTGGGTTTTATTTCAGATGGCCACCCCATAAAGTCTCACTGTAGACAGTCATACCCCAGAAGGCAGGAACCATGCCACATTGATGTTTGTCACTCTCCCCCTGGATTTCAGTCTGTCCTCTGTGAATTGAACTCTGCCTGTAACCTATTTTGCACTTTCAGGTAAGATGCGGAAGGGTGTTGAACATCCATGCGAGTATGATTGTCACTAAGGCATTCATTCATTCATTCATTCATTCATTCATTTGACATTGAGCAACTCATTATACTTGAAGCACTCTGCAGTAGAAAGTGCTTCTAAAGATCAAAGCTCTGAGCAGAGATTTGTATGACTGAAGAGATGGCTCAGTGGTTGAGAGTTCTTCCTGCACAAGCATGAACGCCTGAGAGACCACTCAAGTTTGGCCCACATAAGCAGCTGGGTGTGTCCACATGCATCGATAAGCCCAGTCCCATAGGGGAGCAGAGACCTGAGCCTAGCTGGAGCTCATGAAAAAAAAAGGCAATCTTGGGGATCAGTAAGAAACTATGGCTCAAATAAAAATGAACAAAAGGGGCTGTAGAGATGGCTTAGCGGTTAAGGCGCCTGCCTGCTAAGCCTAAAAACATCAGTTCCAATCTCCAGGTCCCACATTTAGCCAGATGCAAAGTGACGCAAGGGCACAATGCCGCACTTGCCCATAAGGGGGCGCGCACATCTGGATTTCGTTTGCAGTGGCTGAGAGGCGGCTGGCGCACCCATCTCTATCTGTCTGTCTCTCTGTGTGTCTCTCTCCAAAAAAGAAAAGAGCAAAAGTAGTAGGTTATGGTGGCACATGCTTTCAAACTCAGCACCTGGAAGGCAGAGATAGGAGGACTGCTGTGAGTTCAAGGCCAGGTCAGCCTGGGCTAGAGTGAGACCCTACCTCGAAAATTTTTTTTAAAAAAAGCCAAGACTGTTTATCCTACATTAACTTATCCATTCATCTGCTCTCTGCCACAAGATAAGAACCTGCCATAAGCATTCAGGGACCTGCATGTTTTTAGCACGTGACTGCACCCTGAAGACAAAGAGAAACTGGGGAGACGGCTCAATGGGTAAGATTGCTTGCTGTGCAAGCATCAGGACTGGACTTCAGTTCACAGCACTCACATAAAAAAAAAAAAGCCGAAAGAGGAGCCAGGCATAATCCCAGCACTTGGAAGACTGAGGTAGAAGGACTGCAGTGAGTTTGAGGCCAATCTGGGCTACAAAGTGAGTTCCAGGTCAGCCTGGGCTAGAGTAAGTCCCTGCCTTGAAAACAAATAAACCAACAACAAATAAAACTGATTGAGAGGCTGTCTCAAGGAAATAAGATGGAAAAGCCATAGAGGAAGACACTTAATGTCTGGCCTCTGAATGTGTGTGCACACATCTGCACATATCCATGTGCATACACAAATATCACACATACTATATATTCCCCCCCCCCAAGACAGGTCTTTTATTTTATTTTATTTATTTATTTGAGAGCAACAGACAGAGAGAAAGAGGCAGAGAGAGAGAAAGAATGGGTGCACCAGGGCCTCCAGCCATTGCAAACGAACTCCAGATCCATGAGCCATCTTGTGCATCTGGCTTACATGGGTACTGGGGAACTAAGCCTCGAACTGGGATCCTTAGGCTTCACAGGCAAGTGCTTAACCGCTAAGCCATCTCTCCAGCCCTGAGGTCTTTTATATTGCACAGATGACCAAGTAGCTGTGCCCTCACAGAACACAAGCCATGGAGAAAAGAGAAACTCTTTACAGAAAAAGAAAGCCAGGAAGAAAATGTGGATTTTAAAAATGGTCGAGGGCTAGAGAAATTGCTTAGTGGGTAGGGCACTTTCCTGCAAAGCCAAAGGACCCAGGTTTGATTCCCCAGGACCCATGTAAGCCAGATGCACAAGGTGGCACATGCTTCTGGAGTTAATTTGCAGAGACTGAAGGCCCTGACACACTCATTCTCTCTCTTGCTGCCACTCTGTCTCAAATAAATAAAAATAAAAACTATATTAAAAAGCAGTGTTTGGGGAGCCGGCCGTGGTGGTGCATGCCTTTAATCCCAGCACTCAGGAGGCAGAGGTAGGAGGATCACTGTGAGTTCGAGGCCTCCCTGAGACTACAAAGTTAATTCCAGGTCAGCCTAGGCCAGAGTGGTGAGACCCTACCTCGAAAAAAAAAAAAAAAAAAAAAAAAAGCAGTGTTTTAAAAATTGTGGAACAACATGGAACCAAGGCATCTCTAATCTACCAGCTGGCCTTCTGTTTGAGTCCCCCTCCTTCCCGCAGTGGAAAGTTCCACTCAAGAAGCATGCATAGTCTGGGTGTAGGGGGTATCTCTCTAGTCATGAGGCAATCCTATATTTCAGCTGCTCATTACTTCCAGAAGTTACCCAGCTGGACCTGAGCCAGGCAACTCACAGGAGAGGGAGTCAGAAAGCTGGGTAGTCCACAAACTTTGAGAAATGTGGCCATGGGTGGGCTCAGCAGGATCATAGCTGGGCTCACGTCAGGGGAAACCCAGACTGTAGGTCATGGAAAATGTCCAGACCGAGCTCAGGAGCTAGAACTAGCCCCATCAGCAGTCCCCACAGGACGAATGTCTCAGGTCTCTGGAGGGAAATAACAGAAGCGCACCAGAAGTGTTTGTTTTCTAGCTCAGCTGAGTCCAAAACACTGTAACAAGGACTGTGTTTTTGTTCACACTCTTCTGGGAAGGGAAATAACAACAACAACCCAGAAAACCAGATCAACCGCACCACAGCCTCTGTCTGTCGGCCATAGAGGTGGTGCTGTCTACATCAAGGCTAAACAACTGAGGTTCAAACGTGTCCTCCAACCTAGCCAACTCCAACCCAGAGCTCCTTGCACCCCAGAAGCCCCTCCCACCTCTGCCACCCACTGGAGAAAAGACAAAGAAGCCCATTTTGAGGCCACCTCCAGGCCAGCAAGTGAATTGCCCACAGTATTGCCAGGAAGGAGATTCAGGTGCAATCCAGACAGACCATTTCCTGCCTGGTCTACCACCACACTGAGGTCCAAAGGCCTGCCTAGCCCTCACCCTCTTCCAGGACCCCCAACTTTTGCTTTGTGACACCTGAGGGTACTCCGAAAGACATCTTCAGCAGGAAGAATTCAAAATGCCATGACAGTCAGCATCAGGAGGGGACTACACACACTGCAGAGTCTCCTGTGAGACACAGCAAGGGCTGGGACAGGGCGTTGAGCGTGGGGACTGAACCCATGCCCTGGCGTAGCTGCCATGAGACGATGGACATGTCAGACCCTCTCTGGGCTGTTCCCCGAAGCCGGAATTCGGTGTTATCCTGGATGCTGCCCTCTCCCTCACTTCCACACGGAATTAGGCACCTCATCAACCTTCAGGATGACCCTGTGTGTCTGTCCCGTACCACATCTCAGGCCTGATTACCACATTAGCCTCCTACCTGGGCTCCCAGCTGCCAGACTGTCCCCATTCTATCCATCTTTCCAGTCAGGTCAGAGGATGAATCTGAAATATGTGCCTGCTCACCTGACCCCCACATCTCTCAGGGAAGGGCAACTTCCTTGGCTCAATTCCCATTTCTCCTACCCTCCTCCTGGACTCTTCCTCAGCGACTCAGTACATACTCCCTTTCTTCTGTAACTCCCTGAACGCACCATGCTTCTGCATGATCCAGCACACTGCTGGCTCGTCTTTCTTAGAAGGCTCTTCCCCTCTGCTAACCCTTGCCAGCTCTTCAGAAAGCTCAAAAACCAGCTCTTCTAGGAAGCTCCCTCTCCAGTATGACTTAGCTGTTCCCTCCCTGGCTTCCCCAGCCCGCTGTGCTTCCCTCTATCACAGCACTTAGTGTTGCTGATCTTCCTTTTCTGTGTACAGCACTAGGTTCTTTTGGAAAGAGGAACTAAGCCCAGACAGGGCTCAAGAACCCAGCGCACAGTGTGAGAGACCGCAAAGATTTCTGCACACAACAGTGAATAATCTACCAGCTGGCCTTCTGTTTGAGTCCCCCTCCTTCCCGCAGTGGAAAGTTCCACTCAAGAAGCATGCATAGTCTGGGTGTAGGGGTATCTCTCTAGTCATGAGGCAATCCTATATTTCAGCTGCTCACTACTTCCAGAAGTTACCCAGCTGGACCTGAGCCAGGCAACTCACAGGAGAGGGAGTCAGAAAGCTGGGTAGTCCACAAACTTTGAGAAATGTGGCCATGGGTGGGCTCAGCAGGATCATGGCTGGGCTCACGTCAGGGGAAACCCAGACTGTAGGTCATGGAAAATGTCCAGACCGAGCTCAGGAGCTAGAACTAGCCCCATCAGCAGTCCCCACAGGACGAATGTCTCAGGTCTCTGGAGGGAAATAACAGAAGCGCACCAGAAGTGTCTGTTTTCTAGCTCAGCTGAGTCCAAAACACTGTAACAAGGACTGTGTTTTTGTTCACACTCTTCTGGGAAGGGAAATAACAACAACAACCCAGAAAACCAGATCAACCGCACCACAGCCTCTGTCTGTCGGCCATAGAGGTGGTGCTGTCTACATCAAGGCTAAACAACTGAGGTTCAAACGTGTCCTCCAACCTAGCCAACTCCAACCCAGAGCTCCTTGCACCCCAGAAGCCCCTCCCACCTCTGCCACCCACTGGAGAAAAGACAAAGAAGCCCATTTTGAGGCCGCCTCCAGGCCAGCAAGTGAATTGCCCACAGTATTGCCAGGAAGGAGATTCAGGTGCAATCCAGACAGACCATTTCCTGCCTGGTCTACCACCACACTGAGGTCCAAAGGCCTGCCTAGCCCTCACCCTCTTCCAGGACCCCCAACTTTTGCTTTGTGACACCTGAGTGTACTCCGAAAGACATCTTCAGCAGGAAGAATTCAAAATGCCATGACAGTCAGCATCAGGAGGGACTGCAGAGTCTCCTGTGAGGCACAGCAAGGGCTGGGACAGGGAGCTGAGCGTGGGGACTGAACCCATACCCTGGCATAGCTGCCATGAGACGATGGACATGTCAGACCCTCTCTGGGCTGTTCCCCCAAGCCGGAATTCGGTGTTATCCTGGATGCTGCCCTCTCCCTCACTTCCACACGGAATTAGGCACCTCATCAACCTTCAGGATGACCCTGTGTGTCTGTCCCGTACCACATCTCAGGCCTGATTACCACATTAGCCTCCTACCTGGGCTCCCAGCTGCCAGACTGTCCCCATTCTATCCATCTTTCCAGTCAGGTCAGAGGGATGAATCTGAAATATGTGCCTGCTCACCTGACCCCCACATCTCTCAGGGGAAGGGGCAACTTCCTTGGCTCAATTCCCATTTCTCCTACCCTCCTCCTGGACTCTTCCTCAGCGACTCAGTACATACTCCTTTCTTCTGTAACTCCCTGAACGCACCATGCTTCTGCATGATCCAGCACACTGCTGGCTCGTCTTTCTTAGAAGGCTCTTCCCCTCTGCTAACCCTTGCCAGCTCTTCAGAAAGCTCAAAAACCAGCTCTTCTAGGAAGCTCCCTCTCCAGTATGACTTAGCTGTTCCCTCCCCTGGCTTCCCCAGCCCGCTGTGCTTCCCTCTATCACAGCACTTAGTGTTGCTGATCTTCCTTTTCTGTGTACAGCACTAGGTTCTTTTGGAAAGAGGAACTAAGCCCAGACAGGGCTCAAGAACCCAGCGCACAGTGTGAGAGACCGCAAAGATTTCTGCACACAACAGTGAATGGCTAGCCCGGTGTAGTAGCATGCACCTGTGATCCTAGCACCTGGGAGTTTAGAGGCAGGAGGATAAAGAGTTCAAGATCAGCCTCAGCTACATAGTGAGTTTGAAGCCAGCCTGGACTACATAGAATTCTGTCTCAAACACAGACAAAAGTGCACGCCTTTAATCCCAGCACTCGGGAAACAGAGGTAGGAGACGCACCATGAGTTCAAGGCCAGTCTGGGACTACAGAGTGAGTTCCAGGTCAGCCTGGGCTAGAGTGAGACCCTCCCTTGGAAAAAGCCAACCAAACACGCAAACAAATTTCCAATCAAAATAGAGTGAATGAGCCAGGTGTGTTGGCGCATGCCTTTAATCCCAGCACTCGGAAGGCAAAGGTAGGAGGATCGCTGTGAGTTCGAGGCACCCTGAGAATACATAGTGAATTCCAGGTCGGCCTGGGCTAGAGTGAGGCCCTACCTCAAAAAAAAAAAAAAAATAGAGTGAATGGGTGTCCTCCTGTAAACAAGGGGCTTGATCATGAGTTCAAAGACCTCCATGAGTTAGTTGTCTGCAAAGACCCAGCTATGCACCTATCCACCCTTCCATTTTGACCACATTCTTGCTTCACTGCAGTTCTGTGTGGTCAGGGCAACCTTTCTCAACCCTAAACACCAGTTACCACAAATGATCAGTGGGCCTGGAAGCACTTTCATGGGCGCAGTGTGAGGTGGGGTAGGAGAGGGCAGCCAGCGGTCCCTAAATTCCAAGATCTATAACCTCAGGTGGAAGGACACAGGAAGGAGGTAGGACTATGCAACCTCACAGAAAGTCTGCCAGCCGCAGCTAGCTCTGCCCCTTATGACTTAGCTCTTCATTGTTGTTAAGTTCAGTCTGGTGAAATGGGTTTGGTTTCAAGCTTCTTGTCACTGGTTAACTTCTTTAAAAAAAATTATGCCCCACCTGCTTCCTAGAAGAGATAAGGTGCCTGCAGCTGATCTAGAAGCTTCATGAATGAGCTGGGGAGATGATGGCTCAGAGGTTAAAGTGCTCCCTTGCAAAGCCTGCTGGTCCAGATTCAATTCCCCAGTACCTATGCAAAGCCAGATGCACATGCACATGCAATAGCAAGAGGCCTTAGCACACCCATTCTCTCTCAAATAAATGATAAAATAAAGTGATTTTTTAAGAGAAGCTTAAAAAAATTTTTTTGATAACTTCCATAATTGTAGGCAATAACCCATGGTAATTCCCTCCCCCCCCCACTTTCCCCTTTGAAACTCCACTTTCCATCATATCCCCTCCATCTCTCCATCAGTCTCTCTTTTATTTTGATGTCATGATCTTTTCCTCCTATTATGATAGTTTTGTGTAGGTAGTGTCAGGCACTGTGAGATCATGGATATCCAGACCATTTTGTGTCTGGAGGAACGTTGTTAAAGAGAAGCTTTTTGCAGTCAGTTCCCATGCAAAGAAGACTTGATATAATATATATATATATATATATATTATTTATTAGAGAGAGAGAGAATGGGGTGTGTCAGGGCCTCTAGCCACTGCAAACAAACTCCAGATATATGTGCCACCTTGTGCATCTGGCTTACATGGGATCTGGAGAATCAAACCTAGATCCTTAGGCTTCCCAGGCAAGTGCCTTAACTGCTAAGCCATCTCTCCAGCCTAAGACCTGATATATTTAAGAGAAGGTAGAAACCTGAAATGTGTCATATCTTCCCTGAGCTTGGGGTTTTCCATGTAAGGCAAGGGGAGTGAGCCAGTGGGTCTTGGACTCAGCCTACAAATGGCATTGGGAGGTCCCTTCTTCCTAAACTCTGGTTTCATTTGCTTTCCTCCCCTTACTGACCTTGAGATCAAAGTGAGCAATTTTCTTTGTGTGAAGGTAGTTCACCCCATCCAGGATCTGCTTAATGAAGCTGGTGGCCTCCTCCTCACTCAGTGACTCCTTCTGGGCCAGGAAATCGAACAGTTCTCCTCCAGACACTCTGCAAGAAACCAGTGGGAGGGCCAGGCCCAGTCAGCCCTGCATGTCATGAGACCAGGTTGATGGGTGTGACTCCTACTCCCCACCCACACCCCAAATACCCTGGAATCTCCCATGTCTGGAGCATTGTTCAACCAGTATCAGACTGGAATGAAGCCAGGCACAGTGGCACACCCCTGTGGTCTCAGCACTCAGGAGGCAGAAGCAGGAAGATTGCTACAAATCCAACACCAGCCTGGTGGACATAGCAAGTGCCATGAGAGAGGGCTTCATCCTCTCTCAAAACAAAACAGACTGGAATAAATAAAGAAGTTGTAAGTGTTATGATCATGACTTCAAGTGAGACCAGGAGTATTCACTGAAATAAAGCCAAAGAAATTGATGTGACTTACAAATCTAGTGATATTCAATAAATTATGGGAAGATATAAACATATCAATTTATGCTATTGCCACAGCTCACTCATGACCCTTCCCCATATGACTGAGGTGACCAGGAACAGAAACAAGCACTGATGAATGAAGCTATTATGGTCTGGATGTGTCCCTACTACCACCACCAAAATTCATTATTTTAAAATCCTAACCTCAGGCTTGCGGGTTGGCTTAGTTAAGGCATTTGCCTGCAAAGCCAAAGGACCCAAGTTCAATTCCCCAGGACCCACATTAGCCAGATGCACAAGGGGGTATATGCATCTGGAGTTCATTTGCAGTGGCTGGAGGCCCTGGTGTGCCCATTCTCTCTCTCTTCCTCTCTCTCCCTCTTTCTCTCTGTCAAATAAATAAATAAATAAAATCCTAACTTCCAAGGTGACAATAATTAGGACATGATTAGGACCTAAGGGTTAAGCCTGTATGAATGAGATCAGTGTCATTACAAAAGAACGCCCAAGGAGTTCGCTTGCCTCTTCCACCTTGTGAGATTACATGGGAGGAAACCGTTTATGAGACAGCAAGTTCTCGGCAGACAAAAAGTTCACTGGTGCTTTGATCTTGGACTTCCCAGCCCTGAGAGCTGTGAGAAATATATTTCTGGTTACATAAGCCACTTGATTTACAGTACTTACATAGTTATATAGTAGCCTGAATGGTTCTAGCATAGGAAATATGTATTGAGGGGAGTGCTACTATAACAGATATCTAAAAATGTCTAAGTGGCTTCAGGACTGGGTAAGAAATGCAAGAAAGCGAGGTGTTATGTATGCTAGAAAAAGTCCACGTGGGCTCAAAAGGAGGGGAGGGGATTTCCAATATTGTGAGAGAGTACCAGAGTGGCCATGAACAGAACACTGGCAAAAAGACGGATGAGGGTTTCAGATGGAAATAGCCATTCTTGTTATAAAACAGCAGGAGGGACATTGGCTGATCTCTGTTTATGTCCTAGTGTTTTACGGAAGGTCAAGCTTGTGAGGGATGAAATTGAGTATTTGGCTGAGGAAAATTTCTAAGCAGTGTTTATAGAGGAGCCTGGTTCCTCTTGACTGCTTATAAATAAAATATAAAAAGAAAGGAATGTTTTAAAATGAGATTGTTAATCAAAATGAAGGAAAACATAAAAGTGGAATTTTTTCAGTCTAACCCTATTGTGAGAAAAATGAGAAAACTCTTCCTGGACAGGAGGACAGGTGTGGCTAAGGACCGCTTGCTTCCTACAGAGGCCAGCATGGATCAGGCGTGACGGGGAGGACGACAGCTGGTATTCATCAAGACAATGGAGAGATTAGTCAACCACATGAACAGATGCCAGGGCCTACTGTCCAAGACAATGGCAGAATGATCCTCAAGTCATTTCAGAGATCATGGAGGGGAAAACAGTTACAACTCCCATCACAAACCCACAGTGTCATGGGGGACAGAACCATACCAAGGGACTTCCCAGTGCAGTCTCATGTTAGGCGCACTGCTTCCCAAAATCTACTGTCACAGCTCTTCAGGTGTGGCTCCCAGAGGGCCTGTGATGGTTCTGTGCCAAGCATAGCTGTGAAGAGGAGTTGTTTCCAGCTGGATTTCAAAGGATGCCTCGGAGAACTGGGGACCCTGGGCAAAGAACTGTGCTGGGAGTGGAGGCCAACACAGACAGCACCCATGAGAGTAACAATACCCAGTGGAGGTATGGTGATGGGGTTGCCCCTGAGACCCACAGGTGTGCATTCCAGCCTGGGGTAACCACAGGCAGGCAACTCCAACCTGTGAGAGCTGTGATGTACATAGGCTGTGGCCAGAAAAGCTGTGGGGCAGGATCACCCAAAGCTATAGGGCAGGATCTCCTCTGCCCAGTGAGCCTGAAGGGCATAATATTAGGCCAAGGGGCTGGAACCAGTAAATCACTTGCCGTGCAAGTGTGAGGACCTGAATTCAGAACCCCAATGTCCACATAAATGCCAGGTGGGTGTGGCAGCCTGCCTATAATCCCCACTAGCCATATTGGCCAGTTCTGGGTTCAAGTGAGAAACACTCTCTCAATAAATAAGGTAGAGAGCAATCAAGGAAGAAACTCAAGCCGGGTGGGGTGGTGCATGTCTTCAACCCCAGCATTTGGGAGACAGAGGTAGGAGAATTGTCATGAGTTCAAGGCCATCCTGAGAATACATAGTGAATTCCAGGTCATCAGCCTGGGCTAAAGCGAGACCCTACCTCGACAAAAAAAAAAAAATAAATAAATTCAACATCAACCTCTGGCCTTCATATATATTTATATCTGCACACACACATGTACTCACACACATGAGCGCGTGTATGCATGCACACACACATATAAAATGCAGAAACAATTAATCATTGTGCTAAAAGGGATTCTCAAGCCTTGAGGTCTTACTGGCTCAAAACTCGTTCATCCTGGGACCTGGAAAGGATTATACTTAGTGAGGCAATTTGGGCCCAGAAAGCCAAGTGCCGCATGTTCTCTCCCATATGTGGATTGTAGCTACAAATGTTTGGGCTTGTATGTGAGTTGGAGTAAAACTCAGTAGAAGAGGCCAGTAAGAGAAGGAGGAGGGGGGGACTTACGGGGATGGTAGTGTATGTATGTAAGCACAAGAACAGATTACAAGGAGTGGGAGAAGCCTGAGTGAGGTCAGGGGAAGAGACTGAGTAAAAGAATGGTTGGGGAGAGGGTTAATCAAAAGTCTAAGAGGGTATGAATAAGTCATATGGAAACCTACTTTTTTGTTTTTGTTTTTGTTTTTGTTTCTGTTTTTCAAGGTAGAGTCTCACTCTAGCCCAGGCTGACATGGAATTCACTATGTAGTCTCAGGGTGGCCTCAAACTCATGAGGATCCTCCTACCTCTGCCCCCCGAGTGCTGGGATTAAAGGTGTGCACCACCAGGATGGACTATGCCTCTTTTCTTCAATTTTTATAAAATATAGCCTCTTCAGGGCTAGGGAGATGGCTCAGTAGTAAAGGCATTTGCCTGCAAAGCCTAACAATCTAGGTTCGATTCCCCAGTACCCATGTAAAGCTGGATGCACTAAGTGGCACATGCATCTGGAATTCATTTGCAGTGGCTAGAGGCCTGGCATGCCCATTCACTCTCTCCCTCTCTCTCTTTCTTTCTCTTTCTCTCTCTGTCTCATCTGTTTGAAAATAAATTTTAAAAATATTTTTTAGGGCTGGACAGATGGCTTAGCAGTTAAGCGCTTGCCTGTGAAGCCTAAGGACCCCGGTTCGAGGCTCGATTCCCCAGTACCCACGTAAGCCAGTTGCACAAGGTGGCACATGCATCTGGAGTTCATTTGCAGTGGCTAGAGGCCCTGGTGCTCCCATTCTCTCTCTCTTTCTTTCTGCCTCTTTCTCTATCTGTCTGTTGCAAATAAATAAATAAATAAATAAATAAATAAATAAATAAATAAATAAATAAATAAAATTAAAAATATATATATTTTTTAAAAAAACAGTTGTTACAGGCTGGAGAGATGGCTTGGCGGTTAAGGCACCTGCCTCCCAAGCCTAAGAAGGCTGGTTCCAATCTCCAGGTTCCACGTTTAGCCAGACACAAAAAGTGATGCAAGGGCGCAATGCTGCACTTGCCCACAAGGGGGCGGATGCATCTGGAGTTCATTCACAGTGGCTGAGAGGCAGCTGGCACGCCCATTCTCTCTCTCTCTCTCTCTCTCTCTCTCTCTCTCTTCTCTCTCTCTCAAATAAAAAAAAAAAAAAATAAAAAAATAAAAAGTTGTTACGCCGAGCATGGTGGTCCATGCCTTTCATCCTATCACTTGGGAAGCAGAGGTAGGAGGATCACCGTGAGTTTGAGGCAACCCTGTGACTACATAGTGAATTCCAGGTCAGCCTGGGCCACAGTGAGACCCTACCTTGAAAAACAAAAACAAAACAAAACAAAAAAAGGTTGGTATTGGGCATGGTTTTACATGCCTTTAACTCCAGCACCCAGGAGGCAAAGGTAGGAAGGTTGCCATGAGTTTGAGCCCACCCTGAGACCAAATAATGAATTCCAGGTCAGCCTGGGCTACAGTGAGACCCTATCTCGGAAAAAAATTATTTAAAATATAGACTCTTCAATATCTCAAGATAATTTAGACATTGTCCCTAGCTTTCACATAAGGCCCCATTAATTAATCTCTATCGAATTTGCTCTTTCCACCATAATGGCGCACTTGACCATCCTGACTGATGCTCTCAAAAGCATCCACAATACTGAACAAAGTAAATACCAAGTCCTTACCAGCCTGTGCTCCAAAGTCACTGTCCACTTTCTCACTGGCAAGACAAGACATGGTTACAGTGGTGAATCTGAAATCCCTGACCATCACAGTGCTGGAAATTGTCATGAACTTCACAGTCAGGCTAAACTAGTGTGATCAGCCCCAGGTTTGTTGTGCAGTTCAAAGACCTACAAACATGGTGGAATTATCTGCCCTCCATGCCACCAGTTTGTTTCAATGGACTGGCAACCTCAGCTGGCATGGTGGGCCACGAAGAAGCAACAAGGAAACATAGGAGGGGAAATCCTGGAATTCTTTTTCTAGCGATTGAAAGATTAAAATAAAAAATCTATAGTATACTTTACAGACATGGTGGCTCAGGCCTGTAATCCCAGGTAAATGGAAGGTTGAGGTAGGAAGATTGCAAGTTCAAAGTCAACTTGAGCTACTTAGTGAGACCCTGTCTCAAAAAAAAAAAAAAAAAGTTAGGGCTGGAGAAATGGCTTAGTGGTTAAGACTCTTGCCTGCAAAGCCAAAGGACCCAGGTTCGATTCTCCAGTACCCATGTAAGTCAGATGTACAAGGTGGCACATGCATCTGGAGTTCGTTTGCAGTGGCAGGAAGCCCTGGCGTGTCCATATTCTCTGTCTCTTTTCCTCTCTCCTCTCTCTCACAACTAAATAAATAAAAATAAATTTTTTTCAAAGTCTTAAAAGGGGATGGAATACTGAGGACATAGCTCAGTCAATGGTCAAGTGCTTGCTCAGCAAGCATGAGGCGCTATGTTCTATCCCTATTGCTGTAAAATAAAAATACATAATCCTACTTTTGTTGCTATTTTTTCACAATCTATACTCTTGTACCCCAAAGTCGATATAAGAATGGAAGACCACAAGGTAATAAGAGTTGCCCCTGGGATTTAGAGTAGCCAGATTATTTAAATAAGAAGGTTTGTTTTTTTTTTTTATTTCTACTGTTGGCTTATTGCAGTTCTGGGGGTGAAATTCAGGGAATTGTCTGTGCTAGGCAAGCACTCTATTACTGAGACATCCCCACCCCTAAAATAGGAAAGTTTACCTGCTAAATCTAGCCACTTTGCTGGGCCTGTTTATCCTCACACAGATGCTAAGGTATCCAGCCAAAAGTCTTCTCTGAGGCTGGAACAGAGCCAATGGTTGCCACAGGAAATGATCTCAGGAAGAGACCTGAGCTTTTCATTGACAAACCTCCATAAAAAATAAAAGAAAATTTAGGGGGACATAGAATTCATATTAAGTTCTATTTGATAGCACCAGTAGGAAATTATCCTCACCAGTCCTAATTACTAATTTATAAAAAATATAAGACATAGAAGAATGAGTTAAATAACACAGTGGAGAGAAGAAGCCAAATATAGACTATGAGATAATCAGCAGATCAAATGATCTATTTTTTCCAATACATCAATGGCATCAAAAAAATGAGGGAGAGGCCGGGCATGGTGGCACATGCTTTTAATCCCAGCCCTTGGGAGGCAGAGGTAGGAGGATCGCCATGAGTTCGAGGCCACCCTGAGACTACATAGTGAATTCCAGGTCAGCCTGGGCTAGAGTGAAACTCTACCTCGAAAAACCAAAAAAAAAAAAAAGAGAAGAAGGGAGGGAAAGCAGGAAGGAAAGAGAGGAAGGAAAGAAAGGATCAGAGACAGACAGAGAGCCCCAACTACAATAAACTCCAACCCACTGCTTGAGCTGCAGTGCCTCTCTGGTCAAAGCAAGCTGGGAGTGGCCTAAAGGGACCATCTAGGTATTGGGAACAAGGCTGGCACACTCTGTTCTCAGTGGCTCCCAGTGAGGTCACCCATCACCCCATCCCTGCCTTGACTTGGGACGGGTGCCAGAACCTCACTGCTGCTACAGGGGTTACCATAAGTCTATTTCACAGGCTGGAGTCAAAGGGCAAGGATGGGACCCGATCCTTCCTCCACAAAGACTCCACCTTCACCTCAGGATGGGTTGCGGGCAAGCTCTAAGGCTTCTGCTCTTCTCCATGAGACAGAAGTGAGAAAACAAGTCCCGCTGCCACCTTCGTCAGGCTGGGAGCAGTCGTGGGAGGAATCCTGATGCAATGCTGAGTGAGTGCTGGGAGGCCCTTGATAAAGTCCTTCAACTTACCACCCTGTGCCTTATCACTGCAGGGGCGGCAGGGGTGGAAGAGGGCTTGATTAACACTTACTTCAAGTTCGCCATTCCTACAATATGCCTTGTCTGCCAGTACTCCCTCACTTGGGCCTCATATCCAGCTGGAGGAGGAATTCTATCTCCAAGTCCATGAGTCATAGAATGAAACTCAGACCCCTAGCAGAGAAAGGGACTTGCCCAAGGTGACACAGCTAATGAGTGTCAGCATCAGGATTTAGACCCAGATCTTCTGACTCTACCAGGTGCCCCTGTCCACATCATAAAACCTGAGTTGCTGAGGAAAAGCCAGCCAGACACTGGGCAGTCTGTGATATTTCTGTTTAGATGCAGCTACCATTACACTGAGATTCATAATCTGCCTCTCCAATTAAACTGCTTTTGCTTCCATAGCACCTTGTGTGAGAAAGGCATTCAACACAAGTTTGGGGGAAGGGATGTAGCGCAATAGTAGAACACTTGTCTGGTATGTGCAAAGCCCTGGGCTCAATCCCTAGTACTGGGGGAGAAAAAGGAAAGAAAGAGTATATTAAAAATATTAGCTAGGCATGGTGTCTCATGCCTTTATTCCCAGCACTCAGGAGATAAGAGGTAGGAGGAATGCTATGAGTTCAAGGCCATCCTGAGACTACATTGTGAATTCCAGGTTAGCCTGAGCTAGAGCAAGACCCTACCTAAATTATATATATATATTTTTTATTTCTATATAGAGAGAGAACTGCAGGGCTGAGAGAAGGCTCAGCAGTTAAAGGTGCTTGTTTGCAGGGCTGGAGAGATGGCTTAGCAGTTAAGAGACATGCTTGGGAAGCCTAAGGACCCAGGTTCGATTCTCCAGGTCCCATGTAAGCCAGATGCACAAGAGGGCATATGTGTCTGGATTTCATATGCAGTGGATGGAGGCCCTGGCACGCCCATTCTCACTCTCCCTCTCTCTCTATCCCTCTCTCTGTCTCAAATAAATAAATAAATAAATAAATAAATAAATAAATAAATAAATAAATAAAGTGCTTGTTTGCAAAGCCTGCTGGCCTGGGTTCAATCCCCCAGTATCCATATAAAGCTAGATGCACAAAGTGATATATACATGTGGAATTCATTTGCAACACCAAGAGCCTCACCATCAAATAAATAAATAAAAATATATTTTTAAAAATTGAGCTAGGGATGCAGCTCAGTGATAGAGCACTTGTCTAGCATTTAAGAATCCCTGGTTTAATATCTTCAGTACTACAAAAAAAATTTATATCAGCCGGGCATGGTGGTGCATGCCTTTAATCCCAGCACTCGGGAGGCAGCAGTAGGAGGATCGCGGTGAGTTTGAGGCCACCCTGAGACTAGATAATGAATTCCAGGTCAGCCTGAGCTAGAGTGAGACCTTACCTCAAAAAACAAACAAACAAAAATTTATAGGCAGAGGCAGGAGGATCATGAGCCAGGCGTGGTGGCGCATGCCTTTAATCCCAGCACTCGGGAGGCAGAGGTAGGGGGATCACCATGAGCTCGAGGCCACCCTGAGAGTATATAGCGAATTCCAGGTCAGAAAACAAATTATATCATATATAGGCAAGAAAAAGACCTACTCAGAGCCTTTTTCTTTTCTTTCGTGTGTTCGTGTGTGTGTGTGTGTGTGTGTGTGTGCATGTGTGTGCATATGTGCACTCATGCAGAGTCCAAAGGAAAACACTGGGTGTCTCTTCTATCACTCTTCCATATATTTCCTTGAAACAGTCTCTCACTGAAACTGGACCTAACGGTTCTTTTTTTTTTTTTGATTGAAGGGTTTTAAAAAATTTATTTATTTATTTATTTATTTATTTATTTATTTATTTATTTTAGAGAGAGAGAAAGAGACACAGAGAGAGAGAGAATGGGCGCACCAGAGCCTCCAGCCACTGCAAACAAACTCCAGATGCATACGCCACCTTATGCATCTGGCTTACGTGGTACTGGGGAATCGAACCTGAGTCCTTTGGTTTTGCTGGCAGGTGCCTTAACTGCTAAGCCATCTCTCCAGCCCCCTAACTGTTCTTCAATCCGAATGGCTGGCCCTGGCCAGCGAGCCTCGGCCATTCTTCTGCCTTCACTCCCCTGGACTTATAGGCATGCACTGCCATGCTTGGCTTCTGACGTGGGCTCTGGGGATCAAACTCAGGTCCTCGTGGTTGTGCAGCAAGTGCTCTTTCCCTCTGAACCATCTCCCAAACCCCTAGAGCCCTTTCCAAACTTTCAAATCCACAGTGCCACCTCAAAAACACATAGAACCCAGCCCTGCCCTTGTCTTTTATACTCCCAGCCCCCTGCCAGGTTATTTGAAGCTATAACCTTGGGCAAGCCTGGCCTAAAATAATAATCCTACTATTTATAAATAATATGTTGCATAAATGTAAAAGACTGTCCTTGTAATGGGGATCTAACCTATCACACCAAAGCCACTGATCGGAAGGCCCGTGCTGGGCGAGACATGCTCTCCTTGAAACAAAAGAAGAAATAGCCACTGTGACTCTTAGAATTTCTCCAGAGATTCAGAAAAGTTGGGAGGTCGACAAGCCTGGCCAAGGTACAGACACCAGGTTGGGAATAATCACATCGATGCTCAGTTGCCTCTTTTCAAAGAACCTGCGTTTGGCTGGGCATGGTAGCTCACAGATATAATCCCAGCACTTGGAGACGGAAGCAGGAGGACTGCCATGAGTTTGAAGCCAGCCTGTATTTACACAGTGAGTTCCAGGGTAGTCTAGGCTATTATACAAAGTGACACTCTATTTCAGACAACCAAAAGTAAAAATAAAATAGAAACCAAAAAGAAAGGAAGGAAGGAAGGAAGGAAGGAAGGAAGGAAGGAAGGAAGGAAGGAAGGAAGGAAGGAAGGAAGCCCGCCCGCCCCAGGCGTGGTAGCACACACCTTTAATCCCAGCACTTGGGAGGCAAAGGTAGGAGGATCACCATGAGTTCAAGGCCACCCTGCGCATATATCCAGAAGACTCCTCTCACTTCCTTAGAGATACTTGCAAAACCATGTTTATTGCCGCTCTATTCACAATAGCTAGGAAATGGAAGCAGCCTAGATGTCCCACCACAAATGAATGGATAATAAAGATGTGGTACATTTACACAATGGAGTTCTACTCAGCAGTAAAGAAAAATGAAATTATGAAATTTGCAGGGAAATGGATGGATCTGGAAAGGATTATACTAAGTGAGGTAACCCAGGCTCAGAAAGCCAAACGTCACATGTTCTCTCTCATATGTGGATCCTAGCTACAAATAGACAGACTTGTGTGTGAACTGGAACCAAAAATTGGTGCCAGAAACCAGTAAGCTGGTAAAAGGCTATAAGGGACGGAGGAAAGGGAAGGACTGAAGTGTATGGTATTGCACATATGTAAGTGGAAGGACTGATTACAAGGAGGGAATGGCCTAACCAAGGCCATGAGTAGAGAATGCATAAGAGAAGGGCAAGGAGGGTCAATCTAATTTCAAAAGATTGTGAATAAGACTTATGTAAAACTACTTTTTGAATAATGGTACATCTAGAAGCTGTAGACTGTTACTAGAAAATTTTCAGTACCTGGGATGGGATACCTTCCAGTGAGTTGTTGGCCAAGGAGGTCCCGGTAGCCTCCAAAACATTAAAGGCTTTTGCCAAAGCCCTTGGTTTTCCCTGAGAAACAGATAGTAAGACCCTATTGCTGAAGACATCTCTTGCCTGAGAGGCAAGGTCACTGAGAAAGCAAGCTGGTGCTGAGCAGAAAACCTTCTCCCTGTAGACCAGCCAACTGAAAGCTGGAAAAAGCTGCACTGCATGCAGAGTATGGGAGACAGAAGTCATCAGCAGTGAAAACAGTGGACGCTGAATATTCAAATTTGGCCAGACAGGCCCAAAGACTGAACGGGTGCAATAGTGGCATGTCTACTCGTGGGGTAACCAACTGCTCTATAATTGGACTAAAGGCCCTCTCACGGGAGGGAATACATACCTGGTACTGAAAACCTAAGTAAAGTCTATGGTAGGTAAGGTCATAAGCCTTAGGGGTATAAAGCATGCCCTTATCTAAATGTATATACTATTCCCACCAAGCAGCCCGGAAAATACTACACTTAATGCTCATATTCACATATTAATGCTACTCTCACTTCTGGTTAGAGAAGCTTCTCTTTTCAGATGGCGATGACCACTGGGATGATCCAAAAGGCAACATAGTGCTGAGAAGAAGGGATGGAGAAGTGCCCAGCACTGAAACATCTCTGTCACACCCTCCAAGGCTCAGGGATCATTGCGGAAGAGGGGGCGGATAGAATGGAAGAGCCAAAGGAAGGGTACAACTCCCTACAATGCAACTGCCCAGACAGAAATTGGCCTTGATATCCATGACCTTGCTGTGCCTAACAATACCTCCGCAAGACCCTCATAGTAGAAGTAAAAGAGGATGACATCATATTAAAAAAGAGACTAATGGAGAGAGGGAGGGGATATGATGGAGAGTGGAGTTCTAAAGGGGAAGGGGGGAGGGGAGGGAAAAATACGCACCTTTGGTATGTAAGTATGTTTTGTTGTCAATAAATATTAAAAAAAAATAAAAAAAAAATAAATAAATAAATAATAAATAAATTTTTAAAAAGAAAAAAAAATTTATTTATTTATTTATTTATTTATTTATTTATTTATTTTATTTAAGAGAGAGAGAAAGAGACACAGAGAGAGAGAGAATGGGCGCACCAGAGCCTCCAGCCACTGCAAACAAACTCCAGATGCATACGCCACCTTATGCATCTGGCTTACGTGGTACTGGGGAATCGAACCTGAGTCCTTTGGTTTTGCTGGCAGGTGCCTTAACTGCTAAGCCATCTCTCCAGCCCCCTAACTGTTCTTCAATCCGAATGGCTGGCCCTGGCCAGCGAGCCTCGGCCATTCTTCTGCCTTCACTCCCCTGGACTTATAGGCATGCACTGCCATGCTTGGCTTCTGACGTGGGCTCTGGGGATCAAACTCAGGTCCTCGTGGCAGCAAGTGCTCTTTCCTCTGAACCATCTGTGCAGCAGAGCCCTTTCCAAACTTTCAAATCCACAGTCTTTCAAAAACTCTGAACCATCTGCCCCAAACCCCTAGTTCAGGCTGACCTGGAATTCCAAACTTTCAAATCCTCCTACCTCTGCCACCTCTGGGAAAAACACATAGCCACCAGCCCTGCCCTTGTCTTTTATACTCCCAGCCCCCTGCCAGGTTATTTGAAGCTATAACCTTGGGCAAGCCTGGCCTAAAATAATAATCCTACTATTTATAAATAATATGTTGCATAAATGTAAAAGACTGTCCTTGTAATGGGGATCTAACCTATCACACCAAAGCCACTGATCGGAAGGCCCGTGCTGGGCGAGACATGCTCTCCTTGAAACAAAAGAAGAAATAGCCACTGTGACTCTTAGAATTTCTCCAGAGATTCAGAAAAGTTGGGAGGTCGACAAGCCTGGCCAAGGTACAGACACCAGGTTGGGAATAATCACATCGATGCTCAGTTGCCTCTTTTCAAAGAACCTGCGTTTGGCTGGGCATGGTAGCTCACAGATATAATCCCAGCACTTGGAGACGGAAGCAGGAGGACTGCCATGAGTTTGAAGCCAGCCTGTATTTACACAGTGAGTTCCAGGGTAGTCTAGGCTATTATACAAAGTGACACTCTATTTCAGACAACCAAAAGTAAAAATAAAATAGAAACCAAAAAGAAAGGAAGGAAGGAAGGAAGGAAGGAAGGAAGGAAGGAAGGAAGGAAGGAAGGAAGGAAGGAAGGAAGGAAGGAAGGAAGCCCGCCCGCCCCAGGCGTGGTAGCACACACCTTTAATCCCAGCACTCGGGAGGCAAAGGTAGGAGGATCACCATGAGTTCAAGGCCACCCTGCGACTACATAGTGAATTCCAGGTCAGCCTGGACTAGAGTGAAACCCTACCTTGAAAAACAAAAAATAAAAAATAAAATAATAGAATAGAAAGAATAAAATAAAGAAGCCTTGGTTGGGGTCTCACACTGAATGGGATAGCTATTGCTTTAGCCTAGGGTTCAGTTGCCAGAAACAGAGGGGGTCAGAAGTGGGAGAAAGACAGAGAGAGAGCGCCTGGCTATGCTGACCAAGCTGGAGAGCAGTCGCTATTCACAGGTACCATCTCACTGCTGATACTAAGTATAGACACCCGTGGGCATAGCAGAGTATAGTCCTGAACTCCCGGACTCAAGTGCCTTTTAAACATGTATGTGTGGGCTGGAGAGATGCCTTAGCAGTTAACTCACTTGCCTGCAAAACCTAATGACCTGAGTTCAAGTCCCCACTGCCCATGTAAAGCCAGATTCACAAAGTGGTGCACATGGTGTGCAATTCATTTGCAATGGCTGGAGGCCCTGACATCCATTCTCAATCTCTCGCTCTCTCTCCCTCCCCCGCAAATAAATCAACAAAAATATTTTTTAAAAATAAAAATGCAGGCTGGAGAGATCGCTTAGTGGTTAAGGCACTTAACCTAGTGCAAAGCCTAAGGACCCATGTTCACTGTCTCTCCAGATCCCATGTAAGCCAGACACACAAAGGTGACACACATACAAGGCTGCACATGCACACTAGGTGGTGCAAGTGTCTGAAATTCAATTTCAGTGGCTAAGGCCCTGGTGCTCCAATTCTCTCTCGCTCTCACTCTCTCTAAAAAAAATTTTTTTAATGCATTTGTGTGTGTATAAGTATGGGAACACACATGCCATGGCACATGTGTAGAGGTCAGAGGACAATTTTCTGGGTGGCCTTCTGCCTTTCCACCTCAATTGAGGTGGGCTTTTTTTGTTTGTTTGTTTTTGTTTTTGTTTTTTAAGGTAGGGTCTCACTCTGGTCCAGGCTGACCTGGAATTCACTATGGAGTCTCAGGGTGGCCTCGAACTCTCGGCGATCCTCCTACCTCTGCCTCCCGAGTGCTGGGATTAAACGCGTGCGCCACCACGCCCAGCAAGGTGGGCTTTTTTTGCACTGGATTCTCACTCTGCTACTGTTCTGTGCTGTGTTCACTACAAGCTTCCAGAAATTCTCCTGTCTCCAGCTCCCATCTTGAGACTAGCTTTAGCATGCTGGGATTTCAGAAGCCCACCACAGCTTCTGCCCTTTTACACGGGGTCTGGGGATCAAACTTGGGTACCCCAGCTTGAGCAGCAAGCGCTTTATCCACTGAGCCACCTCTCCTCCCCCCACCCCGACCCTTCAAGGGACGGGTCCTCTTGCCTCAGCCTCCTGAGTGGGTAACACCACAGATGTGCTACTGCTTGTCTAGAAACCTGGTTTCTGCCAGAGCTTCTGGGTTCTGGAATCATTGCCCATCTCCTCCCAAGCTTCTTTCATCCAACATCCCAGAGCCCTCTGGCTTCAATATGCAAAGCAAAGTCCAATAGCTTGGCCTCCTTTCTTCTCCTAACAGCTTTACCAAGATCAATCCCTTCGGCTCACCTTCCCTCTGCCTCCTTCTCCCCCACAGGTTGGTGAGCCTGCTCTGAGTGCTTTCCAGAGTTCTTCCTGGAATGTGTGCACAAATGACCCAAGTAGCCAGCAGTGAAGGAAAATGTTGCCAAAACTGCTTGGCCCAGGAACCTGGACTCAGTTCAGAGAACCAGGAAGCATTGCCACCACCCTGATGCACTGTGCCAGGCCATTTTCTGGTATGCAACCGCCAGAGTATCACTTTCAGCGGGCTTGGAGTTGAGGAGGCCCTGGAGCGGTTAGGGCTGCAACAGGAAGCCTGCCCAACCTTTGCAGGGCAGACTTACATTATCATAGCAAGCTCCACATATGACATGAGTTATCTCCTGAGAATTTGAATATGGTTTGGTTGCCATACAAAAGTCAACTTATATGGACACCAAAATCCTTTCCTACTCTGCCTTCGACAGCCACGACCAGATGAAGCTGCTCCTAAGGAGGTCACAGGTGGGACAATGACAGCTGAAGGGAACTTGAGCCAGGGCTGAGCATGTCCTCCTAGTAGTGGCTGATTGAATAGAAAGCAGGAGAAAGTGACAACGGTTACTAAAAGAGGCAGTGAGACCAGCATCGATTTTTCCATAAACTTGCAACTGTAATGACCATAGGGGCCAAGGTAGGAGGATCGTTGAGTCCCAGGCCAGACTACATAATGAGATTCTGACTGAATAAAAAAAGGGTGGGGGGCTGCAGAGATGGCTTCGTGGTTAAGGTACTTGCCTGCAAAACCAAAGAAACCAAGTTCAATTCCCCAGGACCCACCTAAGCCAGATGTACAAGATGGCACATGCGTCCGGAGTTCGTTTGCAGTGGCTGAAGGCCCTGACGTGCCCATTCTCTCTCTCTCTCTCTCTCAAAAACAAATAAAATAAAAATTTAAAAAGTCCTTCCTGTCCCATTTTTTAAATACCTCCATTAGTAGAATGTTTGCCCGGTGCAACAGTTAATCCCTATTGTCAACTTGATGGGATAAAGAGGCAAATAAGAGGGGCTGGAAAGATGGCTCAGCAGTTAAGGCACTTGCCTGCAAAGCCTAATAACCCAGGCTTGATTACCCAGTACACACAAAAGCCAGATGCACAAGGTGGCACATGTGTCTGGAGTTTGTTTGCAGTGGCTAGAGGCCCTGGCATACCCATTCTCTCTATATATCTGCCTCTTTCTCTCTCATTCTCTCTCTCTCAATAAATAATTAAAATAAAACTCAAAAAAGAAAAAGAAAAAGAAAAGAATCAGGGCTGGAGAGATGTCTTTGTGGTTAAGGTACTTGCCTTTGAAGCCTAAGGACCGAGGTTTGATTCCCCAGTACCCATGTAAGCTAAATGCACAAGGTGGTGCATGCGTCTGGAGTTTGTTTGCGGTGGCTAGAGGCCCTGGTATGCCCATTCTGTCTCTATCTGCCTCTTCCTCTCTCTCTCTCACTTTCTCTCTCAAATAAATAAGTAATTTAAAAAACAATCAAATACAAGATGTTTGGGGGCAGGTTTATGAGGGCGTTTCCAGGAAGGATTGAGAAGAGAAGACCCTCCTCCAAGAGTAGGCAGCCCTTCCCACAGCAGCCTATACATAAAGTGGCTCCAGGAAAAAGAAGTGCCTTTTGCCCAACTGCCTTCACCCCTTGCTGGTGAGTGCACCTCCTCTGTTGCCACCACCACCTTTCACTGACATCCAAACCCAGTTTCTCAGGCCTTTCACTGTGAATTGAAAACCAGTGGGTCTCCAGGAATCCTACAGGTCTTCAGTGCCATATTGGGACTACTGAGGCATCCAGTCTCTTGGACTGAATAGCTACCAGGTTCTCAGCTTCTCCAGCATTCAGACAAGACACCCATTGTTGGACTACTCAGCTCATAGTGTGTAAACCTCCTTTGTAGTATCTACCCATTCTGTCAGTCTGTTCCTCTAGAGAACCCAAAATAATATGCCTAGCATGAATAGGTCTGGAATGTCCAGCACTACATAAAACTGGGTATAGTAGCACATGACTATAATCCCCTTTCAGTGGGTGAAGGCAGGCTATTAGAAGTTGATGTTCATCCTTGGTTACATAGTAAGTTCAGAGCCAGCCAGGGCTATGAGAAACCTTGTCTTGAAACAAACAAAAAGCGAACAGACAAACAAGAACCCTGCAACTGAGCAAGTGGACATTAACACCTATGTCCAAAGACTGGACAAACCCATTACCCTATTAGGTACAATGAAAACCCAAGAGGCCAAAGTCTCCAGTCAGACCAATAAGAGTCACCAATTCCAAGCACAAAAGCTAATAAATTCCTAAGAGACCCTTCCTCTTTTGCCCCAACTATGCATGGTTCACTCTTTATTTTTTATGAGAGAGAGAGAGAGAGAGAGAGAGAATTGGCATACCAGTGCCTCTAGCCACTGCAATGGAACTCCAGATGTGTGTGCCATCTTGTGTGACTCCGAGTGCTTGCATCACCTTGTGCATCTGTCTTATGTGGGATCTGGAGAGTCGAACATGGGTCCTTAGGCTTTGTAAGCAAGTGCCTTAACCACTAAGCCATCTCTCCAGCCCTTAATCTTGGGTCTTTTCTAATCTCATAAAGCCCTAGCACTCCATAGACAGGCATCTGGAGAGCCATGAGACAACCTGGAAGTGAAGAAGGAGACAGGCACTGTGAGCAGGCAGAACTCAACAAGCACAGTAGTCCAGGAAAGTCACAGGGCACTGGTGTGATGAATGGTGCCACAGAGAGCACACCGGGGAACGCAGAAGAAGGCACACAAATCATGGCTGAACAGGAGGCCTACTAGGAAAAACAGGCATCTCCCAAGAGCATGCCATACTCCAACTGCGGGGGCTCTCTACAAACAGGGAGAAACAGGCCCATTTCCCAGCAATTAAAGAAATGCCAATTAAAACTATTTCTAACTATAAAGGCAGAGGGAGGAGGATAAAGTTTGAGGCCACCCTGAGACTACATAGTGTCCAGGTCAGCCTGGACCAGAGTGAGACCCTACCTCGCAAAACCAAAAAAAAAAAAAAAAAAAAAAAAAAACTATTTCTAACTATAAAAATGAATAAATAGCTGGGCATGGTGGTGCACGCCTTTAATCCCAGCACTTAGGAGGCAGAGGTAGGAGGGTCACTGTGAGTTCAAGGCCACCTGAGACTACATAGTGAATTCCAGGGCTGGAGAGATGGCTTAGCAATTAAGGCACATGCCTGCAAAGCCTAAGAACCACGGTTTGGTTTTCCAGGTCCCACGTAAGCCAGATGCACATGGTGTCGCATGCGTCTGGAGTTCATTTGCATTGGCTAGAGGCCTTGGCATGCCCATACTCTCTCTCTCTCCCCCTCTCTCTGTCATAAATAAATAAATAAATAAATAAATAAATAAATAAATAAACAAATAAATAAATAAATCATAGTGAATTCCAGGTCAGCCTGAGCTACAGCAAGACCCTACCTCAAAAAAAAAAAAAAATTTTTTTGTGAATAAATAAACATGTTTTAAAATAAATGACCCATAGCTGTCAGGGTTGAGAACAAGTAGGAACACTACCACGTCCCCAGTAGTGCCATCCTTAGAAAGAGGATATTCTGGGGGGGAGGGGGAGGCAGCTACTGTTGTTGTTTGGCTAAATGGATCTATTATGCCCATCAAATTGCCCTCTAAATAGTTATGTTTATGTCTATATGTCAGTCTTACTCTCACTTTTGGTTGAAGAAACTTCTCCTTTCAGATGACAGTGACTACAGGGAAGACTCAAACTCACCAATGGGCTGGAGAGATGGCTTAGAGGTTAAGGCACTTGGCTGCGAAGGCTAAGGACCCAGGTAAAATATTCCCCAGTACCCACATAAGCCAGATGCACAAGTTGGTGTCTACAGTTTGTTTGTAGTGGTTAGAGGCCCTAGCATGCCCATTGTCTCTATCTGCCTTTTCTCTCTCTCTCTCATATAAATAAAATATTTTTTTAAAAAACTCATTATCTGGAAAGGGTTATACTTGGTGAGAGAAGCTTCTCTTTTCAGATGGTGGCAACCTTGGGATGACTCAGAAGGCACCATGGTGCAGAGAAGATGTGACAGAGGAGTGCTCAGCACTGAAACATCTCAAACCTACTTTCCAAGGCTCAGGGTCCAATGCGGAAGAGGGGCGGAAAGAATATAAGAGCCAAAGGAAGGGTAGGACTCCTTACAACGTGCTCTTCCAGACATAAATGGCCTGGATATCCATGACCTCACAGTGCCTGACACTACCTACACAAGACCCTCATAATAGGAGGAAAAGATCATGACATCAAAATAAAAGAGAGACTGATTGAGGGGGGAGGGGATATGATGGAGAGTGGAGTTTCAAAGGGGAAAGTGGGGGGAGGGAAGGAAGTACCATGGGATATTGTCTACAATTAAAGAAGTTGTCAATAAAAATAAATAAATAAATAAATAAATAAATAAGTAAATAAATAAATGCCAAAAAAAAAAAAAAAAACACTTACCAATGTGCTGAGAAAAAAGTGACAGTTGAGTGTTCAGCACTAAATGAAATATGTTGCCGCCTTTAATCCCAGCACTCAGGAGGCAAAGGTAGGAGGATCACAGTGAGTTCGAGGCCACCCTGAGACTACATAGTGAATTCCAGGTCAGCCTGAGCTAGAGCAAGACCCTACCTCAAAAACCAAAAATAAATAAAAAATAAACAAACAAACAAACATCTCTATCACACCTTCCAAGGCTCAGGGACCATTGAAGAAGAGGTGGCAGAAAGAACGTAAGAGCCAAAGGATGGGGAGGAATACAATGGAACACTGCTTTCCATATGTGAAGCGGCCATTGCATTCATGACCTCAATTACCTGCACAAGACCTGCACAATATTGGACCATCAGTACATGTTGTCACAGAAGACTAAGGAGGACAAAAAAAAAAAAAAAAAAAAAGCATCAAAACAGAAGAAGGACTAGTTGGGAAAAGAAGGGGTTCAGGATGAGGGAGGGGGAAAATAGAAAGGTAATAGAAGAGGATTATGATCAAATACATTATGTGCATGTAAAATGGTCACTAAAGTTTTTTTTTTTTTTTTCAAAAAGAGGATAGGAAGAGCAATAAATATGAGATTTTAATCTAGTCCTCCACTCCTAGGGATTTAGCTGAAATAATTCATGTGAAAGAAAAGGGGAAAATCATGGGAAGAAAGTTGTTTTAATAAAATTTGGAAAGAGTAACAGCTGGAAAACAAAAACCAGATGTCCACCAATGGAGAGAAGTTGATATACAATTCAATGAAACATGATAGTCTTTAAAAGAAAAAAAAAAGGTTATTTATGGAATTTTGTTAGTTAAGGGAAAAAGTAGAACAGGAAATTAGACAATAATTATATATAGATAAAGACTGAGAAAAACCACAGGAAAGCATAAGTAGCTGTGTTTGGACTGGAGAATGATAGATGTAATTTCTTTGCAGAGATAAAGATTTTTTTTGATTGATTATAGGCTTTTAAAGAAATAACAGCTGGAAAACAAAAACCAGATGTCCACCAATGGAGAAAAGATATACAATTCAATGAAACATGATAGTCTTTAAAAGAAAAAAAAAGGTTATTTATGGAATTTTGTTAGTTGAGGGAAAAAGTAGAACAGGAAATTAGACAATAATTATATATAGATAAAGACTGAGAAAAACCACAGGAAAGCATAAGTAGCTGTGTTTGGACTGGAGAATGATAGATGTAATTTCTTTGCAGTTCCTATAAAGATTTTTTTTTGATTGATTATAGGCTTTTAAAGAAATAACCTTGAAAAGCTGGGCATGGTGGCACACGCCTTTAAAAAAGCCGGGAGGCAGAGGTAGGAGGATCGCCATGAGTTCGAGGCCACCCTGAGACTACATAGTGAATTCCAGGTCAGCCTGAGCTATAGTGAGACCCTACCTCGGAAAAAAAAAAAAAAAAAAAAAAAAAAATTAAATAAAAGGCATAGCAACTGCTCAGCACAGAGAGCACAAAATAACCTCTCTCCATTAGGAAGATGTTTCTCTCCTCACAGTGATTAGGACTGAAGTTCCAGGGATATAGTTCAGTTGGTAGACTGCTTACTGGATTTGAACCCCAGCACCACATAAACCTGGCATAGTGGCACAGGTATGTAATCCTGGCACTAAGGGAGGTGAAGGAAAGAGGAGCCGGGCGTGGTGGTGCACACCTTTAATCCCAGCACTCAGGAGGCAGAGGTAGGAGGATCGCCATGAGTTCGAAGCCACCCTGAGACTACATAGTGAATTCCAGGTCAGCCTGGACTAGAGTGAGACCTTACCTCAAAAAAAAAAAAAAAAAAAAAAAGCTGAAAAAAAAAAAAGAAGAATTTCTATTCAGAGTCATCCACTACATAGTGAGCTTGAGGTCAGCCTGAGCTACATGAGACCTTGTCTTAAAACAATAGCAACAACAAAACCTTACAAGATAGATCCCTCTCTGGCAGCCTCTTTTGTCCCTCAGTCTATCCTCTGCCCCCTCTCACACTCATACTCTCACCCTTGTACATGTTCCCATGGCCAGGAAATGAGCCAGCACCAGTGGTCTCTCCTCTTTGCTTTCCAGGGTCCAGTGAATATAAAATCTTAGGCCATTGCCTTCTGCCCTTGTTAACCCAGTAAGCTTGCTCTCTCTTTTAGCCCCATTTCAGAAGGAGGATGAAGGTATCTGAGGCAGAGGGAAACTTTTCCACCACTGACTTCATCTCCTCAGGGCAGAGCGGAGCTGCTAAGCCCCAGGGCTTGTGGCTACAGCTTCCATCACCCTGACTTGTGAGGGCTGCCCCCCTGTGGGCCCCAGTGTCCCACTCACAGCTCGAGGATGAGCACCACGTCGGTGCGGTTCTCGTAGACATCGTGCAGCGTGATGATGTTGGGGTGCAGCACCTGACGCAGGATGCTCACCTCCCGCTCGATTTCTTCCCGGCACACGCCCCGCCGGCTGGCCCGGCTTTGCCGCTTCTTGATGAACTTGGCAGCGTACTCCAGGCCCGTGCTCTTCTCTCGGCACTTCTTTACAATGGCAAACTGGCCACTGTGGGGACACAACCCAACACAATTAGGAATCACCATGGCCCTTGGGGAAGTGACATTTAAGGCCAACTACCAAGACAACGACCAGGTCATTCTGGCAAGACAGGACGTCATGCCACTGGCCAGCATCCTCACCTGGCTAACAACCTGTGACTAAGAGAGGATAAATATTCGACTTCCCTTCTGTTCATATGAGACCTTTACCTTTTACTAGCTAATTGTTTTCCATTACATAAATGTGACTACTGAGGCCCGGGAAGTATTGATGTCATGACAGTGACACAGCCTTGTCCTTGAAGATCATCATTAGGACCCAAGTTTAATCTGCCAAAGAAATTTGCAACATTCGGGCTGGAGAGATATCTTAGCAGTTAAGGCACTTGCCTGTGAAGCCTACGGACCCTGGTTCGATTCTCCAGGTCCCACATAAGCCAGATGCACATGGTGGCGCATGCATGTGGATTTCGTTTGCAGTGGCTAGAGGCCCTGGCATACCTATTCTCACTCTCTTTCTCCCTTTCTCTGTCTCAAATAAATAAATATAAATTAAAGTCACAAGCATAAGCAGCTGGTTGATGGGATCCTGATTGGGACAGGGGTTGAGATGGAGGCCACCTGACAAGGTTAGTCATCATCATGGGACAGCATCCCGTTGTGAACACGGAATTACAAAATTAGGAAACTGAGGTACAAGAAGGCATCAGGTGGCTTGCCTGAGGTCATCACAGAATTAATGACAAAGCCAGACCTCAAAGCCAGCTGCTCACAAAGCCTTTCAGATAGTTATAGAAGTCAAGGCCCTGTTCAGGCTCCTTGAGGGGCCAGCACCCAGCCAGGCCTGGGAATCCTTCCTACTAGGGTCTGAGAAAGCAACCATGGACTCTCATCCATGCCAGAGGGCCAAGCGTTCCTGAGCCAGTTTCCTGCATGCTCCAAGGACAGCCATGCCTCAGGGAAGAGCAGCAAACTTCTCTCTCTCTTTCTTTCCATCTCAGCTGAGGTATATCCAGGTCCCAGGAGACTTCCCAGGGACCACCCTCACAGAGGTCCTCCCGTTCTCCTTTCACACTGACCCCTGTTTCTTGGTCACTCCAAGTACCCACTGCTTAGGTAACTCCGGAAGGTTTGTGGTTCTCCTTTAATGGCTTTACAAGAGCTGCCAAGCCCTCAGACCTCAGATGCACTTTCTTCGTGGCACTGGGGTAAAAGTTACAGTTGATATCATACTCTGAGAATTAGTCCCAACCTCAGCAGATGGCATTGCAGCTAGACAACTCTATGACTGAAGTCATCATCTCCACAAAGATGGGCGTTAAAATAACCCAAGTGGGGCTGAAGGGATGGCTTAGTGGTTAAGGCACTTGCCTGGGAAGTCTAAGGACCCAGGTTTGATTTTTCTGATAACCACATAAGCCAGAAACACAAGGTGGTGCATGAGTGAGGAGTTTGTTTGCAGTGGCTGAAGGCCCTGGTGTGCCCAATCTCTCTCTTTCTCTCTTAAATAAATAAATAAATAAATAAATAAATAAATAAATAAATATATTTTTTAAATAACCCAAGTGATAAGAAAGTAAAGTTGAGGGCTGGAGAGCTTGCTTAGTGGTTAGGGCACTTGTCTACAAAGCCAGAGGACCCAGGTTCGAGTTAATCTGCTTTTCCTACCACATAAGCCAGATGCACAAGGTGGTGCATGTGTCTCAAGTTTGTGGTGGCTAGAGGCCCTGGCATGCCATTCTCAGTCTCTCTCTCTTCCTCTTTCTCTGTCTCAAATAAATAAATAAACTGTTAAAAAATGAAAGTATGGGGGCTGGAGAGATGGCTTAATGGTTAAATGCTTGCCTATGAAGCCTAAGGACCCCGGTTCGAGGTTTGATTCTCCAGGACCCACGTAAGCCAGATGCACAAGGGGGTGCATGCATCTGGAGTTCATTTGCAGTGGCTAGAGGCCCTGGTGCACCCATTCTCTCCCTCTCTCTCTCTCTCTCCCTGCCTATTTCTGTATCTCTCTCTCTCAAATAAATAAATAAATAATAAAATATTAAAAAAAAAATAAAATAAATAAAAAATAAAAAAAATAAAAAATGAAAGTATGGGCTAGAGAGATGGCTTAGTGGTTAAGGCACATGCCTGCGAAGTCTAAGGACCCTGGCTTGATTCCTCAAGTCCCACGTAAGCCAGATGCACAAGGGGGCACATGCATCTGGAGTTCATTTGCAGTGGCTAGAGGCCCTGGTGCACCCATTCTCATTCTCCCTCTCTCTCTTTCCCCCTCTCTCTGCTTCTAATAAATAAATAAATAAAAATAAAATCTTTTTAAAAATGAAAGTATGGGTTGGAGAGATGGCCTAGTGGTTAAAGCATTTGCCTGAAAAGCCAAAGGACCCAGGTTTAATTCCCCAGTACCCATGTAAGCCAGATGCACAAGGTGGCACATGCATCTGGAGTTCATTTGCAGTGGCTGAAGGTCCTGGTGTACCCATTCTCTCTGTTTCTCTTCTCTCTCTCTCTGTTTGCAAATAAATAAATAAATAAAAATATTTTTTTAAAAAGAAAGTAAGCCCTTTTCGTGGTGTGCTAAAGTTCTCGGAGAGGATCTGCTGGTCCTGATTCACTGGTAGGGGCAGCTGGTGCCCTTCCTTGTTAGTGCTCAGATCAGAAACGTGCCCCTCCCTGGATCCTAGTTTGCATTGGTGGGCCTCTTCATACAGGCTGTGGTATGTGGTAAATTCTTTTTCTTCAAGGGCTACTACAAAGTTCTGAGGAAAGGAAAGGTCCCTAAGCAACCTGCCATCGTGAAGGCCAAATTTTTCAGCAGAAGAGCTGAGGAGAAGATAAAGGGTGTTGGGAGTGCCTGTGTCCTGATGGCTTAAAGCCACCCAAGGAGGTTCATTAAATGCTAGCAAGTGCTTTTCCACTGTGAGAAACAAAAAAAGAAAGAAAGAAAGAAAGAAAGAAAGAAAGAAAGAAAGAAAGAGAGAGAGAGAGAGAGAAAGAAAGAAAGAGAGGGAAAAAGGGAGAGGGAGGGAAGAAGGAAGGAAGGAAGGAAGGAAGGGAGGGAGGGAGGGAGGGAGGGAGGGAGGAAGAAAGAAAGAGAAAGAAAGAAAGAAAGAAAGAAAGAAAGAAAGAAAGAAAGAAAGAAAAATTGAGCAGCAAGAAGTGGGTACACCAACATCTACAGCACATCCTATGGCCAGAAGTTTAGTGACATCACCAAACACAACTTCGTATCGCTCTTCTTCATCCCTCTCTTCCTAGTCACTCCACACTGTTGAACACCTGTTTTGTGCTGGTGGCGAAGAACAGAGAACAAGGGAAGGGACAACAGGTGCAGAGGGAGTTCTGGTGAGGAAGAGGTCCCTGGAGGCTGCTCTGGGCAGGGAAGATTTTTCTGGAGCCAATTTTGCATGACACTGTCCAGTAACTAAACTTTCAGCTATTTCGGCTCTGAGCTGTCCACACACAAGGGCATGACGCAGGTGGAGTGAAGCCAGAGTGAACACATTCAGTGCGATCACTAACACAAATGGCCCCTTAGAGCCACTTTGGGTCTTGGGGACATCAGGTCCCTGAGTGAATGCCAACAAACACTTGACAGAAGTTTCTGGTTCCAGGCGGCGATGAGTCTTAATGTCAGGGCAGCACACTCCTCTCCTTCAGACACCTCAAGAGGCCACTGGCAGACGAGGCATTTCAGGTTCCTATGGCCTTTTCACAGCAGCCCTGAGTGACTTGCCTGGTGGAGAAAGCGAGGGTTTCGAGTCTGGGTGTTCAAGCGTATAGACTATGCGGGTGGTGGTACAAGATGGCACTAGGCACCCAAACCCCCAGCTCTCAGCCCCAAGGTGTATTGACTAATTTAGGACTTGTGAGGATACAAAAGCAATGCCATAAAAATAGAGCTAAAGGTCACTTTGAGTCGTATCCCTTTGTCTTAGAAGGGGAACAGAGATATTTTTGTCACGTGGCAGAAATTCCTCAAATTCTCAAAAAGTAAGTAAGTGTTTGCTTTTCCCCCGCTGAGTTTTCTCCGAGAACATTATGGCAATGAGAAGTGGAAGTAGGGTTAATCTTCCTCCCTTCAAAAGGAGGTATTTTGAGAGTAAGCCAGAACCAAACACCAGGCAACCCCAGTCATCTTGAGACATGGCTTCTGTTTGGAGGCGTCCTTCGCTCAACTTTTGGGGGTAGTTTCAGGGACAGTTTCAGGGAAAGCCTCTGGCTGGCTTCCAGCTATTTTCAGATGAGCAGGAAACACCTTCCTTCCCAAGGCCCATGACAAGATCGGGTAACTGGAGCAGGTTTTAAGGTTAAACAGACCTGCCTCGGGACTTTTTTACGCTGTTGTGTAGGCCAGGTGACCTGCTCTGAGCATCAGTTTCCTGACCTGTACAATGGGAATCCTGATTCCCTGCCAGACAGTTATGAGGACTGGAGACAGATTCACTGTTGGCCCATAGTCAGCAGCAACACCGGCCTTAGAGGAGGCTAAGCAAGAGCTATACAGAGTCAGAAGTCAATGCTACAAACGGTCTGCAAAGTACAGCCAAGGAGGTGTCATAATTTTAAATCACCTAACCCTCATTCCATTGCATAATCAGATGTGGGAATATCTCTGCTCTAAGCAGTTAGTTGACTCTTTCCCCAAACCTGGTGGCATTATAGAAGCCCTGGGGATGTTTAAGAGTACTGAGTTCTGGATCTCAAGCTCCAGATTCTCATCTAGCTCTGGATTGCGGCCTGAAGATGGAGATATTTAACTTTTTGTTTTGTTTGTTTGTTTGAGACAGGGGCTCACTATAAAGCCCAGGCAGGCCTCAAACTCGTGACTGTTCAGCCTCAGCCTCCCCAGTGCTAAGATTACAAGCATGCATTATCACACCCAGAAAAGATGGAGATATTTAAAAGCCCCCTGGTAAGCCGGGTATGGTAGCCCACTCCTTTAATCTCAGCACTTGGGAGGCAGAGGTAGGAGGATCACTATAAGTTCAAGGTCAGCCTGGGACTACAGAGTGAGTTCCAGGTCTGCCTGGGCTAGAGTGAGACTCTATCTCAAAAAAAAAAAAAAAAGTAAGCCAGGTGTGGTAGCACATACCTTTAATCTCAACACTCGAGAAGCAGAGGTAGAAGGATCACCATGAGCTCCAGGCCTCCCTGAGACTACATAGTTAATTCCAGGTCAGCCTGAGCTAGAGTGAGACCCTACCTTGGGGAAAAAAAAAAAAAAAAAAAAAAAAAGTCCCCTGGTTTCCCTTTCTCACAGATTAAAAACTTCCCCAGCAGCCTTTTTTGAACTAACATCATTAAAAGAAGGAGAGAGGGCTGGAGAAATGGCTTAGTGGTTAAGACATTTGCCTGGAAAGCCAAAGGACCTCAGTTCAATTCCCCAGGACCCATGTAAGCCAGGTGCACAAGGTGGCACATGTCTAGAGTCCATTTGCAGTGGCTGGAGGCTCTGGTGTGCCCATCCTTTCTATCTGGCCCCTCCTCTCTCTCAAATAAATAAGAAAGCATATTTATAAAAAAGTTACAGGATGGGCCGGGCGTGGTGGTGCCGACTTTAATCCCAGCACTTGGGAGGCAGAGGTAGGAGGACCACCGAGAGGTCAAGGCCACCCTGAGACTACATAGTAAATTCCAGGTCAGCCTGAGCTAGAGTGAGACCCTACCTCAAAAAAAAAGAAAAAACAAAAATTACAGGATGGGCCAGGCGTGGTGGCACATGACTTAATCCCAGCACTTGAGAGGCAGAGGTAGGAGGATCGCCATGAGTTCAAGGCCACCCTGAGAATACAGAGTGAATTCAGCCTGGGCTAGAGTGAGACCTTACCTCGAAAAACAAACAAACAAAAAAAAATTACGGTGGTTAAAGGTACTTGCTTACAAAGCCTGATGTCCTGGGTTGATTCCCTGGCACCCATGTAAAGCCAGATGCATAAAGTGGCACATGCATTTGGAGTTCATTTACAGAGGCAAAATGCCCTTTCTTTCTCTCACTCTCAGATTAATAAATAAATAAAAGTTTTTAAAGATTTACAGGAGTCGGGCATGGCGACGCGTGCCTGCAAGCACAGCACTGAGAAGACAGAGCAGGAGGATCATGAGTTCAAGATATTCTTGACTACAGAGCTAGTGCCAGGCCAGTCAGTCTACATAAAACTATCTCAGGGCTAGACAGATGGCTTAGCAGTTAAGGCATTTGTCTGCAAAGCCAAAGGACCCAAGTTCGATTCCCCAGGACCCACATAAGCCAAATGCACAAGGTGGCACATGTGTCTGGAGTTTGCAGGGACTGAAGGCCCTGGCATGCCCATTCTTCCCCTACCCTTTCTCTTTCTCTCTCTCTTTCTCCCCCTCCCTCTTTCTCTCTTTCTCAAATAAATAAAATAAATTTTGGGTTTTTTTTTTTTTTTTTTTTTTTTTTTTTTCGAGGTAGGCTCTCACTCTAGTCCAGGCTGACCTGGAATTCACTATGTAATCTCAGGGTGTCCTCGAACTCATGGTGATCCTCCTACCTCTGCTTCCTGAATTCTGGGATTAAAGGCATGCACCACCACGCCCAGCCAAAATAAATTTTTTAAGACTATATCAAAAAGCAAAGCCAAACAAATTTTGGAAACGAGGCTGGAAACGTAGGAATGTAGGCAATTGCTCAATAGTTAAAGATATTTGCTTGCAAAGCCTGCCAGCCAGGGTCCGGTTCCCCAGTACCCACATAAAGCCAGATGCACAAAGTGATGCATGGGTCTGGAGTTCATTTGCAGTGACAAGAAGCCCTTTTGTGCCCATAAACTCACTCTCTTTCTCTGAGCTCCCAAATAAATAAATAAATTTAATTAATTAATTCATTCATTCATTCAGTCATAAAAGACTGAAGATATAGCCTAGTGGCAGAGCTTACCCAGCATGCACTAAGTCCCGTGTTTGCTCCCAGCACCTCAAAAACAATTATAATACTGAAACACCAATATATACATGCAAAGTCCACACGTTCCAATTTTCTCCCCATAGCAATGCTCAATACCTGATTGATGGTCTAGTGCAGCAAGGGACTGCTAATCAGGAAGTGCCACTCTTGGGGCTGGAGAAATGGCTTAGCGGTTAAGGTGTTTGCCTGCGAAGCTAAAGGATCACGGTTTGATTCTCCAGGACCCACGTAAGCCAGATGCACAAGGGGCACATGCATCTGGAGTTTGTTTGCAGTGGCTAGAGGCCCTGGAGTGCCCATTCTCTATCTGCTTCTCTTCTCTCTCTCTCTCTCTCTCTCTCTCTGCTTGCAAATAAATAAATAAATAAAGGTCAGAGTTTCTTTGTGAAAAAAAAAAAGAAAGAAAGAAAGTGCCACTCTTGGGCTACACAATTACCCTCGGCTTAGAGAATAACAAGAATAGGCATCAAAGCGTTAGCGTTTGGACAAGCAAACAACTTCCTGGTTCGCATTTTTCCCTCTGCAACCTGAGAAAGCTTCCTGTCAGAAAACTCCAAAGAGCCCGTGACGACTCTGTACGGAAGCGAAGTGGGAAGACTTCTTTCTCCAGATTCCTTCCGATCTCTAGACTGGTATCAGAAGACCTAGGGTCTAGTCAGAGCCTCTCCATTAACTGACCATAACCCTGGGCCTCGATTTCTTCCCTCATCAGCAGGGAGGGGTGGGGAAGCCTCCCCTACCCACCTTCTAGAGTCGTTTGGGAAATTATAAGATAATGTCTGAGGAAGGACTTTATCCAGCTGCAGAATGCATGAGCAGGCGGGGATTTGGTGCCTGAGGCTGGCTTACAAGCACGAAGGAAGGTTTATCAAGGGACAGTAAATCCACAAGACACAGAAATGACCTTCCCCGCTCTGCCAACACGCTATCCTTCAGTGATGTCAGGAACACAAGCCTCTTCGCACGCAGAGGGCTCAGCTCCCACACACTCAACATTTGGGAGGCCAGAGTGGATTGCAGACATGACAGGTCAATGGCACATAGGCTTAGTTCCAGATGTGGCTGGGACTAAACTGTTACTTCATGAGGACTCTCCTGTTATTTGCCTAGGAATCCCATAAAAAGGACAGCTACACAGCTTCTTGGGGGTTAGTAATATCCCAGCAAGGAAGAGCCTTGCTCCATCCCACTCCAATTCTAGCTCAGGCTGACCTGGAATTCGTTATGTAGTCTCAGGATGCCCTCGAACTCACAGCGATTCGCCTACCTCTGCCTCCCTAGTGCTGGGATTAAAGGCATGTGCCTGCCACCACGCTCAGCCCACTCCAATTCTTTAATTTTTTTTTGTTCATTTTTTATTTGTTTATTTGAGAGCAAAACAGACAGAGAGAGAAAGAGGCAGAAAGATACAGAGAGAATGGGTGCACCAGGGCCTCCAGCCACTGCAAACGACCTCCAGATGCATGCTTCACCTTGTGCATCTGGCTTACGTGGGTCCTGGAGAATTGAGCCTTGAACTGGGGTCCTTAGGCTTCACAGGCAAGTGCTTAACCACTAAGCCATCTCTCCAGGCCCCCCCACTCCATTTCTTTAAGGTATTTTTATTTTATTTGTCAGGAGAAAGAAGGAGCGGGGGTGGATTCTGGGGATCTGAACTCCAGTACTTGTGCTTGTATAGCAAATACTTTATCCACTGAGCCATTTCCACAACGCCAGCTATCTCTTTACACACTAATTTTATATTCATTCTCTTTGTTAATATTTGCAGACACCACTCTTTCTTTATATACTTATTATTATTTTTTAATTCTTACTTATTTGCAAGCAGAGAGACACAGAGACAGATGGGGCATGCCAGGGCCTCTAGCCACTGCAAATGAACTCCAGATGCATGTGCTACTTTGAGCATCTGGCTTTATGTGGATACTGGGGAACAGAACTCGGTGGTTAGGCTTTGCAGGCAAGCACCTTAAGCACTTAGCCATCTCTGCAGCCCCCAGACAACCTTCTTAATCCCATGTATAGATAAGAACACTGAGGATTAGAGAAGTTCAGTGACTTGGTAGTTGTGCTGGGTAGTTAGAACACAAGCTCATGTCTGCCGACTCCAGCTTCAGGGGCTCTTGAGGCATCTAACCTTCACCTAGGACAAGCAGTGGGGAGAGGGCTCTTTCCATTTGCAGTGCTGGGATTGAATCCAAGGCCTTGTGTACAGTAGGCAAGCACTCTACTACTGGACTACAATCTGCAGTCAATGGAGGGGTATTTTATCAGTAATTTATTTAAAATTGCCAACATGTGCCAGGGATGGAGGTGCGTGCCTTTAATCCCAGCACTCAGGAGGCAGAGGTAGGAGGCTCTCCATGAGTTCGAGGCCACCCTGAGCTAGAGTGAGATCCTACCTTGAAAAACCAAAATAAATAAAATAAAATTGCCAACATGTGGTAAAAAGAAAAGGCAGTGTGACTTTTTTTTCTTGGTTTTATTACTGACGTTAAATTTTTAAAAGATAACACACTCCTCAAGGCTTGTACGAAGGCAGGCTATGCCCAGTGCCCACCCACTCCATCTTCTGTGCCTAGCCATGGGCAGACAGACTTGTCCTGCCAAATCCCAGGGCCAGCAGCTGAAGGTTTTTTAAGGTCTGTGAAGGTAGTAGGTCTAAGTCATTCTCTTTTTCAGTCAATTCTCAAGTGCCCCTGAAGTGACTAACTTAACCCAAAGTCAGACAGTTTATCAACATGGAGATAAACAGGCAGAGCTGAAAAAAAAAAATGGAGGGACATGACCCAGAGACAAGGTGAGAGGTAGCTATCTAATTGGGAAGCGCTCCAAGGAGAGGATGTGGAACCGGGGGTTCCCCTCCTGCTTCCCCATTGGGTCACTACAGTTCCTTTCCCCATCCTGCAGAACAATGAGCCGCAATTCCTCTGGAATTACCCTGAAGCACTCAGGGCCATAGGGCAGGGACAGTGCTTAGAAACTTCCACTCGAGCCACCCCAGGTGCAGCCCAGCAAGAGGAATGGGACCTTAGGCCAACAAGTATCAAAGTCAAGAGCAGTTCAAACTGACAGTCCACAGGAACTAGATCAGTCTGATCTCAGAAGGTCCACCCCACTCTAAGCATGGTGGCTCTGAGCCTCCTCCCTCCTCCTCCTCTGCTTTGCCAGGCTCCACAGTTAGGCCTCTGTGGCTGACCCCACTTCCCCTTGTCTCTCAGCCCTGCTTAACATACCCATCCTCCAGCCACACCACTTCCAATTTCCATGAACAGCTTTTGTCCTTGGCTGGGGCTTTGTAACTTCGTTTTCTCAGCATGTAAAAGGCCAAGGGTTCAATCCCCAGCACTGCAAATATATATTTTCATCCACTGCCTTAGCAACTAACCTGTTTTTAATCTTGTACATCTAAGTTCAGATATTACAATCACCCACATTCAGAATTTAGAGCCAAGGGCTAGAGTGAGACTACGCCTCAAAACAAACATAAAACATTAGGGTCTATTTCAAGCTCTGTTGCTCAAATCAAACAACTCACACCTCAGCTTCTTTGTGTGTATAACACACATAATATCCCAGTCTCACCAGCTATAATGAGAATGAAATGATACAAATGTGAATGCATCGTATAAATCATGGGATGCAAATTATGTCCTTCCACTCACAAGATCACCACATCTGGATATTTTGCCATTTTTCAATCCCTCTGTGTTCTGGAACCTAATTCAGGCCCAGGCCCAGTTAACTCCTTCCTCAGCTTAAAAATAAATAGTACTGGGCTGGAGAGATGGCTTAGCAGTTAAGGCAAGGCATTTGCCTGCAAAGCTAAAGGACCCCAGTTCAATTTTCCAGGACCCACGTAAGCCAGGTGCACAAGGGGTGCACACATCTGGACTTCGTTTGCAGTGGCTGGATGCCCTGGCGTGCCCATTCTCTCTCTTTCTCTGCCTCTTTCTTTCAATAAATAAATAAATAAAATATATATATATATATATATATATATATATATATATATATATATATATATATATGGTACTGGTGGGGTCAGGATCCAGGAAAGCAGAGAATAATACTTCAGGGCAATGGTACATAGGGACAAGGCAAGCAAGGGATCATGGAGCCAGGAAGCCAAAATAAAGAAACATCATGCTATCAGAAGTCAGAGAAGGAAGCAGGCAAGAGATGAGAGTAGGGAGCAAAACTTTACCCGAAGCCACGTGGGCAGTGCGTCGGGAACTAGCTGGGCAAGGCAAGGAGGGAACAGCAGCAGCAGCCAGCAGCAGGCGGAGGATGGGGGCAATGGAAACATCAGCCAGGGAACCTGCAAATACAAGAGGTCCTGCAGCCATTCAAAGGATCTTTTATCAGGACTGGAGGGATGGCTTAGTGTCTTCAAAGCCAAAGGACCCAGGTTAGATTCCCCAGGACCCATGTAAACCAAATGCACAAGGTGGCTCATGCGTCTGGAGTTCGTTTGTGCCTATTCTCTCCCTCTCTCTCTCTCTCTAAGTAAATAAATAAATGAAAATTTAAAAACAAGAGGGTCTTTCTCAAGCTAGTGAACAAGCCTCCCTGACCAGTGACATTGGCTTGAACCCTCTCTCAAATAAATCTTTCAAAGAAGTCCAATATGTAAACCAGCTTTTAAAAAACTGAGCATGGAGAGATGGCTTAGCAGTTAAGCGCTTGCCTGCGAAACCTAAGAACCTGGTTTCGAGGTTCGATTCCCAAGGACCCTTGTTAGCCAGAGGCACAAGGGGAGCATGTGTCTGGAGTTCATTTGCAGTGGCTAGAAGCTCTGGCACACCCATTTTCTCTGTATCTGCCTCTTTCTCTGTCTGTCGCTCTCAAATAAATAAATAAACAAACAAAAAACTGTGCTTCTTTGGTGAGAGACACTCTGAGCCCACTAACACTACCAGGAAGCCTAAAGGGGCTTTATGGAGCCCTCCCTCTCAAAGCTTCAGGGAACCCAGTTACAGAAATGTTACGTGGAGATGTGTGCTTAAATGATCCCAAGGAAGTTTCAAGCTGTAAATGAAAAGAAAACCGAAAAAGAACACACAGCTATTTTACAAAATCATTATCGAGTCTCTGAAGACTCCTATCAGGACAAACTCAGAGTCCACAGTAAGAAACACATGTAGCATACAATTAAGGAACTAGAAGTCACCAGGGAACTGAAGCCTGGCCTGTAAATGGCTCCAGTCCATTACGTCACAGGTGGCTGCTCTGGGCTGGTGTGTGACAGCTGCTTTTCGCAGGTTAGCTCATTTAATTCTCTGGCCCTGCACACTAATTTCCTTCCTCTTTTTTTTTTTTCTGTCATTAAAAAAAGAATTCTTAAACCAAAACAAGGAAGAAATTATTGAGCAGAGCCAAGTGGAACTGATAATTACCTTTTTTCTTTTTTCTTTCTTTTTTTTTTTTTTTTGGTTTTTGCAAGGTAGGGTCTCACTCTGGTCCAGGCTGACCTGGAATTCACTATGTAGTCTCAGGGTGGCCTCGAACTCTCTACGATCCTACTACCTCTGCCTCCCAAGTGCTGGGATTAGAGGCGTGTGCCACCACGCCCAGCTCATAATTACCTTTTTAAAAAATATATTTATTTATTTGAGAGAGAGAGAAAGCAGCAGAGAGAGAGAGAGAGAGAGCGCGAATGGGCACGTCAGGGCCTCCAGCCACTGCAAACAAACTCCAGATGCATGCGCTCCCTTGTGCATCTGGCTTATGTGGGTCCTGGAGAGTCAAATCAGGCTTTGCAGGCAAATGCCTTAACCACTAAGCCATCCCTCCAGCCCGATAATTACCTATTTTTAAGTGTAAGCACTTCATAGCACTGTTGTCAAATGAACGTGAGCCCACAAATCTAACATATTAAATAAATTAGTATCGATTTAAGTTAGTTTGAATCTACATGGGGATGCTTCCACTAAAAATTCACCTCAGTGAATATATCTGATGATATTTCCTTTACACTTTCCATAGCAGAGGGACACACACACACACACACCTCTGAACTCACCCAACAATTTATCTATCCATTCACTTATTCTTCTATTTCTCATTTACTGATCACTGTCCTAAGTGTTATAAAAAGACATACCCCTTATAGATCACTATAAACACACACACAATTTATAGATTACTGCAGAGACCAGATAAAAGCTAATGGAAAGGAAATGCAGGCTGAATGGGAAAGGAAGCAGGAAGCAATACACAGATGCTTCATTCGATGAAGGCACCCATCACCACCTCTCTACCTCACTTCCTCTCTGCCAAGCAGTCACTCTCTCCAAGAAACAATGGGAAGCTGAACTTGCCCTTTCCTTTCTTCCTGGGGCGGGGTGGAAGGAAGGAGAGGACAGGGGCCAAGCAGCCAATGATGCTGTTGTGTCAGGCACCCTGCTACCAACTCTCCGGACCCTGACCGTCAGAAGGACACTTGATTCATGAAGGAAAGAGGCCAGCTTGCTCAGTTCTAGAAACATCAGCTAGCCTGCAGGGGTAAAACCAAGGAGACTAGCCCATGAAGGGTAGAATCTTAAGCATGAGCTCAGGCTTGAAAGCAAGAAAAAGGACAGCAGAGAAAAGATGGAAAATCAAGAATGGTTCTCCTGTTACCGTGGGATACAGAGTTCAACCCTCATCAAACGGTAACGCAAGCAGCCCATGGTCTTGAATACCTCCCTCCCCACTGGCCAACTCCTCTTCTCTAATGCAGACTCTCCTATCCCCAATCTGGAGGCTTTTGCCCCTCCTCTCCCTAGCCCACAAGCTCCTTAATTCTTTCCACAATTCACAGAAGGTGACAAAGGGTCAACTTGACTTCTCTCTAAAGGCAAATGCTCACATCTGAAAGTCATCTTTATTGGTGGCAAGTTTAGACAAATATTGGGCAAGTGGAGAAACTACTTGAGACAGATATTTCTGTTTTCCTAAAACTAACATATTAAATAAATTAGTATCGATTTAAGTTAGTTTGAATCTACATGGGGATGCTTCCACTAAAAATTCACCTCAGTGAATATATCTGATGATATTTCCTTTACACTTTCCATAGCAGAGGGACACACACACACACACACCTCTGAACTCACCCAACAATTTATCTATCCATTCACTTATTCTTCTATTTCTCATTTACTGATCACTGTCCTAAGTGTTATAAAAAGACATACCCCTTATAGATCACTATAAACACACACACAATTTATAGATTACTGCAGAGACCAGATAAAAGCTAATGGAAAGGAAATGCAGGCTGAATGGGAAAGGAAGCAGGAAGCAATACACAGATGCTTCATTCGATGAAGGCACCCATCACCACCTCTCTACCTCACTTCCTCTCTGCCAAGCAGTCACTCTCTCCAAGAAACAATGGGAAGCTGAACTTGCCCTTTCCTTTCTTCCTGGGGGGCGGGGGTGGAAGGAAGGAGAGGACAGGGGCCAAGCAGCCAATGATGCTGTTGTGTCAGGCACCCTGCTACCAACTCTCCGGACCCTGACCGTCAGAAGGACACTTGATTCATGAAGGAAAGAGGCCAGCTTGCTCAGTTCTAGAAACATCAGCTAGCCTGCAGGGGTAAAACCAAGGAGACTAGCCCATGAAGGGTAGAATCTTAAGCATGAGCTCAGGCTTGAAAGCAAGAAAAAGGACAGCAGAGAAAAGATGGAAAATCAAGAATGGTTCTCCTGTTACCGTGGGATACAGAGTTCAACCCTCATCAAACGGTAACGCAAGCAGCCCATGGTCTTGAATACCTCCCTCCCCACTGGCCAACTCCTCTTCTCTAATGCAGACTCTCCTATCCCCAATCTGGAGGCTTTTGCCCCTCCTCTCCCTAGCCCACAAGCTCCTTAATTCTTTCCACAATTCACAGAAGGTGACAAAGGGTCAACTTGACTTCTCTCTAAAGGCAAATGCTCACATCTGAAAGTCATCTTTATTGGTGGCAAGTTTAGACAAATATTGGGCAAGTGGAGAAACTACTTGGAGACAGATATTTCTGTTTTCCTAAAATTCACACTGACTAGGTGATTCTGCAGGAGTGTGTGTGTGTGTGTGCACGCGCGCATGCGTGTGCATGTACGTGTGCATGAACAGATCATATCCAAGTATTCTATATACCTGGATGGGTTGGGGTCTTTTTTTTTTTTTTTTTTTTTTTTTTTTTTTTGCAGTGTTGGTGTTGGAACCCAGCATACTAAGCAGCATGGCCAGGCATGGTGGTGCACGCCTTTAATCCCAGCACTCTGGAGGCAGAGGTAGGAGGATCACCATGAGTTCGAGGCCACCCTGAGACTACAGAGTGAATTCCAGGTCAGCCTGTGCTAGAGGGAGACCATACCTCAAAAAACAAACAAACAAAAAAAAAGCAGCAAACAATAATTTTGGATGTTTATTTCCAATTTTTGCTGTGTGTTTAAAATTTTTTTTGCCTTATTTTATTTATTTATTTTTTATTTATTTGAGAGAGACAGACAGACAGAATGGGTATGCTGGGGCCTCCAGCCTCTGCAAATGAACTCCAGATGCATGTGCTACCTTTTGCATCTGGTTTACATGGGTCCTGGGGAATCAAACCTGGATCCTTTAGCTTTGCAGGCAAGTGCTTTAACCACTAAGCCATCTCTCCAGCCCCTGTGTTTTGTTTTGAGTCTGTGCTCATATAGTCTAGACTGACCACAAACTTCCTTTGTAGCTAAAGATGACCTTGAACTTCTAGTCCTTCTGCCTCTATATCCCAAGTGCTTCGATTACATGTAGGCAAAAATGTGTCTTGCTATTTCGAATTTTAACATCATTAATGAGATGATTATAAATATCTTTATGTACAAATCCATATACACATCCTTAACTTTCCTTCTCTTTAATATATATATATATATATATATATATATATATATATATATATATATATATATATATATATATATATATATAATTTTTTCTTTTTTTTTTTTTTTGAGATAGGGTCTCACTATGTAATCCTAAGTGGCCTCAATTCTCAATCCTTCTTACTCAGTCTCCCCTGTGCTGGAATTGCAGATATGCACCACCATTCCCAGCCTTGATTGTCTTTCTTTTTTTTTTTTTTTTTTTTTTTTTTTTTTTTTGGTTTTTCGAGGTAGGGTCTCACTCTGGTCCAGGCTGACCTGGAATTCACTATGTAGTCTCAGGGTGGCCTCCAAACTCTCGGCGATCCTCCTACCTCTGCCTCCCGAGTGCTGGGATTAAAGGCGTGCGCCACCACGCCCGGCTTTTGATTGTCTTTCTTAAGAGAAAGTCCAAGAGGTAGAAACCTTCATTAAAGGGTGAGTGAAAGGAGATACACATATTAATGTTTTTCATGTTTAACAAATAATCCTCCAGAAAGTGTCTTGTTAACACACTCCCAGCAGCTATAAATATCCCTACCACATCAAATCCCCAAATATCTCACCAAATACTGGTTCAATTTTTTTTTGTTTTTCAAGGTGGGATCTCACTCTAGCTCATGCTGACCTGGAATTCACTATGTAGTCTCAGGGTGGCCTTGAACTCGTGGTGATCCTCCTACCTCTGCCTCCCGAGTGCTGGGATGAAAGGCGTGCGCCACCCTCGTGGCTTTTTTTTTTGTTTGTTTGGTTTGGTTTGGTTTGGCTTGTTTTTTCCTGGTAGGGTCTCACTCTAGCTCAGGCTGACCTGGAATTCACTATGTAATCTCAGGGTGGCCTTAAACTCACCGCAATCCTCTTACCTCTGCCTCCCGAGTGCTGGGATTAAAGGCGTGTGCCACCACGCCCGGCTACCTCGTGTTTTAACTTGAATTAAACTACTCTGTAGTTTACAGCTAGTAAGAATGAACATGTTTTCCTGTATTGGTTAGTAATTTTTCTTTTTCTTGCTATTTGTAAAAGCACTTCACATATTTGTGATATTAAACCTATCTAATGGTGGAGTCATTACTGGTTTATTGTCTATAAAGGAGCTTTAGGTCTCTCAGTGTGCCTGATGGTATTAACTAGGGTTTTTTTTTTCTTTTCTCCCTCTACCTCTCCTCCAACCCATCACCTCAGTTGCCCAACTGCTATGCCTAAGGGATACACTGTGTCCTAATAACTCTTTTTTAAAAAAAAATATTTTATTTATTTATTAGAGGAGAGAGAGAGGATGAGAATGGGTATACTAGGACCTCCAGCCACTGTAAATGAAATCTAGAGGCATGTGCCACCATGTACGTTTGGCTTATGTGGGTAATAGGGAATCGAACCTCGGTCCTTAGGCTTCCCAGACAAGCACCTTAACTGCTAAGCCATCTCCCCAGCCCCCTAATAACTCTTGACACTGTTCATCACCAAGGCACTCCCTCAAAGCTGTACAATCAGACTCACTATACAGGCTAAGGGAATCTTCCAGTATCCTTCATGTCTTCCACCTGGTCCTTTTCTCAATGCCATGTCACCTTTGCTGCCAGCAACATCCCTCACACAGGTCAACAGAAGGAAGAGGGCACATCCACAGGTGGGCAGTTACTGTTGTAGAGGACCTATGGGCCAAAGGGTGGGTGGCAGCTATGAGATCAACCCACACAATAGACCCCTCTGGGGATACAACAACTCTCCCCATGCCCAAATTATTCTTCATGTTGTACAGTGCCCTTTGTTTTGTTGTTGTTGTAGATGATGGTTTTTTTTGGGGGGGTTGGTTTTCTGAGGTAAGTCTCACTCTAGCCCATGCTGACCTGGAACTCACACTGTAGTTCCAGGCTGGCCTTGAACTCACAGCGATCCTCCTACCTCTGCCTCCTGAGTGCTGGGATTAAAGGCGTGTACCACCACACCCGGCTGATGATAGGTTTTTGAGAAATCCAGGTTGGCCTCATACTTGTTGTGCAAACTGAAAGCAATCTCCTGTCTCAGTTTCCCCAATGCTGGGATTAATGTTTATTTGAAAGAAGGCGGGGAAATGTTCATAAGTTCAAGAGGGTTTAAAAACGATTTCCCCTGGCAAGCAGAGCTGGACAGGAGAGGAATGGGGCAGGAGTTCTTTTTCAATATAAGGCCTTCTGGCACAACTTCATTTTGACTTAGTTTTAGGTTCATGTTCAAATCAGAAACAAGAAAATGCCTTCTGCTGCTAGAGCAAGTTGGGAACTCCTTGCCACGCACACGTGTATAAATGTGTGTATGGAGGCCAGAAGTTGACATTGGCATCACAGGAAGGGGATTTTGACAGACTTGGCACACAGGACATTTAATTCAGCAAAAGGAAGCTTTGCGCGAGAGGGAGACAAGAAGTTACCTTCGTCCACCCTCTGGAAAAGGAATAGCGTCTTGTTCATCTTTTTTCAGTACTCACACTTGGCTTGTGTATTCAGCGAGCATCGTAGATTTTAAAAGGGTTATGACAAACAAAATAGCAACACTGGCTGTTCCGGGGGTGACAACTCATAGTAGGATTGAGGTAGGTCATGAGAACTGTCCAGAGTGGCAAGTGCTGCTTGCAGAGGGCGCCACCCTGTCACAGAGGGCACCTGTTATTATGGCCGTGGCAATCTCAGCTGCTCCTGGCTCAGCTTCCGGGCAATATCCCTGTGTCTCACTTGGGGTGGAACCACCAAGCACAGACCCATAGGCCACAACTAGCAGAGACCCAGGGGCCCAAGCAGACAGCCCTGCTGACCAGGCCCGGCCTCTGGCACCTGCAGAAACCCTGGCCTGAAACAACTGGGGTGGTAACAGGTGGCCCAAGGGAGACAGTCTGTCCTTTGGCTATCCTGGGTCTTGACGTGTGGAGACAGCCTGGCTTATCCCTCTGCTCCTCAGAGAAGCCTGGACCTGCCAACTCTCAAGATAAAACAGGAATGTGCCTGTCTGTCCAGGCTGGGCCTGTGTGGGAGCCAGGGACTGACTGTGCTAGGGGGTCTGTTTCTCTCTTAGGGTAGGGGTCATTGTCCTGGGATACTGAGAGGCAGAAAAGGACAGCCTGAAATTGTGGTTTAAAAAAAAAAAGTCTGCCCTGAGGGTGGGCTAGAGAGAGGACTTAGCAGTTAAGGTGCTTGCCTGCAAAGCCAAAGGACCCAGGTTCGATTCCCCAGTACCCATGTAAGCCAGATGCACAAGGAGGTGCACACATCTGGGGTTCGTTTGCAGTGGCTAGAGGCCCTGGCATGCCCATTCATTCTCTCTCTCTCTCTCTCAAATAAATAAATATTTTTTAAAATGTCTGTTCTGAACCATGAAACTCACTGTCTGACTGAGTTCACCCCTCATCAATCAAAAGCCATTCCCTGAGGTCTGTCAGCTTCTATGCTGTGTTCACATATTATTTATTTTTATTTATATATTTATTGATTGATCAGTTGTTTTTCATTTTTTGTTTTGTTTTGTTTTTGAGATGAGATCACATGTAGCCTCAGCTGACCTCAAACTCAATATGCAGCTGAGGATGACCTTGAACTCCCAATTCTCCCGCTGACATCTCCCAAGCGCTGGGATTGCAGTTGTCCATCACCTCCATGCTGGCTTCCTGTTCACGTATTTCCAGAGTTACATTTCTTCAGTTGCCCTGCAAGGTAAGTGTATTATTTCCATCTCTTTGGTGTGGAAACTGAGGCCAGACAGCTAAAACCTTAATCATGAGTGTCAGTGTTTGCCTTGTTCCAGAGCACTGTTGCGGGCGCTTACAGAGATCAATGCATTTAGTGTACATCACGGCCTATGAGGGGGTTTTCACCCTCATCTTAATGATGAAGAAATGCCTCCAAGGTCCCACCACCAGCTGAGGAACAGAAGTGCACTATCTTTTCCCTGGGCTCTGTCCTGAGTTTGAGCCCCCTTCATCCTGGAAACACTGCTAGTGAACCTCTGCCCTTCTCTGATACCAGTATGAACCATATAGGTGAGGACAAAATTGCCTGGAGGTGGCAGTGGAAGGAGGATTTGTGGGTGGGAACAGGCCATTTTAGAGATTAAGACTTGCTGCAGATCACAGTTTAGGTAGCACAAACCTTCCCTGGCCCAGGCAGTTAGGCTTGAAAGCAACGTGTCAGACAGTGCCAAACCTTATAACCACTCAGAGCAGTTAGAGGAACCAGGCAGGAGTGGCCGCCCTGAAGGTGCCTGGGAGCTGCTAATTGGAGGTGGTGATGACAGAATAGATGGCACAGCTGCCTCTGAGCCATATCTGCCCAGCAGAGGCTCTGGCAACAGCTGAAGCCAGGACTGTGTGGGAGGGGAAGAGAGAGGGAAGTTTGGAGACTTTTAAGAGGACTTGGGCCAGGTCCTTCCACCACCACCTTGCCCTCCAGGCTTAAGAGCATGTAGAGAGTCTAGGTGTGGCTCCAAAGTCAAGTCCCTGTAAGGGTGGGGATGAGGGAATGGGACACCTGCAAGCCTGGAGGAGAAGCGGGGTGAGCCATAGCATTTTATTCCTGTGGGAAATGCCGTCTATTTTGTGGTCAACCAGCACTGGCCATTGGGGTGACTGTAAGGAATTGTTTTGTAGGGCTGGAGAGATGGCTTAGTGGTTAAGGAGCTTGCCTGCATAAACCAAAGGACCCAGGTTCAATTCCCCAGTATCCACGTAAAGCCAAATGTACAAGGTGGTGCATGCATCTGGAGTTCATTTGCAGTGCTGGAAGCCCTGACATGCCCTATCTGCCTCTTTCTCTCTTTTTCTCTCTCTCAAATAAATAAAATATTTTTTTAAAAAGAATTATTAGGCTGGAGAGGTGGCTTAGTGGTTAAGGCACTTGCCTGCAAAGCCTAAGCACCCATGTTATACTCTCTAGATCCCACATTAAACAGGCGCACGAAGGTGAGGCAAGCGCAAGGTCACACATGTGCACAAGGGGGCGCAAGCATCTGGAGTTCAATTGCAGTGGCTGAGGCCCTGCCATTCTCTCCCTCTCTGTCTATTGCTCTCTCTCTAAAAAGGGGGGGGTGCTGGAGAGATGGCTTAGCAGTTAAGGCATTTGCCTGCAAAGCCAAAGGATCCCTGTTCGACTCTCCAGGACCCACATTAGCCAGATGCACAAGGGGGCACATGCGTCTGAAGTTTGTTTGCAGTGGCTAGAGGCCTTGGCGCACCCATTCTTTCCCTCCCTCTCTGCCTCTTTCTCTCTCTAAAAATAAATAAATAAAATATATTTTAAAAAGAATTGTTTTGCATGGCTTTGCAATAACTTTAACACTTCAGGGCCGACTTCAGCCATGTGTGAGTGGGCCTCACTCCATCTTCTACAGGTCACTGTGTTCCCCTAGGCTGGTCTCCTTGGCCAGTAGACCCCAGTGATGGCAGCACAGAGTCACTTAGAGTTCCTTCTGCTCACGTTTGCTTAGGCTTTAAGCTAATATACAGTGAAAAGCTTATAGTTCTTCAAATTTTTAAAAAAAAAAATTCCTTTTTGGTTTTTCCAGGTAGGGTCTTGCTCTAGCCCAGCCTGACCTGGAATTCACTCTGCAGTCTCAGGCTGACCTCGAACTCACGGCGATTTCTCTACCTATGCCACCTGAGTGCTAGGATTAAAGGCATGCGCCACCATGCCCAGCTCAAATTAAACTCTGAGAGGAAAGTTCAAAAGCCAGAAGCCAGGTATGGTAGCACACACCTACAATCTCAGCACTTGTGAGAATAAGACAGGAGGGCTGTTTTTTGTTTGGGTTTTGGTTTTTTTGGGGTGGTTGTTTGTTTGTTTGTTTGTTTGTTTTGTTTTTCAAGATAGGGTCTTGCTCTAGCCCAGGCTGACCTGGAATTCACTATGTAGTGTCAGGGTGGCCTCAAACTCACAGTGATCAGGAGGATTTTGAGTTCAAGTAGCCCAGGATACATAACAAGACCTTGTCTATCTCTCTCTCACACACACACATACTTCAAAAGCCATAATAAAGATTATGATTCGACAAACTGTGATAAGACCTGGGCACACACTCCCCAGGTGATTCTGATATAACCCCGACTTTGAGAACTACCAGTGTAAAGGAGGAAGGAAATATGCTCAAGGTCCAGGCCACCATGGTGACTGTCATTAAGCAGCAAGACAACAAAAGGGAATTAAGGTAGATTATGTCACTTCACTATCTGAGATGAGGAAGGGTGTTCACTGGTCTGCGTAGGCAAACATGTCATGACAGCTATTTCTTAAAGAAAGCCATTATATGAGTCCTGTTACAAAGGGCACTACAAGCTGGGCCAGGTGGCACAGCCCTATAATCTCAGCTCTGGGCAGAGAGAGGATCAGGAGTTGCTCAAGGTCAACCTTGGCTATGTAGTGAGTTCAAAGCCAGCATGGGTACATCAGAGCCTATCTCCAAAAAAAAAAAAAAAAAAGATGGCACATTCCTATGATCTCAGCACTTGGGACACTGAGGCAAAATGTGCAAAGCAGATCAAAGCAAAGATGCTTTTGCTAGAAGGGGAAACCCAAGGTAGCTGTCTGACCACGACTTCTGTGTGCATGTCTCCTCTTGCATAAGCTAAGTCTCTGCCACAAGACTTAGTGTGAAAACCACACTGCTACAGGCAGGCTCCCTGGTATCCCAGCCTCCTGCTTTCAGGGAAGGGGGCCTACAGCAGAGGAGGGGAGAGACCCTCCCTCTGATCAGATACCTGTACCAGGCAGAGAGAGAGCTTGTCCCCCAAAGCTCTCCCTGCCTGTGGACTCCTGGGACATCATTGTCTACAGGAAAGAAACCTCTAGAAAAACCTCAGGGTTCTCTGAGGTGCAGTCTGTGATGGGAAGGAGGAACCACGGGTGTTATGAAACTCGTGAAACTGCAAATAGCGAACAGGCAGTTAGATTATCAGCCATGTGTCCATTAATATGAACGAGCTGCATTGGGTTGCTCCAGCTGTCAGGATTCAGCGAGGCTAAGGGGAAGAAAGAAATTTTGATGTCCGAGGGAAGGAGGAATGATGTTAGTGGTAGGACAGAATGAGATAGGGGGAGCTAGAGGGTAGCATGTGGACACCCAGAAACTATCAAGTTGGCATAGATGAAGACAAAGGTGTCAAGAGATGCAGCAAGAAAGGGCAGAGGCTGAGGAGATGGCTCAGTGGTTAAGGCTCTTGCTTGCAAAGCCTACCAGTCCGGATTCAAGTCCCCAATGTCTATGTAAATCCAGATGCACACAGTGGCACATGTGTCTGGAGTTCTTTTGCAGTGACAAGAGACCCTGTTGCCCCTATACTCCTGCTGCCTCTCCCTCTCTCTCTCATAAATACACAAAAATAAGTATTTTTTTTAAAAGAAAGGACAGAGATGGCAGATCTCTCAATCCTTCCCTTCTTCAAAAGCCTTAAGTGAGGGCTAGAGAGATGTCTCAGTAGTTAAGGCACTTGACTATAAAGCCCAGTGATCTGAGTTCAACTCCCCAGTACCCACATAAAGCCAAATGCACAAAGGGGCACATGTATCTAGAGTTTCTTTGCAGCAGCTTAGGCCCTGGTGTGCCCATTCATATTCTCTCTCTCTCTCTCTCTCTCTCTCTCTCTCTCTCTTTCTCTCCCTCTCTCACAAATAAATATTTTTTAAAAGCCATGAGTTCACACTCTCTAGCCATCTTTGCAAAACAAAACAAAACCAACCACCTAAAACCCCAAAATAGTCGAGACCATCCTGAGTCCTGCTGTCCTGCACCATCAGATGGTGGCAGCAAAAGCTGGCCCGTTCTGCTATCTCTAGATCACTGTGCAGGCACAGGGAAGTACGGCCTGCCCTTCAAAAGGGCAGTCACTATTACTGATGGTGCAATCTCCTTCCTTACGCCCCTCCACCCGCCGGGGAGGGGCTCGAACCCTCACAAAGTACATCTCCTCCCTCTTCAAAATTCACAGCAAATGCACAGCCAGGAAGACAACAGCCTCCTTCCAGCAGACAGGGATGGAAGAGAGTGTGGGCACTAAATCCTTTCTGGGAATCTCTCTTCATGGCTCACACAGGTCAGCAGCAGGCTGGGCACTGGGCTTCACTCTTATCTCCTCACCACTACACATGACACCCCAAGATCAGTGCTCTTAGTGTGGTCCTTGGACTAACGCCATTGTAGCCCACTGGGAGCTTGATAGAAAGGCAAAACTTGAGACCCTGCTCCACCCTCTGAATCTAAATCTGTGTGCTGACTCCCATGGTTCACATATACTTTACTGTGTAAGGATTGTTTTAACGAACACAGCAATGGGGCAGGGAGATGGCACAGTGGGTAAGAGCACTGACTGTGCAAGCATGGGGCTGGAGAGAAGGCTTAGCAGTTAAAGCGTTTGCCTGCAAAGCCAAAGGACCCAGGTTCGATTTCCCAGGACCCACGTAAGCCAGATGCACAAGGGGGCGCATGCGTCTGGAATTCATTTGCAGTGGCTGGAGGCCCTGGCATTCTCTCTCTCTCTCTCTCTCTCTCTCTCTCTCTCTCCCTCTTTCTCTCTCTCTGTTAAATAAATAAATAAGCTGGGCATGGTCATGCATGCCTGTAACTCTAGTGCTGACGGCAGTGGAGACAGGAGAATTGCCAAGAGTTGCTGATCAGCCAGTCTAATCTAAAGAGGGCAGCTCCAGGTTCAGTGAGAGACTCTGTCTCAAAGAAATAAAGAAGAAGTGTGAAAGAGGAGGATTAGTTATTAAAAAGAAGAACAACAACAACAGAACACCAATAGGGGACACCGACATTCTCCTCTGGCTGCCACAGGCGTGCACACAAGCTGTGTGCATCTGCCTACATATACATACATACACACACCAGAAAAGCCATAGCAAGGCTCAGCTCACTTCCTAGCAGAATCCTAGGTACCACCCAAATTGACTCCAAATTCCCTTCAGTTTGGATCTTCTTGCTGAGAATCTGTTTTCCTGCCTTGGTAAAGGCAGTATCATGAGCAAACACAAATCCATTCATAGCTGTTGAGTGACTCCTTCCGTGAACAATGAATAAGCCTTGAAAAGTGGCTTCTGATTTGCAACGTGTGGGCAGATGTGAATGCTCCATGCCCACGCGTGCGGCGGCCAGAGGAGAGTGTCAGGTATCCTTCTCAATTCCTCTTCTGCTTGAGCTCCCTCAGGAGTCCTCACTGAATCTGGAGCTGCCAAGTTTGGGTGTTTTTTTGTTTTTTTATTTTTTCCTGCTGCTGTTATTGTTTGTTTTGTTTTATTGTGGTCAGACTGACTGACCAGCAAACCCTGACCATCTTCCAGTCCCTGCTCCCCACAGGACTAGAGTTTCAGGTGTGTGTGGCCATGCCCACCTCTTTTTAAAATTTATTTTAATTTATTTTATTTATTTGAAAGAGAGAAAGAGGAAGAAAGAGAGAGAGAATGGGCACGCCAAGGTCTTCAGCCACTGTAAACGAACTCCAGACTCATGTGCCACCTCGTGCATCTGGCATACGTAGGTCCTGGGGAATTGAACCTGCATCCTTTGGCTTCACAGGCAAATGCCTTAACTGCTAAGCCATCTCTCCAACCCATGCCCATCTTTTGAGGTGAGTCTTGAGGAAACAAGCTTAGGCCATCTTGGGCCCTCCCTCTCTTGCTTGCATGGCAAGCACTCTTATCCACTAAGCCAGCTCCCCACCCCAATAGTAAATATATTTATGTATTTCTTTATTTATTTTGTTTTTTCGAGGTAGGGTCTCACTCTATCCCAGGCTGACCAGGAATTCACTATGTATTCTCAGGATACCCCAGCACTCACAGCAATCCTTCTACCTCTGCCTCCAGAGTGCTGGGATTAAAGGCGTGTGCCACCACACCTGGCTAGTAAATATTTTTAAATTATATTAGTGGATGTACTGATGAATGACCGACAAGAAAATTGATCAGAACACATCCTAAACACTCAGCCTCAAGCTCCTCTCTTGTAAAATGAGGGTAATACCTGCCTGTAGGAGGCTGTAGTAAGGCCCACATGATGGTAGAGAATGGGCAGGCGCCACCTTCACGGTCAAGGTCATCCTCAGCAATGATAGATCAGGCTAGTCTCATTAGTCCCTGATGTGAGGGGATAAGAAGGGCACTTTCCTCTGAATTCTTCCCCTAAGACTTCAGACTAAGCACACACACACAACACACACAAATACAGTGAGGACATCCTACAAAATGCCTAACCAGTTCTCCTCCAACTTCTAAGACCACGAAAAAAAGAAACAGCAATATTCACAGACCAAAGGAGACCAAGGAGAGGTGACAACTGCAATGTTGCATCCTAGATGAAATCTCGGGATAGAAATAGGATGGAAACACTGGTGAAAGCTACATGAAATATGGAGTTTAACTGACAATACTAACAAAATGCACTGTTTCTCAATTTTTTTTGAGACAGGGTCTCATTATGTAACACAGGCTGGCCTCAAACTCATGGCAAACCTCCTACCTCCATATCTTAGTGAAGGAATTATGCCCATGAGCCATCATATCTGGCTAGTTTTGTTAACACACCATGGTTATGTGAAGTACTGGCAGTAGGGAAACTTGGGTGACAGGTACATACGATGAGTTCCAGGCCAGCCTAAGTTGCGTGGCAAGACCTTGTCTCAAAAAAAAAAAAAAAAATCCTTATTAGAAATAGTCTGTAGTTTCCTGCTCCATTTCATTCAGTGGGGAGGGGCTTAATTTTAAAAGCATCCTTAGTGGGATTCCGATTTTCAACTGCTATTGCCCCTTTGCACAGGGTGGAGGTGATGGTCCCTACAAGGCCTCCACAGCCAGCTTTCCTCCAACAATCACATATTGGACCCGGTGGTTTGGTGGTAGGTTTTCTCCCAGGCTCTGGGAAACACAAGCACACTGTGCACGTGCAGAACTGCCGCCTGAGTCAGCCAAGGACACAAGTCAAGGATCCCGAAGCACTGAGAGCCGCACCCTTCCTTTCAGCAGCCAGGGGCTGTTCCTTGGCTTCAGTACCAACAGCAGCGTTGACTTCTCTTTCTTTCCCGTGAATCACTGGCTCCTCCCACCCTCATAGCTCCTGTTAGATGAGAATGTGCAGGAGCTTTCAAAAACACTCTTACATAATCCTAGAGAACTCTAGAGAGGCCCTAATTCCCAGACAGGGAAACTGAGCCTGAAGGTTAAGCTATTCTGCCTGCTTCGGCCTCAGAATGGTAGGTTCAAGACTGTGTTTTTGATAAGACAGAGGTGTGCTTCTACTTAAACCCAATACTCATTCCAGAGAGTATTTGGTCACGTGGCCTCAGGACAAAGTGAAAGTAAAAGCTCTCCTCAGGTGGGGTACTCATCTAACCCATTCTACTATTTTCAGGCTCTGTGTATAAGCCTGTGTGTGTTAATCAGGGGTTTAATAAACATGGCCATCAAAGACATTAGATACCAGAGCAAGAACTTATCTTTCCTTGTGCTAAATCCCAGATGCCAATCCAGGCATACCGTGTGCAGTGTAAGAAAGATGTTTCAAGGCTAGAGAGATGGCTTAGAGGTTAAGGTGCTTGCCTACAAAGCCAAAGGACCCAGGTTCAATTCCCCAGGACCCACATAAACCAGATGCACAAGGTGACACACGCATCTGGAGTTCGTTTGCAGTGGCTAGAGACCCTGGAGCTTCTATTTCTTTCTCTCTATCTGCTTCTCTCTCTCTCTCTCTCTCTCTTTCTCTCAAATAAATAACTAAAAATTTTTTAAGAAGAAAGATGTGTAGGTGCTAGAGAAGGTATGAGAAAACATGTTCAAAGCAATCCAGAAGGTAGGAAGACAGATGTGACCTCCTAAGATTGGAGTGAACTTGTAGAACTCTCATCTACAGTCCCTTGTGCTTGAGGCCAGGTAGCCAAAAGCGGGGGTGGGAGGGGAAAACCAAGAAAGTCTCCTGCCCACAAAGGAGAAGAAGTGAATATCAGGACTTGATTTGGGAGTGGAACCGGTTCCCACACAAAACTCTGAAACATGAGCAAAGCCAGTCTCTTAGCACACCAACGCTCCTGAGGCGTTAGGACCAACCCAAAGAGAGCGGTCTCAGCCCACCAGTCTGGTCCACCTAGCTTGCGCAGCCCAAACTGATTCAGAATTCTATAGCACTACCTGCCTCTGAGATGTGTATCTACTCAGGTCGGCCATATGTAATGTTCATTAATTTATAAAAAAAATTTTAAATAGGGCTGGAGAGATGGCTTAGCAGTGAAGGCACTTGCCTACAAAGCCTAAGCATCCATGTTTGACTCTCCAGATCCCACATAAACCAGACGCACAGTGATGTAAGTGTGCAAGGCCGCACATGCACACAAGGTGGCGCACATGTATGGAGTTCTACTGCAGTGGCTAGAGGCCCTGGTGCACCAATTCTTTCTCACTCTCACTCTTGCTCTCTTTCACACACACATAAAAAAAGGCAAAGCGGGGCGTGGTGGTACATGCCTTTAATCCCAGCACTTGGGAGGCAGAGGTAAGAGGATTGCTGTGAGTTCGAGGCCACCCTGAGACTACATAGTTAATTCCAGGTCAGGCTGGGATAGAGTGATGAGACTCTACCAAAAAAAAAAAAAAAAAAAAAAGCCAGTGTATTGGGTTTGCCTCAAAAAAAGAATAAAAATTAAAAAACAGTCCATAGAGAGAGTCATCAGCACTGGTCACTGAGAACAAAGGTCTTCAAACACCAGTCAGGGAACAGAAGCCAGAATGACTTTCCTCTCCCCATATCATATCCTAGTCTATACTGTATATGTCAGCTCTTGGCAACTATTATGGCTTGGATATGAAGCAGCCCCTTCCCGCTCCCCACCCCCCGCAATAAAAGACTCATATGTTGAAGGCCTGGTTGCCAGGTGGTGGATCAAATCATTAAAAGGTGAATGGAGCCAGGCGTGGTGGCACACGCCTTTAATCCCAGCATTTGGAAGGCGTAAGTAGGAGGATTGCTATGAGTTCAAGTCCACCCTGAGACTACATAGTGAATTCCAGGTCAGCCTGGGCTAGAGCAAAAAAACCTACCTCAAAAAACTAAAAACAACAACAACAAAAAAGTGAATGGATCATGAGCTCTGACCTAGTCAATGAATTCATCCCTGGATGGAGTCATAATTGGGCGACATTATTGGAAGGTAGTAGACCCTTTTGGGGATAGGGCCTCATTAAAGTCATGCTTAAGGTTCATGGGTGGGGGCTCCATTCCTGTCTCCCATAAAGTGAGCAGTGCTCCCTGCCGCACATTCCCACCTCCATGATGTTCTGCTTCATCTCAGGCCCAAAGGGATATAACCAGCCGTCCTTAGACTGAAACTTCTTAAACTATGAACAACATCTTTCCTCAGAGTCTGTCTCAGTGGTGAACAGGTAACACCCCCAGACCCAGCTGAAGATGAGCAGCCTCAGTGCCTACATTAAGACCCTCAAGAGAAGCAACAAGCTCCTCCAAATCTATTCATTTATGAAACCCAGCAGAGCCAACCAAGGAAAATTGTCTAAGGTCCCCCAGGACATAAGACTTACCATAACTTGTGAAACCATGGGAACAAAGGGAACTTTGCATCCCCACCTTCAATTTACAGGAGTGGAAACTGAGGCCCAGTGAAGGGTGAGAACCTGCCCAGGTCACCCACTGGACTAAGCAGTGGTGAATCAGGACCAGACAAGCCTTCTTGTCAGGCAGCCCAGTTCTCTTTCCTCTGGGCCTGGCCTCATGTTTCAGACAACTCAGACTTGGCGCCTACCTGGGGACGGGCTGGCAGCTGGAAAAGGATAAGGCCAAGTGTACATTACATCATCGTAGCAGGTAGCCAAGAAGGAAGTGGAGACTATTCTTTGCCCCCGCCCCCACCCACAGGTAGTCTTGGTTCCAGGAAATCAATGAGTAGAAAAAGACCTATACCTTACTTAGAAACACCTTTACCAGCTACAGGAGAAGGGACAGCTACAAGCCAGGGAACCCATCCATACTACCTCGCCTCACATGCTCCTCACCACCCAACCCTGCCCTCAATGACTGGAAAGCAGGCTCCCTCAGCTCAACACCTTCTACAGCCAATACTACCCTCAGTATACGAACCAGGAAATTAAGGTTCATAGAATTTTTGTCACAGGTTGGGAATCAAAATCAGATTGTCGTGCACTGGAGAGATGACTTAGTGGTTAAGGCACTTGTCTGCAAAGCCTAAGGATCCAGGTTCAATTCTCCAGGACCCACATAAGCCAGATGCACAAGGTGGCGCACGTGTCTGGAGTTTCTTTACAGTGGCTGATGGCCCTGTCCAAATACAGTGTTTTTTGAGAATTTAGTCTATAGGCAAATTTTATTAGAACACAGTTCATAGGGGCTGGGGAGAAAAAAGGCTCAGCAGTTAGAAGTGCTTTGCTTACAGAGCCTGCTGGCCCTGGTTCAACTCCCAGCCACCCATATAAAGATGGACAGGTGTTCATTTGCTGCTACAAGACACTCTGGCATGCCCATACACACACACACACACACACACACACACACACACACACACACACAGAGATACATAAATAAAAAAATTAATAAAAAATAAGTAAGCCAGACATGGTAGCACATGCCTTTAATCTCGGCACTCAAGAGGCAGAGGTAGGAAAACTGTTATGAATTTGAGGCCAGCCTGGAACTACAGAGTGAGTTCCAAGTCAGCCTGGGCTAGAGTGAGACCCTACCTGGAAAGATCCAAAACTAACTAACTAAATAAATAAATAAATAAAACAGTTTGTAGGCATGGAAGATCTGGAAATAAGCCAGGCTACCTCTAGTAAGGACCAGCTGTAGCCATTAGGTGGTCTGGATGCAATAGGCAATGACATGGACATTAAAGTGATAAATATGGGGCCAGAGAGATGGCTCAATGGTTAAAGGTGCTTGATTGCCAAAGTCTGATGGCCGGGGTTCGATTCCCCAGAATCCACATAAAGCCAGATGCATAAAGTGGCACATATATATGGAGTTCATTTACAGTGGCAGGAGGCCCTGGTGCACAGCCTCTCCCCTTCTCGCAAATAAATAAATAAATAAATAAATAAATAAATAAATAAATAAATAAATCTCTTTAAATGGGGCCAGGTGTGATGGTGCACACCTTTAATCCTAGCACTTGGGAGGCAGAGGTAGGAGGATCGCCGTGAGTTCGAGGCCACACCCAGAGTGAATTCCAGGTCAGCCTGAGCTAGAGTGAGACCCTACCTTGAAAAAACCAAACAAAACAAAACCTCTTTCCATGATAAAAATGAACATTACGAGGAGCATGACTGAGGTCCGGGAGATGTCTCAGTGGGTAAAAGCACTTGCCTCTTAAGCATGAGGGCCTGAAACGGCCTGAGTCCCATCCCTAGCACTCACGTTAAGAAAAAAGAAGTACTTATTTATGGAGCAATAATAAATAAATCAACTCTTATAAATGATATATATGGCTTGATTCAATGTTTGTTTTGTTTTGAAAATGTACTTGCATAGCCAAAAAAAAAAAAAAAAAAACCCTAGGATGGATGTAGATCCGAGGGTGTGTGACAGTGATGCACAATGGAGTGAAACTTTCCCTTTTAACATCTCCTGCGTTGTTTCAAAAGTGAGGAAATGAGAATGGAATGACTGCATGAGCACTCCCCCAACTAGCATACCAGTACACTGTCATTATCCAATTAAGGGTGAACTTGAGGGCAGGTCACTGGGCTGCAGGTTTACCAATGGCTTCACTGTGGACACAGAAGGAAAGGCGGGTCTTCCTTTTTATTCTGCAAACCTCCTCTTTGTCAAAAAGAGGCACCAGAAAGTTGACCACTGGTATTTCCTTCAAAATGTTCTTTGTAAGCTGGGCTTGGTGGCCCTGGAGAGAAAGCACTAGAGAGGCTGAGGTAGGAGGATTCAAATGAGTTTGAGAGGCCACCCTGGGCTAGAGTGAGCCTCAGAAAAAGAAAAGCAAAAACAAAATGTTCTTTGTGCCCTGACATGAGGCCCTCCTTCTATTTCTGCCTCTGTGCTCCTCAGCACATTTTCGTGAAGTTCTCTTACTGTATATATAAAACATTCTTCATCCTCACTTGACTATAAGCACCTTGGACAGAGCCTGTAACTCTCCCGCCCGTTCCCCCCACCCGTCCCCCCCCCGCCCCCCAATCCCTTGACTCCCGGAACCTGACAAGGCTGACTGTACAGTAGGTCTGCAGTGCACATTTTCCTAAGTTTTTGTTTGTTTTGTTTGATTTAAATATTTTTATTTATTTGAAAGCAGACACAGAGAGAATGGGCGCACCAGGGCCTCTTGCCACTGCAAACAAACTCCATATGCATGTGCCACTTTGTGCATCTGTCTTTACGTGGGAACTGGGAATCAAAACCAGGCTAGCGGGCTTTGCAAGCAAGTGCCTTTAACCACTGACCCACTTCCCAAGCACTGTTTTTTTTGTTTTTGTGGGGTTTTGTTTGTTTGTTTGTTCGTTTTTGGTCTTTCAAGGTAGGATCTCACTCTAGCTCAGGCAGGCTGACCTGGAATTCACTTTGTAGTCTCAGGGTGGCCTTCAACTCATGGCAATCCTCCTAGTGCTGGGATTAAAGGTGTGCGTCACCATGCCTGGCTCTATTTTGTATTTTTGATACAAGATTTCTAGCTCAGGCTGGCCTCAAACTCCCTAAGTAACCAAGGATGACCTTGAACTTCGAACTCTTCTGCCTCTACCTCTCAGGTGCTGGGATTATAGGCATGTGTCACCGCACCCTGTTTATACAGTGCTGGGGATGGAACCTAGGGCTTTGTACATGCTAAGCAAGCACTCTATCAACCGAGCTGCATGCCCAGCCCTGTTGTGCATGGTTTTTGAATGGAAGCACATGAGATTCTCTTTATCACCTGCCACCTTCTTGAGCTGACGTTCACAGACCAATGCACTTGGCACAACCTCCTGATAGCATTCCTGTCCTCCCTCCACCCCCACACCCAGCCACCCCCACATCCCCAGGCCACCATCCTAAGGTGCTGATGTCATCACATCCTCTGTTCAACGCTATGCTCCCCGTCCCGTCCAGCCCTAGCTTCCTGGCTGGGCCCCAGAAACCTTTCGTCACCTGGCCCCAATCCACTTGCCCAATTGCACTCTGGCTTTCCACTAGGCACGGCCCAGCACAGTCATTCCCACCTCAGGGCTTCTGCTAGCCCTGTTTGCCTAGCCTGGGAATCCTTCTGCCTATCCAAGTCCTTCCTCCTGCTTAAGTTCAAGTTCCAACTCCTCCTGGAAGTCTTTCTGACTGTGCCAGGGATCCTCAGCTCTGAAAACATGTCAACTCCTAGACTTGAGTATGCTTAATTATCATTTCATGCCCTTTTCTTCCCTGGATTAATCTACTTAAGGGAAGGGCAAAGTTTTACATTTCATCTGTGACTCATCACACCCATTTTAGGAGAGGTACCTTGTAAAGCTCAAAACTTAGTGAAGGTTAGGACTGAAAAATATGAAAGTCATGATTAAAAATGACAAAAGTGGAGATGGAGAGATGGCTCAGTGGTTAAGGTGCTTGCCTACAAAGCCATAGGGCCCAGGTTTGATACCCCAGTACCCATGTACAGCCAGATGCACAAAGTGGTGCATGAGTTTTGGAGTTCATTTGCAGAGGTCCTAGTGTGCCCATTCATTCTCTCTCTCTCTCTCTCTCTCTCTCTCTCTCTCTCTCTCTCTCTCAAAATAAATAAAGTATTTTAAATATGACAAAACTGGGAAAATGACAAAAGTGGGGCTGGGGAGATGGCTCAGTAAAGTGCTTGTGCACAAGCCTGATGAATGGAGTTTGGGTCCCCAAACCCACGTAAAGTCCAACACAAATAGTGCCCACATCTGTAATTCTAATGTGCCTATGTCAATGGGAGGCGGAGTCAAGAGAATCCCTAAGCTCATGGGTCAGCTATTGCAGCACAGACAAACAAGAGAAACCCTGTCTCAAACTAGGTGGAAGTGAAGACTGACACTCCAAGGTTGTCCTCTGATCTCCACATGTGCACTATAGCATGCATGCTCTCAAACATAGACTACACACACACACATACATCACACAGACATACACATACTTTCTCCCAGCATCAGATAGTACAAACCAGTGGTTCTTGAAGTGTGGTTCCCCTAGAGGCTGGAGAGATTGCTTAATGGTTAAGGTGCTTGCCATCAAAGCCAAAGGACCCAGGTTCGATTCCCCAGTACCCACGTAAAGCCAGATGCAAAAGGTAGCACATGCAACTGGAGTTTGTTTGCAGTGGCTGGAGGTCCTACTGTACCCATTCACTCTCTTATCTGCCTCTTTCTCTCTCTCTCAAATAAAATGCTTTTAAAAAGAAAAAGAAGGGCTGGAGAGATGGCTTAGCGATTAAGGCACTTGCTTTGAAAGCCTAAGGACTCATGTTCAACTCTTGAGGTCCCACATAAGCCAGACACACAGTGATGCAAGCATTCAAGGTCACACATGTGCACAAGGAGGCACAAGCATCTGGAGTTCAATTGCAGTGGCTGAAGATCCTGGCACACCAATTCTCTCTCTCTCTCTCTCTCTCTCTCTCTCTCGCATTAAAAAAATGCAGCCTATTGGGCTTGCCTCAAAAAGAAAGGAAGGAAGAAAGGGAGGGAGAAAAAAAAAGCCAGGTGTGGTGGTGCACACCTTTAATGCCAGCACTTGGGAGACAGAGGTAGGAGGACTGCCATGAGTTCAAGGCCACCCTGAGAGTAGTACATTGTGAATTCCAGGTCAACCTGGGCTAGAGTGAAACCTTGAAACCACACCCCCCCCAAAGTGATCACCAGCATCACCCGGGCGTTTGTTAAAAATACAAATTGGAGAGATCAGCCTCTTGCCCCTAGGATCCTGGTTTGACTGAATAAAATGCATAAGGCATGTTCCAAGGCCCACGCCCAAGTTTGAGAACCAGCCAAATTAATAAATAAATTTTAAAAAACAGGAATATCGGCCTCTTCCTAGAATACTGAATAAGAAAGGGAGCAGTTTCTTCACCTCTAAGGACAGCCTATGGACATAATTTTATTTTATTTTTTATTTATTTATTTATTTTGGTTTTTTGAGGTAGGGTCTCACTCTAGCTCAGGCTGACCTGGAATTCACTATGTAGTCTCAGGGTGGCCTTGAACTCACGGTGATCCTCCTACCTCTGCCTCCCAAGTGCTGGGATTAAAGGCGTGCGCCACCACGCCGGCTTCCTATGGATATAATTTTAAACACACATCTTTCTGTTTAGTACTATTCTTTTTTTGTTTGTTTTGTTTTTTGTTTGTTTTTCAAAGTAGGGCCCTAGTCTCAGGGTGGCCTCGAACTCACAGCAATCCTCCAACCTCTGCCTCCCGAGTGCTGGGATTAAAGGCGTGTGCCACCACGCCCAGCTATCTACTACTCTTCTTAATACGCACTAATGGAATAGTAATAACAACAGCTCCAGCAGGAGCAGGAAGCTAGACAGAAGATAAAAATCTATGAGACATGGGAATAGCCCGTCTAGGCCTTGGCAATACGGTAATGGTCCCCACTTGTCTGTCAGTCCTGATCCAAAGGCTGTTGTCATTCCCTAGTCTCCAAGAGACCGCTATGGGCAAAGACGTCCCCTGGCTGCCTCCTCAAACCTACTGATTTTCAGAGTTTGCACTTTAATCATTCTTAACCCTTACCATGAGGTTATTCCTCTACTTATATAAAAATGTGGGGTCAGTCTTCTGGCATCTCCAGTTTTGTTCCATCCATGAACATCTACCCCAGCTCTGCAGACTTCTGGGTAGGGTGTGTGCGTGTGTGTGTGTGCACAGCATGTGTTTTCATGTGTGAGAGTGCCCGCCGTGTGCACTGTGGTTTATGTGTAGAGGTCAGAGGACAACTTTCAGGTGTTATCCTTTACCTCTCATCTCACTTGAGGCAGAGCCACGCAGTGTTCTCCAGGCTCACTGGTCCATGGGCTTCTAGGGAATTCTCCTGTCTCTGCATCCCATCTCAAAGGAGGCATGCTGGGATTACAAAAGCTCACCACAGTTTCCAGTTTCTATGTGGGGTCTGGAGATCTGAACTCAGGTACTCACGGGTGGGTGGCAAGCACTTTATCCACTTAGCCATCTCTGCAGCCCACAAAACAATTTAAAAAAATTAATTTGGGGGCTGGAGAAATGGCTTAGTAGTGAAGGCACTTGCCTGCAAAGCCTAAGGACTCAGGTTCAAATCCCCAGATCCCACGTAAGCCAGATGCACAAGGTGGTGCATGTGTCTGGAGTTTGTTTGCAGTGGCTGGAGGCCCTGGAGTGTTCTCTCTCTAATAAATAAATAAATAAATATTTTAAAAATTAAGTTTTAAAAGAAAAGAAAATCCCACTCATACACATGTAAGTGTTTAAGAGAAAAATAAGGCTACAACCTTTGACACTTCAGTTGGTGCTGTAGGTAGAAACACTGTGAATCTACACTGTCTAATGTAGTGGCAACCAGCCATCACTTGAAATGAGGCTACTATGAAAGGGAAAACTAATCTGCTATTTTATTGATTTTAACCACTTTATACTTAAGTTTAAATATCCATAGGCAAGCCAGTGGCCACTACATCACACAGTGTTCTAAGTGTAATTCTAAGTTTCTGTTTAGTACTATTCTTTTTGTTTGTTTGTTTGTTTTGTTTTTTGTTTGTTTTTCAAAGTAGGGCCCTAGTCTCAGGGTGGCCTCGAACTCACAGCAATCCTCCAACCTCTGCCTCCCGAGTGCTGGGATTAAAGGCGTGTGCCACCACGCCCGGCTGTCTACTACTCTTCTTAATACTCACTAATGGAATAGTAATAACAACAGCTACCAGCGGGAGCAGGAAGCTAGACAGAAGATAAAGTCTATGAGACATGGGAATAGCCCGTCTAGGCCTTTGCAATACGGTAATGGTCCCCACTTGTCTGTCAGTCCTGATCCAATGTCTGGTGTCACTCCCTAGTCTCCAAGAGACCGCTATGGGCAAAGACGTCCCCTGCCTGCCTCCTCAAACATACTGATTTTCAGAGTTTGCACTTTAATCATTCTTAACCCTTACCATGAGGTTATTCCTCTACTTGTAAAAATGTGGGGTCAGTCTTCTGGCATCTCCAGTTTTGTTCCATCCATGAACATGTACCCCAGCTCTGCAGACTTCTGGGTAGGGTGTGTGTGTGTGTGTGTGTGTGCACAGCATGTGTTTTCATGTGTGAGAGTGCCCGCCGTGCGCACTGTGGTTTATGTGTAGAAGTCAGAGGACAACTTTCAGGTGTTATCCTTTACCTCTCATCTCACTTGAGGCCGAGCCACGCATTGTTCTCCAGGCTCACTGGTCCATGGGCTTCTAGGGAATTCTCCTGTCTCTGCATCCCATCTCAAAGGAGGCATGCTGGGATTACAAAAGCCCACCACAGTTTCCAGGTTCTATGTGGGGTCTGGAGATCTGAACTCAGGTACTCACGGGTGGGTGGCAAGCACTTTATCCACTTAGCCATCTCTGCAGCCCACAAAACAATTTAAAAAATTAATTTGGGGGCTGGAGAGATGGCTTAGTAGTGAAGGCACTTGCCTGCAAAGCCCAAGGACTCAGGTTCGATTCCCCAGATCCCACGTAAGCCAGATGCACAAGGTGGTGCATGTGTCTGGAGTTTGTTTGCAGTGGCTGGAGGCCCTGGAGTGTTCTCTCTCTAATAAATAAATAAATATTTTTAAAATTAAGTTTTAAAAGAAAAGAAAATCCCACTCATACACATGTAAGTGTTTAAGAGAAAAATAAGGCTACAACCTTTGACACTTCAGTTGGTGCTGTAGGTAGAAACACTGTGAATCTACACTGTCTAATGTAGTGGCAACCAGCCATCACTTGAAATGAGGCTACTATGAAAGGGAAAACTAATCTGCTATTTTATTGATTTTAACCACTTTATACTTAAGTTTAAATATCCATAGGCAAGCCAGTGGCCACTACATCACACAGTGTTCTAAGTGTAATTCTAAGTGAATTCATGAAATACAAAGTCCTGAAAACTCTGTCTCCACACAATAAGTGAAAAGATAAATTTAACAGTTCTTCCAGTTTGAAGAGGCTTTCATCTTTTTTTTTTTTTCAAGTAGGGTCTCACTCTAGCCCAGTAATCCATATTTTTATTTTTATTTTTAAATTTTATTTATTTGCAATCAGAGAGAGAGAGAGAGGTAGAAGAGAGGCACACAGAGAGAGAATGGGCATGCCAGGGCCTCCAGCCACTGCAAACAAACTCCAGATGCATGTGCCCCTTGTGCATCTGGCTTACGTGGGTCCTGGGGAATCAAACCTGGGTCCTTTTGCTTCGCAGGCAAATGCCTTAACCCACTAAGCCATCTTTCCAGCCCCCATATTTTTATTTTTATTTGTTTAATTATTTATTTGCAAGCAGAGAGAGATTAAAGACAGAAAGAGAGAGGGAATGAGTATGCGTGTGTCAGGGCCTCTATCCACTACAAAGGAACTCCAGATGCATGTGCCACTTTGTGCACCTGGCTTAATGTGGGTCCTGGGAAGTCAAACCTGGAATGTTAGGCTTTTGCAGGCAAGTGCCTTAACCACTGGTCCATCTCTCCAGCCCAGAAGACAGTTTAATCTAAAAGGCAGAAACTCTAAAGCTCTTTGAAGAAGTCCCAGGAAGCAAATCTCTTTTTTCTTGGGTTCTCAGCCTAGCTTTTCTACCAACCACCTACATAGAGATCTAGGACTCCTTTACCCCACCTACCTTGACCTCTTTGTGTCCCTACAAACTAGCCACTCTGACTTCCTCACACCATTGTAAAGACACTCTGCCAAGCTGTGCCACAATGAACCTTGATTACTGTCACCACCCATCACTATGGCAGCCACCGTCCTGAAGCCTCAGTATAGTGCTCTTTAGTCACTGGGATGTTGGGGAAAGAGTGACCACATTGTGGGCAAGGATAATAGGAGGGGATAAAGCTCCAATCAACCATTGATTAATCATACATTCAATTAAATATTCTAGATGTTTTATGTGCCTCATAATTCAATGAATGTAATAAATTAGTTGGCCCATAGTTTCACATTCCAGAATGTATGTGACAATGATGGTGATACAAGAGTGACACAAGTGTTTGTCTTACATATGATTGAATCCTCACTGCCTAGCACCATACCTGGCAGACAGGTGATGTAAATGACGTTTGTACAAATGACGGTCAAATTTTTGTAACAACATAAAAGTCTTTCAACAGGCACCAATTAATTATGGTCCATGCATAAGAGGTGGTCTACACAGCTGCCAAAAAGAATGTGATACATACCTATATGCTTTATTTTTTTTTTTTTGAGGCAATAGCGAATGGGAGAGATTCCCTGATTTCATCTCCGCATGTTTGTTGTTAGTAAATAGGAAAGCTATTGATTTCTGTGTGTTTATTTTGTATCCTGCTACATTGCTAAAAGTATCAGCTCTAACAGTTTGCTGATAGTCTTTAGGGTCCTTTATGTATAGAATCATATCATCTTCAAATAATGATAATTTGATCTCTTCCTTTCCAATTTGTATCCGTTTTATGAGTGACTCTTGCCTTACTGCTATAGCTAAGACTTCCGGTGCTATATTAAACAACAGTGGGGACAGTAGGCATCCTTGTCTCTTTTCCTGAATTTAGTGGAAAAGCTTCAAGTTTTTCCCCAGTTAGTATTATGTTGGCTGTTGGTTTGTCATAAATAGCTTTTATTATGTTGAGATATGTTCCTTCTATTCCCAGTTTCTATAGGACTTTTACCATGAAGGGATGTTGAATGTTGTCACATGCCTTTTCTGCATCTATTGAGATGATCATGTGATTTTTGTCCTTCAGACCATTTATATGGTGTATTACATTTATTGATCTGTATATGTTGAACCACCCCTGCATCTCCAGGAAAAAGCCTACTTGGTCAGGGTGAATAATCTTTCTGATATATTCTTGTATTCTGTTTGCCAATATTTTGTTCAGAATTTTTGCATCTATGTTCATGAGGGAGATTGGTCTATAATTTTCTTTTTTTTTTTTTTCCTGTCTTTATCTGGTTTTGGTATTAGGGTGATGCTGGCTTCATAGAAGGAGTTCAGTAGAATTCCTTCCTTTTTTATTTTATGGAAAAGTTTGAGAAGCATTGGTGTTAGTTCTTCCATGAAGGTCTGGTAAAATTCACCAGTGAATCCATCTGGGCCTGGACATTTTTTAGTTGGGAGACTTTTTATAACTGCTTGGATGTCCATACTTGTTATAGGTCTATTTAAATGGTTTATCTCATCTTGATTTAATTTTGGTAGGTCATATGAATCAAGGAAATCATCCATTTCTTCCAGATTTTCAAACTCAGAGGCATATATATTCTTAAAGTATGTGCTTATGATTTTCTGGGGTTTTTTTGTATCTGTTGTAATGGTGCCTTTTTCATCTTTAATTTTATTAATTTTTGTCTTTTCTCTCTTCTGGTCAGATTTGCTAAGGGTTTATCAATCTTGTTTATCCTTTCAAAGAACCAACTCTTCGTTTCATTGACTCTTTGGATTTTTATTTTTGGTTCTATGTCATTAATTTGTGCCTTAATCTTTATTATTTCTTCCCATCTACTGATTTTTGGTTTGCCTTGTTCTTCTTTTTTCCAAGGCCTTAAGGTGAAGCATTAAATTGTTTACTTGTGAATTCTCTAATTTTGTTTTCTTGGTTTTTCGAGGTAGGGTCCCACTCTAGCCCAGGCTGACCTGGAATTCACTCTGTATTCTCAGGGTGACCTCAAACTCATGGCGATCCTCCTACCTCTGCCTCCCAAGTACTGGGATTAAAGGCGTGGACCACCAAACCCGGCTTCTAATTTCTTAATATAGGCACTTAGAACTATAAATTTCCCTCTTAGGACTGCCTTCGTTGTGTCCCAAAGGTTTTGGTATGCTGAATTCTTATCATCATTTGATTCTATGAATTACTGATTTCCTTTTTAATTTCTTCAATAACCCATTCATAGTGTACTGTTAGTCTCCATAAATTTCTGTATGCTCTGTAGTTTTTCTTGTTGCTGATTTGCAGTTTAATCCCATTGTGGTCAGATAGAGTACAAGGGATTATTTCAATTTTCCTGTATTAAGATTTGCTTTGTGTCCTAATATATGGTCTATGTGCTGCTGAGAGAAATGTATATTCTGCAGCATTTGGATGGAATGTTCTGTAGATATCTGTTAGGTCTATTTGTTCCATGACATCATTTAATCCACATGTCTGTCTGTTTACAATTTTTTGCTGAGATGACCTGTGAATTAATGAGTGTGGAGTATTGAAGTCACCCACTACAAAATTGTGTTTGGTGTTATCAGTGACCTTAAGTCTAATACTGTTTGTTTGATGAAATTGGGAGCCTCTATGTCAGATGCATATAAGTTCAGGATTATAATGTCCTCCTGTTGGAGTGTTCCTTTAATCAGTATAGTGACCTTCTTTATCTTTCCTCACTAGTGTTGGTTTGAAGTCTATCCTGTCAGATATTAGGATAGCAACCCCTGCTTGTTTCCTAGGCCCATTTGCTTGAAATACCATTTTCCATCTTTTCACCCTAAGACAGTGTCTATCTTTTATGGAGAGACGAGTTTCCTAGAGGCAACAAACAGAAGAATCCTGCCTTTTAATCAGGTCTGCAAGCCTGTGTCTTTTGGTTGGGTGTTGAGGCCATTGATATTAAGAGTTATTATTGAAAGGTTTTTGTTTATTCTCCCCATTCCTCTTGTTTTGTAGTGTTTCTTGTTTCCCTTTACTCTCTTGTTTTAACTGTTATTTGAGTATGGTTTATTTTTTCCTGTTTCTTCATGTGTGTGCTCTGTTTTCTCTTCAGCATGAAGGATTCCTTCAAGTTTTTATTGTGGAATGTCCTTATTTCTCCTTCAATTTGGATACATAGCTTTGTGGGATAAAGTAATCTTGGTTGACAGTTGTTATCTTTCAGAACTTGGAATACATCATTCCAAGCCCTTCTGGCTTTTAAAGTTTGTGTTAAGTAATCTGCTGTGATTCTGATGGGCTTGCCTTTGTAGGTGACTTGCTTTTTCTAACTGCTTTCAATGTATTTTCTTTGGTTTGCATATTTAGAAGTTTAATTATAACATGGCAAGGAGAGGTTCTTTCCAGGTTTTATCAGTTTGGTGTTCTAAAAGCTTCTTATATCTGCGATGACATTTATTTCCCAAGTTGGGGAAATTTTTCTTCTATGATTTCGTTGAAAATGCCTACTATACCTTTAGACTGAAATTCTTCTCCTTCTACTATTCCTGAATTCTTATGTTTCATCTTTTCATAGTGTCCCAAATATCTTGAAATTCCCATTCATACCTTCCTATTAGCTTATCTTTCTCTTTGTTGGACTGTATTAGATCTGACACATGGTCTTCTAGTTTAGATGTTCTTTTCTCTCCTTCATCCATTCTACTGGTGAGACTTTCCACAGAGTTTTTTATTTGACTGTGTTTTTCAGTGCTAGAATTTCTGCCTGGTTTTTTCTTCAGTATTTCTATTTACTTACTCATGTCTTGTTTCCTGTGTTCTCTTGGAATTCCTTTAGGAGTTTGTTTTCTTCTTTGATTCCTTTGACTTCTTTTTTGATTTGAGTATAGATAAAAATCTTTTTTTTTTTGAAATCTTTTTCAGACATTTCATCTAAAACAGTCTCATTGGGAGTCATTTCTGATGAATTTATAATTTTTGGTGGGGTTGTAGTGTCTTGATTCTTTGCATTTCTTGTATTATAATACAGTGATTTATACATCCTGAGTTGATTTGATGCTTGGATTTTCTAATTATCTGCAGTGCTCTTAGACTTGGAAATCCAACTTTATGTACCTTCAAAGTAGGAGTTTAAGGTGCCAAGTGTAGCTCTTGTGCTCCAACCCAGTCACAGAAGTAATCCTAGGTGTTGAATTTGCCTGCTATCCAAGTATTATAGTGGGATGGATGGAGCAATTTACTGGAAAAATTCTAAAATTCAACTGAGCAATATACACATTCAATAAAAACCAGAACAGAGTATGCAAGTGTAGGGAAACAAACAGATAACCTTATAAAGCCAAAATCCCTAAGGGTGTGTGTTGCTCTACATCCTTAATCCTGTCAGCTGGGAGGTTGAGATTTCTGTTCTGAAATGGGTTCCAGGTCAGCCTGGTCTGAATCAGACCCTGCCTCCAATAATGACAGAAGAAAAAGACAAAGGCCCTATGAATCTGAAAGCATCAAAGGCAACAATAGTCAACCCCCAAATACAGCTTAATTGAAAATGGTAAAGCCAACCACAAATATGTAACCCATAACCTGCCCTGACATGGAAAGAGAGATTAGCACTTCTAGTGCAGGCCTATGTACCTGCTTTTCTGTCAATCGGCCTCGTAACCTTTTGGGGTGGCTATTCAATGCTGAGTGTCCACCTCTATCCCTCCATGTTGTGCTGTGGAGCTGGTGTTCTGATCAGCTGTGCTGGATGCCCTGCCGCCGGGGGGCTGAATGCATTCTTCGGAGGTTCATGGTTCTGACAGTTGGTGGATGGAAGAGTGCAGGAAGCCTGGAGTTGTACTGGAACTGCTCAGCCGGTCCCACCTGTATCCCTTTCAGCAGCTCCTTAGCTGATCTCCCCTGTTTCCCCTTTAGGTTTGATGAGGTTGGAAAACCCCCTTGTTTGGTCTTTGCTCCTACAGCTGGGCACCAGGGCAGGCGGGTGCACGGATTCACGCAGGTCACAAGTACCTCCTTCGGACTCTGGCCAGTTTCCTCTTTTCTGGTAGATCTTGGTCTCTCCTGTTTCTCCTCTGTGGCCAGTAAAGACCTATATGCCTTCACTTTTCAGAAGAAAAGTGTATTTTGCTGTGGTTTTGCTTAGACCCTCCCTAGGCTGGTTGATGTGACTCCTATGCAGGCATCTTACCCAGAAATCCTCTTGTTTTTTGTTGTTTTGTTTTGTTTTGTTTTGTTTTGTTTTGTTTTGTTTTGTTTTGTTTTGTTTTGTTTTGAAGTAGGGTCTCACTCTAGCCCAGGCTGAGCTGGAATTCACTGTCTAGTCTCAGGCTGGCCTCCAACTCACAACTTTCCTCCTACCTCCCAAGTGCTGAGATTAAAGGCATGTGCCACCATGCCCAGCAACATTTTATAAACTACAGATATGCATATGTTTGGCTGTATATAGGTAAACAATTTCTGGTAGGTTATAAAAGAAACTCAGCTATGATTATTTATTTATTTTAATTTATTTGCAAGCAGCAAAAGACAGAGAGAGAATGGGCATACCAGGGCCTCTAGCCACTGCAAATGAACTCTAGATGCATGTGCCACTTTGTGTATTTAGCTTTACATAGGTACTGGGGAACTGAATCTGGGTTGCTGGGTTTTGCAGGCAGGCGCCTTAACCACTGACACATCTCTCCAGCTCAGCAATGATCATTTTCTTTTTTTTTCATATTTTATTTTTTATTTATTTATTTGAGAGAGAGAGAGACAGAAATAGGCAGGTAGAGAGAGAGAGAATGGGTATGCCAGGGCCTCCAGCCACTGCAAACAAATACCAGCCGCATGCGCCCCCCTCATGCATGTGGCTTACGTGGGTCCTGGAGAATCAAGCCTCGAATCAGGGTCCTTAGGCTTCACAGGCAAGTGTTTAAATGCTAAGCCATCTCTCCAGCCCGCAATGATCATTTCTGAGGAACAGGACTAGAAAGGCTCAGGAGGGTAGTGGGAAGGAACTTTTCAATTCATTGTTGTTTGTTTTATTAACTAGCTGTCAACTAGAAATGTTAAATCTAGCTTACTTCTCTGTTTTCCCAGCATGGGGTGAGAGTGGAAGGGTTGCCATGGATGAGTTCAATACCAATCTTGTTGACAAATGAGACCCTATCTCAAGCAAAAAATAAAGAAATAAAGTTTAACCCTGATTATGCTAAAACTTCTAAATAAAACGTTACATGGTCAATAAATATAATTATAGAGAAAATTGCAAAGAAAAAAATGTTTTCACTAAAACTGGGGAGATGGTATGTATTCTATCTTTGATATGATCATAATATTTGACACACACAAAAAGGCACAGAAGCAGAACTAAGAACTGTCCCTAGCAGTGTAGTCCCCGAAGAAGGCAGCTGAGACCCTGCCACACCTAACCCCTAGATAATCCACAAGGTGGCAACCAAGTCATTAAGGAGCTGACTCATTCCCCAGCCTGAGTGACACAGCAATCACACAGTAACATTTTACACATCCTGTAAAGTGAGACGGGGCTGATTCCCTCCTTTTGTGTGAGATTGGAGGGGGAGGGGTGCTACCATTACCTCTACATGAGAGACTAAAGTCTTGTTTTTGCTACAAATCTGAGGCTGGGAGGCTACAAGTCAGACAGCATTAAGTGAATCTTTGTTATCTGAAGAGGCCTCGAGCTAACCACTTAAATACCCAAGGCGCCTTTAAGATTCAGTAATTGGGCAGAAAAGTGAAACCAGGCAAGAGGCTTCCAAGCAGCTGAGATGTCTCTGGTTACCATCCATGCGGTCCTATGGAAGCAAATACCTCAAAAAAGGCCGGAGGGCTAAGCCTGGGTAACATAATGAGACGCTGTCTCCCAATAAAAAAAAAAATTAAAAAGTAAGGAGAGGGCTAGGGATATAGCGCAGTGGTAAAGAGCTGACCTAGCATTTGCAAGGCCCTAGGTTCAATCCCATGTATTGTAATAAGTTTTAAAAAAAAAAGTGGGGGAGGGGGGAAGTAAGTGATAGCTGGGAACAAGGACAAACACTTAAAAGAACCTGGCCAGGTGTGGTGGCACACGCCTATAATCCCAGCACTTGGGAGGCAGAGGTAGGAGGATTGCCATGAGTTTGAGGCCACCCTGAGACTACATAGCGAATTCCAGGTCAGCCTGGGCTAGAGTAAGATCCTACCTAGGGGAGAGGGGAATAAAGGACCTGGAGCTAGAAGTGTAGCTCAGTGGTAGAGTACATGTTTAGATTGGGCAAGGCCCTTGGCTGGGTCTAATCCTCAGCACAAACACATGCCACTGCAAGATATGCTCAATAAAGTTTGTTGAAAAGGGGCTGGAGAGATGGCTTAGCGGTTAAGGCATTTGCTTGCAAAGCCAAAGGACCTTGGTTCAATTTCCCAATTTATTGAAAAAGAGCCTGGCATGGTGGTCCAGGCCTTTGATCCCAGTACTAGGAAGGCAGAGGTAGGAGGATCACTGTGAGTTTGAGGCCACCCTAAGACTCCATAGTGAATTCCAGGTCAGCCTGAGCTAGAGTAAAACCCTACCTCGAAAAACCTAAATAAATGAATAAAGAAGAAGAAGGAGAAGGAGAAGAAGAAGAAGGAGGAGGAGGAGGAAGAGGAAGAGGAAGAAGCTACAGCAGCAGCAAAGTGCTGGAAAGGCTCTGAGATGTAGCCCAACCCTCACATTGCCAAGGAAGGCCCTGAGGTCCAGATAAGAATATATTTCTTCTAAAATGGCCACAGAACCAAGAAAGAAGGTGTTATTAAGTGACCACAGTTATAGGTTTCCTAGGGTGACGAGGAAAGCAAGCTGGATTTGAGAAAATATTGACTCTGGAAACATCTAGTTGCTTGCACATTATATGAAAGCCACAAGATACAAGGGGCCCATTCCCTGTTACGTGGTCCAGCTTCATATGAATGCCACATGGTGCTACTGTGAGCAGATAGAAATCTCCTGCTTCAGGACTAATTAGTTCACTTAGCAAATGGGAGAGGCCCTGACCTTCGTTGGGTGTGGCTGACAGCTTTGCCAGAAAGAAACACCTTCCAGCTAGGGTTCTGGGCCAAGGAGGCTTGGCTGCATCAGTCCCCGTGAAGATTGTATTAATTCAAGCCAAGTGCTTTGTTTTGTGTTGTTTTTAACTTGATTTTCCTCTAACTAGCCTTCAGGATGGCCTTAATGCACCCCAGAGGACCTGACGCGTGGGAGTTGGGACTGTCTTGAAAGACTGCTTTACAGAGAAAACCTGTGTCCTTCCTGCAGTTTGTTTGTTAGGAACTTTACCTGCGGAGGAAGCACTGCTGAGGCCCGAACGGAGGGTGTGGGTATCTGTGACCCTACCTCGGCCATGGAGAGAACGCTCCTATGGGTTCAGGCCCTGCCAGTATTAGACATGAGCCTTCCCACATATGAAGGCTGCTGGGACAATCACAGAATATTCAACCTGACAGCTGAAGAGATGGCTTAGTGGTTAAAGTGCTTGCTTGCAAAGCTGATCACTCAGGGTTTGATACCCCAGTGCCAGATACACTAAGCGGCACATGTATCTGGAGTTCTTTGCAGCAGCAAGAAGCCCTGGTATACACACTCTCTCTCTGTCTTCTCTTCTCTTCCTATCTCACTCCTCATAAATAAATATTTTTTAAAACAATGTTCAAAATAAATGGGCCTTTAAGAGTATTTAACTAAGCTGGGGAGATGACTTAGGGATAAAGACATTTGCTTGCAAAGCCTGATGGCCTGGGTTCAATTCTCCAGTACCCATTTGAAGCCAGATGCACAACCTGACCCATGTACCTGGAGTTCCTCTGCAGTGGCAAGAGACCTTCTTCCTCTCCCTCGCTCCTTGCAAATAAATAAATAAGCAAAAGAATCTCTAATAGACCAACTCTGGTTTTCCAGAGAAAAAAAGAAAAATTAAAGCCGGGCTTGGTGGCACATGCCTTTAATCCCAGCACTTGGGAAGCAGAGGTAGACGGGCTGTCATGAGTTCAAGGACACCCTGAGACTACATAGTGAATTCCAGGTCAGCCTGAGCTAGAGTGAGACCCTACCTTGAAAAACAAAACAAGGGTGGAGAAATGGCTTAGTGGTTAAGGCATTTGCCTTCAAAGTCAAAGGATCCCGGTTTGATTCTCCAGGACCCACGTAAGCTAGATGCACAAGGGGGCACATGCATCTGGAGTTCGTTTGCAGTGGCTGGAGGCCCTGGTGTGCCCATTCTCTCTCTGTCTGCTCTTCTATCTATCTGTCTATTTGCAAATAAATAAATAAATAATTTTTTTAAAAAGAAAAGAAAAACAAAACAAAACAAAAAATGCATAAATTAAGGAAGTTGGTGACTTGTTCAAAACCACCCTACAGTTTAGGAACAGAGATGGGAGAGATAATATATTCTCCTATGCCATATGAGTACCCAGGGGACATCAGCAAATACTTCCCAAAGGCCATTCTTGTTCAAGGTGCCACAGGGAAATTTACATCTCACTGGAGAAACAAGACCTGGTCCCACAGATGAACTAATACTATTAATACATATTCATATTAAGTTTAGTTAATTTAATTTAATATTTAATTATTAATATTAAAAAATCTTACATGACACAGTTCAGGAAGAATAGTAGAGACAACCAAGAGACATGTATGAAGGCAGAATCCCAAGAGAAGGGGACACCTGGAAGGATGGAGAGGTCTAGACAGAAGGGAAGCACAGGCTTTTGCTACACAGGGTAAGACAGGAGCAAAGGAAACATTGTGGTCAGGGATCGGTGCCAGCTGCAGTCTGGCAAGACAACAAACAGCCTGGCTGGCCCCTGAGGCCCTGCCAGGCCAAGGACACCCTCTCGCTTACCTGTGTCACACAGGACAAGGGCAGTATGTTCCAGGTAGGAATTGCCACTCTGAAGTTCAAAAGCAGCTAATTCCAGGGCTCTGTCAACTCTTTCTACAAGGCTCACCCATTGCTGGGCAACAGGAGACTCACTGACCATGAGGCCCAGGATGCTGCTGGGGCCAGAGTAGGCAGCTGCTGTGGATAAAGGGCCCATCTTACAGTGAGCATTGACTCTAAAGGTCTTGGGGGCAATTCCACGAGGAAACAGGGGTGGACAGACACAGTGGGCTAAACAGTGGCACCCAAAGGTAGGTTCAATATCTTATCCCCGAGATCACGTGTGTGACATTACTTGGGAAAGGGTCTTCCTGGATGTAATTAACTTTAAGGATCTCAAGATGAAACTATCCAGGATTATCTAGGTGGCCCGAATGACAATGAAGCAGGGGGAGATGAGACAGGAGGGCAAGCCTCATACAGATCTGCACACAGGATGAAGCTGATGTGAAGAACTGTACTGCAAGTGTAGGGAAGACATGTGTCCCTCAGGGCCTGCACAAGGGACCAACCCTGGCACCATCCTTCACCATGGTTCTTGGAGCCCCTCATCACAGAGATGTAATATGGCTCAGTAGAATGTGTTTGTTCTAGCTGTGTGGTCAAAAAGACATGATTGGAGAGATGGCTTAGCAGTTAAGGCGCTTGCTTGCAAAGCCAAAGGACCCAGGTTCAACTTCTCAGGACCCATGTAAGCCAGATGCACAAGGCGGGGCACACGCATCTGGAGTTTGTTTGCAGTGGCTGGAGGTTCTGGCGCGTCCATTCTCTTTCTCTCTCTCTCTCTCTCTCTCTCTCTTTCTTTCTTTCTTTTTTTTTTTAATTGATCTCTTTCTACCTGCCGATTTCTGTATCTCTCTCTCTCAAATAAATAAATAAACATTTAAAAATTTTTAAAAAAAAAGACATGATTGGAGCTGGGCATGGTAGCGCATGCCTTTAATGCCAGCACTCGGGAGGCAGAGGTAGGAGGATTGCTGTGAGTTCGAGGCCACCCTGAGACTACATAGTGAATTCCAGGTCAGCCTGGGCCAGAGTGAGACCCTACCTCGAAAAAAACAAAATAAAAATAAATAAATAAATAAATAAATAAAAGACATGATTGGGCAGGAGAGACAGCTCAGCACTTAAGGCGCTTGCCTGAAAAACCCAAGGACCCGAGTTCGATTCCCCAATACCCACGTAAAGCCAGATGCACAAGGTGGCACATGCACCTGGAGTTTGTTTGCAGTGGCTAGAGGTCCTGGCACACACCCATTCTTTCTATCTGCCTCTCTCTCTTAAATAAATAAATAAATAAATAAATAAATAAATAAATAAATAAATATTTTCTTAATTTCCCTTAAAAAAAAAAAAAAAGGCATGGATTTTAATCCCAGGATGACTTGGGATATAAGTGATTTGATTCTTTGTCAAATGATGACAACTACTGCCTCACAGGGTTAGTGTGACATATATAGCATATTTACACGCCATATATAACCACACATATATTTTTGACAGCAATGACAGATGGGGACAATCCTCGCCATTATTTTATAGCGTGACAGGGTTTTCTAGAGCAGTGTTCTAACTAAGCCTCCTTTGTTCTCGGGGCTGTGATGAATGCACAGAGATGCACACCCAGGGCTGTCCTTGGGGCACACACTCAGCAGCGTCACTGAGTACCTACTGTGTTCCCTTTTCTTTGCCTTGAAGTCCCTTCTTCCTTAGGCACTAGCTGTGGGCTCACATCGCAGGTACAGGTGCCCAATACATATTTGTTTTGTGAATAATGAATACATGATATTGAGCAGATCACTCCATTTCTTTTTTTTAAAATTCTGTGTGTATAGCATGTAGATATATGCATGCTCACTTGTGTGAAGATGCACGTGTACATTTGTGCACATGCATGTGGAGGCCAGGGGACAACCTCAAATGCCCTTCCTCAGGTACACCGCCCACCTCTTTTTGAGACAAGGTCTCCCATTGCCTATAGCTCACCAATTAGGATAGACCAGCTGACCACCTTCCCCGCACTGGGATTCCAGGTGAGCGCCATGACACCCTGCTTTCTTATGTGAGTGGGAGAAATCAAACTCAAGTCCTCACTCTTGTTAGGCAAGCACCTTACCTACCAAGCTATTGTCATAGCCGCTCACTCCACTTTTTTGTTTTGTTTTGTTTTTGTTTTTCGAGGTAAGGTCTCCCTCTATCCCAGGCTGACCTGGAACTCACTCTGTAGTCGCAGGGTGGCCTCGAACTCCCGGCGATCCTCCTACCTCTGCCTCCCAAGTGGGCGATCACAAACAAACAAAAAAAAAATCACTTTCCTCCTTTATAAAGTGGGGCTACTGCATATGAATGTCTTACCTACCCCACTGCCTCATGAGACCAAACAGTAGCAGCAGCCATGAATAGCCTTGGAGGTTAAAGTACCACACCAACTGCCAAAACTGTTGTCCCTGCTAGGCTTGGCAAAGTCACAGTGAGATCTCAATGTGCTCCCACCTGCCTGTGCTCAGAGAGCCCACATTTCAGAACCTGGCAGGGCCATACCATAAAATCACTACCAACCTCCTATCTTTTCTGGTCCAGAGTAGAAAACTTCAACTCAGCTCTGATGCTGCCCTTTCCAACCTATATGTGTGGGTCCCTTAACCTCTGAGCCTTTCTGGAAACACAGCCACAAGAATCCAGTTGAGGGGCTGCGAAGAGGGCTCAGCAGCTAAAGCTAAAGCCTGCTGGCCTGAGCTTGCCTACCCGGCACGCACGTGAAGCCAGATGCAAAGTGGCACACGAATCTGTGATCCCAATGCCCTACAGCAATGGGAGGATGAGCTAGGAGAATCTGGAAGCTCATGGGCCAGTTAGACTGGTACACACGAAACAAGGCAGCAAAAACAAAACAACAAGGGAGACCATGCTGAGTCAGACTTAACATATGTGCCATATCATCTGCACACTCACACACACATCATACACATCCACGCATACATATAGATACACACATGATTTTTAAAAAAAAATAATCTAATGAAATGATGTATGTGCTTTGTCAGCTCTACAGCTCTATCCAAATACAGGATTTTTTTTTTTTGTTTTTAGGTAGAGTCTTACTCTAGCCAAAGCGTACTTAGAATTCACTCTGTATTCCCAGCCTGGCCTAGAATTTACAGGGATCCTCCTACCTCTGTTTCCTGAGTGCTGGGATTAAAGGTGTATGCTACTGTGCCTAGCCCCCTGAAGATTTTTGTTTGTTTTTTTTCAAGGTAGGGTCTTACTCTACTCCAGGCTAACTTGGAACTCACTCTGTAGTCCATAGGCTGGCCTAAAACTCACAGTGATCCTCCTACCTCTGCTTCCTAAGTGCTAGGATTAAAGGCATGTGCTACCATGTCTGGCCCAAATGCCAGAATCTTATTCCAAGGATCACCATCAGGTGGAAAGCCAGACACAAGTGCCGTGGTTTGAAAGAATGCTTTAGGCTCATGTGTTTTGAATGCTTGGTCCCCAGCTGGTGGAAATTTGGGAAAGTGGTGGGAACTCTGGGAGGTGGAGACTTGCTGAGGAGGTGTGTTGCTGGGGGTGGGCTTGGGGGTAACATAGCCCAGCTCCAAGCCCAGAACATGGACTGCTTCCTTCCTGCTGCTGTGGAGATGTGATGTCTGCCTGGCTGTTTGTTCTTGCCATGCTTTTCCTGCCATGATAAAACTGTAAGCCAAAATAAAACCTTTCCTTCCATGAACTGCTTCTGGTGGGATGTTTTGTCCCAGCAACAAAAAGATAACCACAGCCGGGCATGGTGGCGCTCGCCTTTAATCCCAGCACTCAGGAAGCAGAGGTAGGAGGATCACTGTGAGTTCGAGTCCACCCTGAGACTACATAGTGAATTCCAGGTCCACCTGAGCAAGAGTGAGACCCTACCTCGAAAAAATAAAAATAAAAAAGAAAGAAAAGGTAACCACAATGATAAGGGTGTGAGTATCAGAAGAGGAGAACCCAAATGCCACGGCTTCTTCCCAGTTTTGCAACTTTGAACCATTCCCCATCAAATCACAAACTCCTACATAGCTTTGCTTTGCCAGGAAGACAAACATTCTAGCTACAAACCAAAACTATCCTAACCACAAGACAAGCCATTTTCATAATGGGTGCTACTGGGTTCCAATCAGCTCAACTGCTTAGGGAACAAAAAATTTTATTTTGTTTTAAAAAAACATGGGCTGGAGAGATGGCTTAGAGGTTAAAGCATTTGCCTGCAAAGCCAAAGGACCAAGGTTCAATTCCCCAGGATCTATATAAGCCATCCACAAGGTGGTACATGTGTCTGGAGTTCATTTGCAGTGTCTAGAGGCCCTGACATACCCATTCTCTCTCTATCTATCTGCCTCTTTCTCCCTCTCAAATAAATAAATAAAGATAAAAATATTTTTTTAAATAGTCACCACAATCTACCCCTCCCCCAACACACATAGTTTCCCTTAAGAAAATAAGGGGAAAACAATTTGTTAAGTTTTTTTGTTTTTCTGTTTTTTTGACCAGGCATGGCAGCGCATGCCTTTAATCTTGGGAGGCATAGCAAGGAAGAATGCTGTGCATTCGAGTCCACCCTGACTCTACATAGTGAATTCCAGCTCAGCCTGGGCTAGAGTGAGACCCTACCTTGAAAAACCAAAAAAAAAAAAAGTGTTATTTTTATTTATTAGAGAGAGAGTGAATGGGTGCACCAGGACCTTCAGCCACTGCAAACGAACTCCAGACACATGCACACCTTTGTGCATCTGGTTTACATAGGTCCTAGGGATTCAAACCTGGGCCCTTTGGCTTTGTAGGCAAGTGCCTTAACCACTATGCCATCTCTCCAGCCTGGAGGAACCAATTTTACGTGATAAAACTCAGCTCTGGGATTGAGGACATGACTCAGAACTTAAAGGCACTTACTTGCCTTACAAAACCTGCTGGCCTGGAGTTCAATTCCCCAATACCTATAGAAAGCCAGTTGCACAAAGTGGCACATGTATCTGCAGTTCATTTGCAGTTGCAAGAGGTTCTGGTGGCTTATACTCTCTTTCCTTCTCTCCCCTCTCACATGCACATGCACATGCACATATGCAAATAATTTTTTTTAAAACCTCACATGTGCCGGGCCGTGGTGGTGCACGCCTTTAATCCCAGCACTCAGGAGGCAGAGGTAGGAGGATTGCTGAGAGTTCAAGGCCACCGTTAATTCCAGGTCAGCCTGGACCAGAGTGAGACCCTACCTCACAAAAAAAAAAAAAAAAAAAAACCTCACATGTGCACATATGTAAATAAATAATTTTTTTTAAACAACCTCATCTCTGAGGCATTCCTGGGAAGGGAGGCCCTTCCTTGGTGATGGAGGTAGACACAGCAGTCTCCAGTTAACTGTGTGCAGATAAGATGGCCAGAGTTGTGGGGGAGGGTAAGATCCCCACCAATACCACAATACCAAGGGCTTTGATACAGACCGTGTGGGCCCAAGAGCAGTCTGGCCTGAGAGAGAGAACAAATACTACACAGTCAGGCCTGCATTCAGGGCCTGCAGCTGCTGACTCTGAAGCTTTGTAGAAGTGACTGTCTTGGCCCAGGTTTCCTTATCCCTAAAAGGTAGTTCATGCGCGTCCTACAAAGATTTATGAGGCTAGCAGTCACATATTGAAAGCTTCTGGAATACTGTGGGTGCTTAGTCAGCGATAACTATTATTGCTACGCAGAACTCCAACCCAGCTCCAACTTCGAAGGCCTGGCCCCTCCTCCATAGCTGACTCCTCCTACCTCCAGCTCTCAGGTAACAACTTCCCAATGTGGCCTGTCCTCAGCCCTGCCCAGCAAGGCCTCACCGCTGTGAAGGATCCAGAGCTGGCCACCAGGAAGCATTCAAAGCAGTGAAGTGTCTGTTTACAGAGAAAACACAATCCTGAACCCTGAAATGAATGGAATTTTCTCCTACCACATTCTGCTCTTAAGGTTTCAAATCAGTAGTAAACACACTGTAATCTGGCTCTGTTATAAATACTTTTATTTTGATAGCTGTGGTGCTATAGTACAAAACATGAAGGTCAAAAGTACCTGGATGAAGCCGGTGTGAGTTCAGAAGCCAGGTAAGCCTGGGCTAGAGTGAGACCCTCCCTTTAAAAAAAGAGTACCTAAAGCCTGGAGTGGTGGCGCACACCTTTAATCCCAGCACTCGGGAGGCAGAGGTAAGAGGATCGCCGAGAGTTCAAGGTCACCCTGAGACTACATAGGTAATTCCAGGTCAGCCTGGACCAGAGTGAGACCTTATCTCAAAAAAACCAAAAAAAAAAAAAAAAAAGTACCTGGATGATTCTGAAAGTTCCTTCAGGCTCTTGAAAGAAAATTATTTTATTGTATTGTATTGTATTTTTGATTTGTGTGTGTTGGGATTCAAAGTTGAACTTTTTTTTTTTTTTTTTTTTTTTTTTTTGAGGTAGGGTCTTGCCTAGCCCTGGCTGACCTGGAATTCACTATGTAGTCTCAGGGTGGCCTCAAACTTTGGATGTATGGAAGCAGCTTTTTTTTTCACCATTGATGGGAATTCCTCCCTGGATCTGTAAGCTTAAATAAACTTCTCTCTCCTATAAATGTGTCTGGTTTGAATGTTCATCCCAGCAATGTGGAGTTGTCAACAGCATTCTCTTTAAACTCCCTAATTAGTTACCTACTTTTGTTACAATCTTGACAGTAGCTAGATGTGCCTTCCCTGAGATGTACTCACTTTAAGTTCCTTCACTAGCTACTGCTATTTGAACCTCACCTATCACCTTGAAAATAAATACATGGACTTTTCCTCTGGACCATGTGATTCTCTGTCTGAAGTTTCTACCCTGTGAGGCAGCTCAAAGACCATTTTATTTGTCTGAGAGATCTCTTATCTGAGATTCTGTCATGTGTATGTAGATGCACACCTATACATATACATGTGCATGTATGGATGTAAGCATGGATACCTGTGTATATGGGCATGCATGTGGCAGTCAGAAGACAACTTCAGTGTCCATCCTCTCATTTCACCTTCTCCTTCTCTGAGACAGGGTGTCTCCTTGGGTCAGCAGGCTTGCAAGCAAGTACCTTTAACTGCTGAGCCTTCTCTGTAGCCCTCAAAATTATTTTATTTCTAATACATTGTCCTTTTTTTTTGTTTGTTTGTTTGTTTTTGGAGATAGGGTCTCACTTTAGTCCAGGCTGACCTGGAAATCTCTATATAGTCTCAGGTTGGCCTCAAACTCACAGCGATCCTCCTACCCCAACCTCCTGAGTGCTGGGATTAAAGGCATGTGCTACTATGCCTGGACATATTGTCCTTTTTAAAAAATTTTATTTATTTATTTGCAAGCAGAAAGAAAGATAGAAGAGAGGCAGACAGAGAGAGAGAATGGGTGCACCAGGGTCTCTAGCCACTGCAAACGAACTCCAGATGCATGTGCCCCTTGTGCATCTGGCTTACTTGGGTCCTGGGGAATCAAACTGGGATCTTTTGGCTTTGCAGGCAAACGCTTTAACCACTAAGCCATTTCTACAGCCCCCACATTGTCCTTTTTGAATTATAAAAGCACTGTGGCCATTATAGATGGTTAGAGAAAACCTAAAAGTATAAGGGAAAAAAAAGCTATGGCTATTTCATCATTTCTAGAGAACGCCATAGTCAGTAAGTTTAGGTGTACTTTTTCCCAGTCTTTTTCCTATGTGTTGAATAGTGTTTTTCTATATGACATGTGAGTAAAAACTAACCAATGGCCAGGCGTGATGGCGCACGCCTTTAATCCCAGCACTCGGGAGGCAGAGGTAGGAGGATCGCCAAGAGTTCGAGACCACCCTGAGAATACATAGTGAATTCCAGGTCAGCCTAAGCCAGTGAGACCCTACCTCGAAAAACCAAAAAAAAAAAAAAACTAACCAATGAATGAAAGCCAGTCAGTCATTGTGCACAGGAGACTTCTTTGTCTTGCTTTTTATCCCCACCACTCCTAAACAACTCACTTGTTAGCAAAATCCCCCCACGCTTGCATCACTACATCTTGTCTTATCAGGGGTTGGTGAACTTCCACCCTCTGAGTGAGTGAGCATAGTCATCTCCCCTTTCCATTTTCATGCCACACAGTCAATATTTACTAGCCATGTTGCTAAAACAGGCACTGGTCACAGACGTGGTGCCAACTGGCCTTGTCTAATCTCAGCAGCAGCCGCAGTCTCAGTGGCACCCACAGGCTTTACTGTGCCACGGGCCACAGCACCAGGTGAGTGCTTCTGGCTCTAACTGAGCACAGATTGGATGCTGGTCCAACAAGGATACCCCACATTGTCAACACACTACAGGAAGAGAGGTGCGGGGCAGCTCTTAAAGACATGGGGAAACTGAGGCTTGCCTAAGCATGTGAAGTTCTGGAACCAAAGCCAGAACACTTTTTTTTTCCTACTTATTTATTTATTTATTTATTTACTTATTTATTTATTGGGGGTTTTTTTGTTTTTGTTTTTTGAGGTAGGATCTCACTCTAGCCCAGGCTGACCTGGAATTCACTATGTAGTCTCAGGGTGGCCTTGAACTCATGTTGATCCTCCTACCTCTGCCTCCTGAGTGCTAAATTAAAGACATGCGCCTCCACACCCGGCTCTCTTTTTTTTATTATTGAGGACATACCTAGTATGGATACATCATGTACTGATAGCATCCTTTCCCTCGCCCCTGCCCCCATCCTGCTGGGGGCCCTCCTCAGTGAGGTAGGTTGGGGTTCCCTATGGGGTTATGGGTTATGTGTTCTGGGAGCAGCAGCAGTCAGTTACTGGGGAGAGGCAATGCCTCTGGGCACGATGTCCCAACCTGTAGCTCTTACAATCTTTCTGCCTCCTCTTCTGTAAAATTCCCTGAGCCCTGTTATTTTAAGTCTACTTCAGTGATGAGCTCTTAGGAGTCTCTAGATCTCTGCTTTGGTAAGTGTTGAGTGCCTTCAGGGTCTGTCTCCTTCATCCAAGAAGTCATGAAGGGGCTGGAGAGATGGCTTAGCGGTTAAGGCGTTTGCCTGCAAAGCCAAAGGATCCCAGTTTGATTCTCCAGGACCCACGTAAGCCAGATGCACAAGGGGGCACATGCATCAGGAGTTCGTCTGCAGTGGCTGGAGGGCCTGGCACACCCATTCTCTCCCCACCCTCAAATAAATAAATAAAATATATATTTAAAAAAAGAAGTCATGAAGTCACTGTCTTGTGATAGTTAATCTTCACTGTCAACTTGAGTGGACTTAGAATTACCATGGGGGCTAGAGAGACAGTTTAGTGGTTAAAGTGCTTGTCTGCAAAGCCAAAGGACCCAGGTTCGATTCCCTAGTACCTACACAAACCAGATGCATAAGGTGACGCATGCTTCTGGAGTTCTGCAGTAGCTAGCAGGCAGGGCGTGGCCATTCTCTCTCTCTCTCTCTCTCTCCCCCCGCTTCTATCTCTCATAAATAAATAAAATAATAAGAATTTTTTAGAACCTCCATGGAAACACACCTCTGGGTGTGTCTGTGAGGACATTTCTCTAAAGGGAAGGAAGACCCACCTGAACTCAGGTGCACCATCCTATGAGCTGGAGACCCAGACTGAATAAAAAGGAGAAAGTGGATTAAAATCAGCATTCATTGCTCTTTGTTTCCTAACTATGGACGCGATGTGACCAGCCACCTCAGGATCCTGCCACCACGGACTGTACCCTCAAACTGTGAACCAAAACAAACCCTTCCTTCCTTCCTTCTTGCTTTTGTCAGAGCAGCAAGAAAAGTCACTAATACAGCACCCCACTCCTCATACTCTGAAGTCATGTCCCAGAGAGTCCACCTAATTAGCTTTTGTTAATTATTAGTACCTTTAATGGACAGAGCTTTCCCAGTGCAGTCATCTCATAGGGTTCCAGCTAGCTAGTGAATGAATGAATCACTCCTGAGTCAAGTGACCATCCCTCCTGCAATGGGTGCCACTCTTGTAAGAACCAATGGAGCTCCACTCCATGGAGCAGGGGACTGTATATGTGGGGGAAGGAAAGAGGACAACTTTTGCAAGAAAGATATGCTGAGACTAGGGTACACACACCGTGGGAGAGAGGAGAGCCCAGGGGATGTCTAGTGTGAGTAAATTAACACAGTTGGGACAGAGAACAAACTTCTTCAGTCAAGGAAAGGAATAAACCGGCATCTTAGCAAATCTATTATGTGTTCCAAGTGAATTCTGGAAAACTGTCTTTGGATCCAGTTGTACCTTTTACATGGGAGTGTGGGTACTATAAAAATATAGATACCAGCTGGGCATGGTGGCACACACCTTTAATCCCAGCGCTCGGGAGGCTGAGGTTGGAGGATGGCCATGAGTTCGAGGCCACCCTGAGACTAATTCCAGGTCAGACTGGGCTAGACTGAGACCCTACCAAAATAAATAAATAAATATAAAAATAAATTTAAAAATACAGATGCCAGGATCTCAACCAATGCTTCTAAATCTGAAACCCTAGAATGTATGTGTGTTTGACACCTCAGTGATTCAGAGGCAGTCCTGCATGGTAACCACCGTGCTGCACCTTTACCTACAGCAACATTTAATTCTGTAGAGTCTGGAGGAGTCTGAGTTTAAATCTTGACCTGAGACATTAGGTAGCATGTTCCTCATTTCACAGGTGAGAAAACCAGGACTCAGAAATGTGAAAGAACTTTGCTCAGTCCCACGTAGGCAGTCAATAGACCATACCCTGGTATGACCCTTGACCCTGAGGGACAAATTCTCGTGGTCTAGCTGTCACATAGATATATAGTCTGGCACACAGCTACTGTGGTGGAGCCAGGCCTATTAGTCAGGGTCTGGCAGAACTTCCTAACTGACAGGGAGCTGACGTCCTTTCGGGGACATGTGTGGACCTAAGGAAGATCCGGTACTAGGATTCAAATGAGACATCAGAAAGAATTTCATGACCTCAAATTCTAGAAATACTGCAGTTAGTTGGCTCTGAGACAGGTTATAAAATCTTTCATGAAACTGGGGCTGGCCGGGCGTGGTGGCGCACGCCTTTAATCGAAGCACTCAGGAGGCAGAGGTAGGAGGATTGCTGTGAGTTCGAGGCCACCCTGAGAATACAGAGTGAATTCCAGGTCAGCCTGGGCTAGAGTGAGACCCTACCTCAAAAAAAAAAAAAGAAAGAAAGAAAGAAAGAAAGAAAGAAAGAAAGAAAGAAAGAAAGAAAGAAAAGAAAGAAAGAAACTGGGGCTGGAGAAATGGCTTAGTGGTTAAGCGCTTGCCTGTGAAGCCTAAGAACCCCGGTCCCTAGGACCCACTTAAGGCAGATAAGAAAGGAAATGAAAAGAGTTTGAAAAGAAGTGGCTGGAGGCCCTGGTGCACCCATTCTCTCTCTCCTCTCTCTCTGTCTGTCGCTCTCAAATAAATAAATAAATAAATAAATAAATAAATAATATATTTTTTTAAAGCTTTAAAAAAACTTTCATGAAATCATTTCAAAAGTTCCGTTTGGGCCGGGCGTGGTGGCGCACGCCTTTAATCCCAGCACTCGGGAGGCAGAGGTAGGAGGATCGCCTCTCTCTGTCTGCCACCCTGAGACTACATAGTTAATTCCAGGTCAGCCTGGACCAGAGTGAGACCCTACCTTGCAAAAACAAAAAAAAAAAAAAAAAAAAAAAAAGTTCCGTTTGGATTCAAGTTCATGAACCTTTGTGGACAGGTAGCCTTACCTCCATTCCATCTGGCCTCCCTGTTTCCTAGGGCAAGGACTGGGTCTTTGTGTCTGTTTCCTTGTATGTAAGCTGGGGGCAATGCCTTCCCCATTGTGTACCTTCCCCACATAGGTTCTCTCAAGATCAAATGATGTAACAGAGCTGAACCCTCTCAGTCCAGCTCGCAACTGACCTCTGCAGTGTTGATAGCTGGGGCCTCTTGCTGGGCACTTCCCACTTACTAGGTTATGCCCTTATATGTTTATATTTGAGGCAAGAATGGGGAGAGTGCACTTTTTTTGCTTTGTTTTGTTTTTGTTGTTTTTTGTTTTGTTTTGTTTTGGTTTTTCGAGGTAGGGTCTCACTCTGGCCAAGGCTGACCTGGAATTAACTATGTATTCTCAGGGAGGCCTCAAACTCTCGGCAATCCTCCTACCTCTACCTTCCAAGTGCTGGGGTTAAAGGCATGCGCCACCACGCCCAGCCAGAGTACGCTTTTTGTTTTACATTTTCTTTATTTCACGTGTATGTGTGTGTGTGTGTGTGTGTGTGTACATGACATGGCACAGACTGGGTGCCAGGGAATTGAACCCAGATTAACAGGTTTTGTAAGCAAGTGCCCTTAACAGAATGAACCATTTCCCAGGCTCTGGGTTGTAGTTTTGTTTTTTAGTCTTGTGTGTGTGATATGTATGTATTCATGTGTTTGAGTGTGGGCACACGCATGCCACAGCATGTGTGTGGAGGTCAGGGGACAACTTTTGAGTGACAGTCTTCACCTTCCACTTTGAGGCAGGGTCTCTGTTGTTCAACACTGCATATGCCAGGCTAGCTGGCCCACAAGCTTCTGGGGTTCTCCTGTCTCCGTCTCTAACCTCGCCATAGGAGGGCTGAGATTCTAGGTGCTATTGCATCCAGATTTTTATTTATTAATTTGCAAGTAGAGGTAGATAGATAGAAGACAGACAGACAGACAGAGAGGTAGAGAAGGGGTATGCCAGGACCTCCAGCTGCTGCAAATGAACTCCAGATGCATGCACTACTTTGTGTATTTGGCTTTACCTGGGTACTGGGGAATCAAACCTGGGTCATTAGACATTGCAGGCAACCTAAGGCATCTCTCCAGCCCTGCATCCGTGGGTTCTGGTATTTGAACTCAGGTTGGTGTGCTTGAATAGCAGGCAGTTTTAGCCACTGAGTCATCTCCCTAGTCCCAAAAGTGCTATGTTGAAAGCTTCTCAAAGCAAGGGGAGGAGACTGTATTGCTTGGGAATCAAAGTTGCTTTCTTTTAGGACAACACTTCAGTGTGTCTTTAGTTCTGCAAAAGAGAAGTCCAGTGTCACTGAGTGTGGTGGCACGTACCTATATCCCAGTACTAGAAGCAGAGACAGGAGAATCATGAGTTTAAGGACCATCGAAGCTACACAGAGAGACCGTGTCTCAAAATGAAGAGATCCAATGGCCCCTTGGGTACAGGTTATAACCACAGAGTCTAATAGCCTCTATGTAAAGAGAAAAGACTGTCTCTCTCTCTCTCTCTCTCTCTCTTGATTTTGTGGGGTTTTGTTTTTTTATTTTTTTGAGGTAGGGTCTCACTCTAGCTCAGGCTGACTTGGAATATATTATGTAGTCTCAAGGTGGTCTTGAACTCATGGCGATCCTCCTACCTCTGCCTCCCAAGTGCTGGGATTAAAGGCGTGCGCCACCATGCCCGGCAAGGACTGTCTCTCTTAAGAGGTAAATATAAAGGCTGGTGGCAGCATCCTGGAAGAGGTCACAAGTCACAGGAACGTAGGTATCTGTCACCCAGCTGAAAGAAATTCTCCTCATTACCTCCAAATAGTGTAGGAAACTCGGTTTACCCTGCAGCCAGTGTCAGTCATAAAGGGTTTCCGACCTTGTCCCTGTCAGAGACGGGATCACAGAGGAAGTGCAATCTTGAAGCAAGTGGTATTCAAGTTCTGAAGCCTGAGTGTGGAAGAGGACAGAAGCACTCCCTGGAGAGCCCTGGGAAGGCTGGGTCAGGGAGCAGGATTTCCTGTTGCCCTGGAATGGAATGCTCCCTATTTTCATTTGGACATTAAAGGACAAGGACTCCAAAAGGCTGGAAAACACGGAGGGACTCAGATTCTACCTGCGGTATTTTAACAGCCCTGTGAGTTAGTGACCACTCAGGCAGGATAAAGAAACTGAGCTTATGAGAGTGCAGCTGTGCACATCAAACAGCTCACAAAGGCTGTGCCAGGGTAATGCCTGGACCTGGTGACTTTGGGGTTCAGAGTAGTCAGGGGCCCTTCAGGTTCCAGCCCCGTGCTATCCTCTTGCCTGGGCCTCAGCTGCACTCTCCCCTCAGGCCTTCTCCTCTCTCAGAGGAGGCATCTCCAAAACAGATGTAGCAATCAATACTCCATTACACAGAAAGAACCATGCTGTGGCTCTTCAGCAACATGGTCTCCTCTTTGCTGATTCCTCCCAGCCCAGAGAACTAAGTAAATACGACTCAAAGACAGAAGGTCATCTTGTCACCCACCAGGCCCTATTCCCAAGCTACCAGAGTCCAGCAGCTCAAGATTAAAGATTTAGGGTCGTGGGCTGGAGAGATGGCTTAGCGGTTAAGGCGCCTGCCTGCTAAGCCTAAGAACCCGGTTCCAATCTCCAGGTCCCACTTTTAGCCAGATGCAAAGTGACACAAGGGCGCAATGTTGCACTTGCCCACAAGGGGGCGCACGCATCTGGATTTCGTTCACAGCAGCTGAGAGACTGCTGGCGTGCCCATTCTCTACCTGTCTCCCTCTCCCTCTCTGTCTCTCTCTATGTCTCTCTCCAAAAATAAATAAAAATTAAAAATTAAAAAAAAAAGATTTAGGGTCTTGGACTGGAGATATAGCTTAATGGTTAAGGTACTTGCCTAAGAAGCCTAAGGACCCAGGTTTGATTCCTCAGTACCCACGTAAGCCAGATGGACATGGTGGCACATACATCTGCAGTTCATTTACAATGGCTAGAGGTCTGGCATGCCCATATTCTCTCTCTCTCTCCCTCTCTCTCTCTCTCTCTTCTTTCTCTGTCAAATAAATATTTTATTTATTTGTTTATTTATTTATTTATTTTATTTGACAGAGATAGAAGGAGAGAGAAAGAGAAAGAGAGAGAGAATGGGCACGCCAGGGCCTCCAGCCACTGCAAACGAACTCCAGACACATGTGCCATCCACCTTGTGCAACTGGCTAACATGGGTCCTGGAGAATCAAACCTGGGTCCTTTTGCTTTGCAGGCAAATGCCTTAACAGCTAAGCCATCCCTCCAGCCCATCTCTCCATCTCAAATAAAAAACAAATTCAAAAAAATTTTTAAAAAGAGATTTAGGGTCCTGAAACCTCACTCACTCAGGTTATATACCAGCAGCAAGGAATGACAAGGAGGCAGCGCCAGTCCTGAAAATGAATGAGACTCAGGTCCAAGGGACTCCCAGCAATGAACCACCAAGAGCACTCAACAATGGAGCCAAACTCCCCCCTGCTCTCTGGGGACCTGAGCATCACAGGCAAAAAGAAAATGCTAGGTGACTTGGTACCTTAAAGAGAAGACCAGATTCAGGAGTCACAGGCAGACCCGAGCTCTAACATGGTGACAAGTTAGTTAAATTCTCTAAAACCTCTGCTTCTCATCAGTAAAGCAAGAGAAATACCTGCCCCTCTATGGGGCTGCAAGAAACTAAGGCACATCATGCATCCTGTGCCTAGAAGAGGGGCCAAGGTTAGAGGCCATACTCCCTGGTACCCAGAGCTCCTTTCCCTTTTTTCCACCCTAGTCACTCTCTGAAGATGGCAGGATTCACCTGGGTGCACAGAGGCTCTGAAACTAGGTACCTCAGAGCCCTGAGTTCCTGGAAGCTCGGCGTGGACAGTGTGGGGGACAGTAGGGCAGGGGGCCCGTTGGCCTCTGCTAATCTTGCTGCCCTTTCCCAGCGTAGCACCTTCTCCGAGACCTGTTTGCAACCCTGACTCTCACCCCTTTAACAAGTTCTGTGGCTGAAATGTTAAACCCTCCTGGAGCGGAGCAGTAATAGGCACATATTTTTGTTTGTTTTTTTGAGGCAGGGTCTCACTCTAGCCCAGGCTGACCTGGAATTCACTCTGTAGTCTCAGGGTGGCCTCAAACTCACGGCAATCCTCCTACCTCTGCCTCCCGAGTGCTGGGATTAAAGGCACGCACCACCACACACAGCTAGGCACAATTTTTTTTTTCAGTGAAGAACCAAATGGTAAAGATTTGAGGCATGCAGGACCAAGAAACATAATCTAAACTATTATTTAAGTATTATATAACAAAGGAGAAAACAAAATTTCTACAAGTTATGTGATGAAAGTCAACATGTAGTAAGTGAGGTTTTTGTTTTTTTTTTTAAATATAGGTCTCCCAGTGGAAAAGAAAATAAGGGGTACAGATAACATTGTGTACTTGGGGTTCTAAGTTAGTGTTCCCTAGCATCAAATCCATTGGAAATGTTTACTTGTAAAACCTGTCCTAAGCCCCAAGGCCAATCACACAGAGCTGGCAGGCAAGACTGTGGCTTTGTTCCCTGGACTAGACAATGTAGGAGCCCTTGTGGGGTAAAGGTCTTAGATGTGTAAGTCTATCAAAGTCTACTTTGGGATTGGACAATCCAAAGAGAGATTGAACGCTGTGGCTGTCTCTCTGCCAGAGGCCCTTGGAGGCTTCAGGAGCTGGCAGAACCTCCCTCCCTCCCTCCCACCTGCACCAGAAAGCCCTGTGTGCTTTGTTACAGCCAATGAGAAGCGCCATAGCCTTCACTGTGGTTACCCCAGGACAAGAGTTCATCTCTGTGTCCTTGCAATGGTTCCACAAACAGAGACAAGAAGCAGACCTCAGCGCTAGCATTATGGGGTGCTTGAGGACCATGCAAGCCCTCTTTCTGGAGGAAGACAACACCCTCCATGATGGGAAGAACTCTACCTGGGTCAGCACGGTCTCTGAAGCTCATTTGCATCGCTTATGAAACAATCAGATTTGCCCTACCTACCTTGTGCTGCTATTGGAGTTTCTCATGGCACGTGCAAATGAACGGAAGTGGAAATGAAACATAAGCACTATGAAAAAGAAGAAAGAAGCAGAGAGACTAAAGTTTAGAATTTAAGGGGGAAAAAAAAAAGAAAACTTTAACCCCTTAAAATTCCCAATGTAAAAATATTCAAGTAAACAGGGCATGGTGGTCCACGCCTTTTATCGTAGTACTTGGGAGGCAGAAGTAGGAGGATCACTGTGAGTTCGAAGCCAGCCTGGGACTACAGGTCAGCCTGGGCTAGAGCAAGACCTTACCTCAAAAAAACAAACAAAAAAAAGTAAAGTATCTTAAAACCCCTAAACTACTCAAAATACACAAAAACAATGACAGTGTTGACACAGCCATGAAGACATAGGTACATTCTGGTGACAACTATATTCAGTTCTTCTAGTTTCACCCATTAAGCAAATCAGTCACAACCTCTGCCCTAGTATGTCACCTCTGGGAATACACCCAACAGAAATAATGTAAGCAAATGTGTTCACTCTCTTCTTTTTAGCACTGAGAAACAATGGGAATGTTAAGTAACTTGAGAGTGTATACATATAATAGAATATAATGAAGTTAACAAATCTGTGGATTGTATGTTTTAGTTTTTTTTATATTTTATTTTTATTTATATTTGAGAGAGAAAGAGGCAGAGAGAGACAGGGAGAATGAGTGTGCCAAGGCCTTCAGTAACTGCAAATGAACTGCAGAAGCATGCACCACCTTGGGCATCTGGCTTATGTGAGTCCTGGGGAATTGAGCCTGGGTCCTTTAGCTAGCAGGCTAGCACATTAGCCGCTAAGCCATCCCTCCAACCCGATTATACTTTTTTATTGTTGCTGTTGTTTTGTGGGGTCCCCCCCCCCGAGATAGGGTCTTACTCTAGCCCAGACTGACCTGAAATTCACTATGTAGTCTCAGGATGGCCTTGACCCATGGCAATCCTTCTGCCTCTTCTCCTGAGTACTGGGATTAAAGGCATGCGCCACCATACCAGGCCTGTACTTACTTTTTAAAAAGCCAGTATTCGCCGGGCGCAGTGGTGCACGCCTTTAATCCCAGCACTTGGGAGGCAGAGGTAGGAGGATCACCATGAGTTCAAGGCCACCCTGAGACTACATAGTAAATTCCAGGTCAGCCTGGACTAGATTGAGACTCTACCTCGAAAAACCAAAAAAAAAAAAAAAAAAAAAAAGCCAGTATTCAGGGCTGGAGAGATGACTTAGTGGTTAAGACACTTGTCTGCAAAGCCAAAGGACCCAGGTTTGATTCCCCAGGACCCATGTAAGCCAGATGTACAAGGTGGTGCATGTGTCTGGAGTTCATTTGTAGCAGCTAGAGGCCCTGGTGAGCCCATTCTCTCTCTCTCTCTCTCTCTCTCTCTCTCTCTCTTTCTGCCTCTCTCTCAAATAAATATATATATAAATATAAAAATAACCAACTAAATAAAAAGCTGGTATTCACAGATGCACAAAGTGGCGCATGTATCTGGAGTTTGTTTACAATGGCTAGAGGCCCTGGTATGCCCATACTTTTCTCTCAATCTCTCTGTCTCTCCTTGCAAATACGTAAATAAATAAATAACTTTTTTAGACATCAGTATCATTCATACAAGACAAAAAGTGTTGAGGAATTGTTTCATATTACAGGAGAGTACAGAGATATGAAACTAAGACGCCACACGTGATCCTACACAGGGTCTTGTACTGTGGGAGAAGAACTGCTATAAAGAACAGTAACGCAGGCTTGGGATGTCGCTCGGCTGGTGGAATGCTTGTCTAGCATGTATGAGATCCTGGGTTTACCCTGTAAACTGGGTGTGATGGGGCATGCCTGCCACCCCAGCACTCTGGAGGTAGAGACAAGAGGAGCTCAAGTTCAAGGTCATCCTCAATCAGCCTGAGCTACATGAGACCCTGTCTCAAAACTAAACAAAAATATTACTGGACATACACCTGTAATCACAGCACCCAGGAGGCACAGGCAGGAGAATCGTTTGAGGCCAGCCTGGGTTATAAACTGAATTCAAAACCAGCTTATGTTACATAGTAAAATGTTGTCTCAACACCCCTACAAAAAAATTTTAAAAAGAGGACTGAAGAGATGGCTTAGCAGTTAAGGTGCTTGCCTGAAAAACCTGAGGCCTGGGTTTGAGTCCCCAGTACCCATATAAAGCCAGATGCACATGGTGGCACATGTGTCTGGAATTCATTTGCAGTGGCTAGAGGCCCTGGCATGCCCATGCTCTCTCCATATCTGCCTCTGCCTGCCCCCCCTCAAATAAAAATATTTTAAAAAGAAAATAAATGGGGAAATTGGCAAAATTAGGATAAAAGTGCTTAGATTAAAAACCACATCAAGGACTGGGGAGATGGTTAAAGGCGCTTGCTGCAAAGCCTTTCATCCTGGGTTCAATTACCCAGTGCCCACAAGCCAGATGCCCAGAGTACTGGTATTCACAGATGCACAAAGTGGCGCATGTATCTGGAGTTTGTTTACAATGGCTAGAGGCCCTGGTATGCCCATACTTTTCTCTCAATCTCTCTGTCTCTCCTTGCAAATACGTAAATAAATAAATAACTTTTTTAGACATCAGTATCATTCATACAAGACAAAAAGTGTTGAGGAATTGTTTCATATTACAGGAGAGTACAGAGATATGAAACTAAGACGCCACACGTGATCCTACACAGGGTCTTGTACTGTGGGAGAAGAACTGCTATAAAGAACAGTAACGCAGGCTTGGGATGTCGCTCGGCTGGTGGAATGCTTGTCTAGCATGTATGAGATCCTGGGTTTACCCTGTAAACTGGGTGTGATGGGGCATGCCTGCCACCCCAGCACTCTGGAGGTAGAGACAAGAGGAGCTCAAGTTCAAGGTCATCCTCAATCAGCCTGAGCTACATGAGACCCTGTCTCAAAACTAAACAAAAATATTACTGGACATACACCTGTAATCACAGCACCCAGGAGGCACAGGCAGGAGAATCGTTTGAGGCCAGCCTGGGTTATAAACTGAATTCAAAACCAGCTTATGTTACATAGTAAAATGTTGTCTCAACACCCCTACAAAAAAATTTTAAAAAGAGGACTGAAGAGATGGCTTAGCAGTTAAGGTGCTTGCCTGAAAAACCTGAGGCCTGGGTTTGAGTCCCCAGTACCCATATAAAGCCAGATGCACATGGTGGCACATGTGTCTGGAATTCATTTGCAGTGGCTAGAGGCCCTGGCATGCCCATGCTCTCTCCATATCTGCCTCTGCCTGCCCCCCCTCAAATAAAAATATTTTAAAAAGAAAATAAATGGGGAAATTGGCAAAATTAGGATAAAAGTGCTTAGATTAAAAACCACATCAAGGACTGGGGAGATGGTTAAAGGCGCTTGCTACCAAAGCCTTTCATCCTGGGTTCAATTACCCAGTGCCCACAAGCCAGATGCCCAGAGTAGTACATTCATTTGCAGTGGCAAGAAGCCCTAGCATGCCCATATTCTCTCATTCTCTCCCTCTGTCTGTCCTTGCAAATAAATAAAATATAAGAAATTAAAAATTAAAACCATAAAATATCACATCAGTGTTAAATGTCTTGGATTTGTTAACTGTACTATGGTCATGAAAAAGAGTACCAATTTCCTTAGGAAATACAGAATGAAGTATTATGGGATGAAGAGGCATTATGGCTATGCTCAGATGGGTCAAAAGTGATGGCAGACAGAAACATGCACAGAGACGCAGCATCAGAAAGAAAGGACAGTAGGCCGGGAGAGAAGAAGGAAAAAAAGATGACAGGGAAGAAGAGACAGATGAAAAAAAAAATGTTGAGAGCCAGGCGTGGTGGCACACACCTTTAATCCCAGCCCTTGGGAGGCAGAGGTAGGAGGATCGCCGTGAGTTCAAGGCCACCCTGAGACTACATAGTTAATTCCAGGTTAGCTTGGGCCAGAGTGAGACCCTACCTCGAAAAACCAAAAAAAAAAAAAAAAAAAAATGTTGAGCACTGGGTTATTGAGGAAGGTACATGGGAGTTTTGTTATTCTTACAACTTTCCTATTACATTTGAAATTATTTCAACACAAAAAGACATGAGCTAGCTGGGAGTGACATGGCACACCTTTAATGCCAGCATTCCACAAGCTGAGGTAGGAGGATAGCCATGAATTCGAGGCCAGCCTGGGCTAGAGCGAAACCCAACCTCGAAAAAAAGGAAAAATGAGAATATGAGCTCTCTTTACATGGAAAGGTATAAATAAAAAAACAACATGAAGGCTGGAGAGATGGCCTACAGGTCAAGGCACTGGCCTGAGAAGCCTAAGGACCCAGGTTCAATTCCCCAGAATCCATGTAAGCCAGTTGCACAAGGAGGCGCATGCTTCCAGAGTTCGTTTGCAGTGGCTAGAGTCCCTGGCACACCCTTTCGCTCTATATCTCCCCACCCCCTTAAAAATAAATAAATAAATCTATCTGGGCTCCAGGAAATCCACCCGTCAGGGGGAGCAATCTGCATGTGTGCTGAGCTTCCCTCTGACTGATGCCTGCCCCATGCAGCCACTTTGTTTGAGTGGCTTTGTGCTTTGTTTTCCTAACAATGGGTGATGAACATGCCTCCCTCCCTCTTCCATGGCTTCTGTCATCCAGGGCCCTCTGCCGTCCTCAGTCTCCCTGGCAGCTCCATTACTTCACCCTTTCCTTCTGCCCTTTTCCTCGAGCCCAGGTTCCCTGGTCCTCAGACCTCACGGGACTAGATCATGAGGAGCTGTTTCTCCCAGAATAGTAGCTTCCTCTTTGGAATTCTTGGCACGTGTTTTTGGGTGTCCCTCGGATGGTCCAACTCATGTGCTCTTTTCATTGGCTTTTGAGTAGAGCACTTCTAAAACCCAGGTGAACTTTAAGCTTGGGGCAAGGCCTGAGCCCTGAGTCTTTTTTTTTTTTTTTCTTTTTTTTAATTTGAGAGAGACAGAGAGAGATAGGGAATGGACACACCAGAGGCCTCTCAGCCGCTGTGAATTCCAGATGCGTGCGCAACCTTGTGCGCATGTGCAACATTGCGCACTTGCGTCACTTTTGCGTCTGGCTAAACATGGGACCTGGAGAATCTAACGGGCATTCCTAGGCTTGGCAGGCAGGCGCCTTAACCACTAAGCCATCTCTCCAGCCCCTGAGTCTCTTCTAACCATCATAGAGCCCATCATTCAGCAGGAGTCCGAGACTAGATACTGTTACGTGTACCTGGCGCACAAATGTGCAGGAGCCCACACATCCACACACCCACCCCTCCCTAGCCCTACAGACACCACCGGCCAGTCTAGAGCACAGCTGTGGCCCAGGAGGCAATCATCAAGAATGTCTGTGTCAGGGCTGGAGGGATGGCTCAGTGGTTAAAGGCACTTGCTAGCCTGATAACCTGGGCTCGATTCCCCAGTACCCACATAAAGCCAGATGCACAAAAGTGGTACAAGCATCTGGAATTTGTTTGTGGTGGCAGGAGGCCCTAGCATACCCATATATTGCCTCTCTCTCTCTCTCTCTCTTTCTCTCTCTCTCCTTGTAAATAAAACAAAAACAAAAACAAAACAAAACAACAACAAAAAAAAAAGAATGTCTATGCCAGACTCAGGAAACTCAGGCCCACAGCATGAATAACAAGAGACCATACTACCTTCCAGCTCACAGTGGTCTCCAACTTCCAGAGGGCTGTGCCTTGACTTGTTCTCCAGCCCAGGGGCTCTGAAGGACTCCCTCCCTTTCCAAAGTCTACCGTGGTGTTCACAGGACCAGAGTAGATAGAAATGTGTCATCCTACCAGTACTCGAGAGGCAGAGGGAGGAGGATTGCTGTGAGTCTGAGGCCAGCCTGAAACTATATAGTGAATAATTCTAGGCCAGTTTGGGCTAGAGCAAGACCCTAGCTTGGGAAAAAAAAAGAAAGAAAGAAGTAATTCTTGTTCATCAGTGTTGAAGGGACTGCTGCTGGCTCCCCTCACTCACCTCTCCTGCTTTTGACCATTTACCCAACTAAGGTGAGCCACAGTTCTGTGACTAAAAGGCGCATAGATATAATAACTGCCTCCCCACAAAAGTGCAAAATAGAATCTCACCAAGGAATTTTCTACTTAAAATATTTTTATTTGGGCTGGAGAGATGGCTTAGTGGTTAAGACACTTGCCTGTGAAGCCTAAGGATCCAGGTTCAAGTCCCCAGTACCCACATAAGCCGAATGCACAAGGGGATGCATGCATCTGGAGTTCATTTCAGTGGCTGAAGGCCTTGGTGCACCCATTCTCTCTCCCTCCCTCTCTCTCTCTCTCTCTCTCTCTGTGTGTGTGTGTGTGTGTATGCCTCTTCCTCTATATCTCCTTCTCTATAATGAATAAATAATTTTTTTATTATTTATAAACTATTTATTTGAAAGAGAAACTAAGAGGCAGAGAGAATGAGTATGGGCATGCCAGGGCCTCTTGTCATGGCAAAAACAAACACCAGATGCACACGCCACTTTGTACTTCTGGCTTTATATGGGTATTGGGTAATCGAACCCGGGCCATCAGGCTTTGCAAGCAAGCACCTTTAACCGCAGAGCCATCTCTCCAGCCCCAGGGAAATGTTTTATTATTATTTATGTATGTGTGAGTATAGGCATGAGCATGTCACAGTGCACATGTGGTGGTCAGAGGACAACTTTTCAGGTTGGTCCTGGACTGTCCACCTCATTTGAGTCAGGATTTCTTACTCTGGATTCTTGTTCTGCTGTTCTTTGCTGGGCTCACTTTGAGCTTCCAGGAAATCCTCCTGTCTCTGCCTCTCATCTCACCAACAGCATGCTGAGATTTCAGAAATCCACATGGCTTTTTACATGGTGTCCACTGAGCCATCTCTCCAGCACCATCACCAAAGGAATTCTGTGGCCCTTCATTCCTCTCTTCATATTCTCTGGTCCACAGCAAGTCCCTTAACCATCTCTGCCCCCATCACATAGAGCCCTGGCCTTTACTAGAACAAATGATCTCTAAGTAGCCCCAAGATTCATTTTGATTGAATTATGGAATAAGTATGGGAACAGCATGACTTTTCCAATCTGATAAACCTAGTGCAGAATCCTGTCTTAGACTATGTGACCATGAATATATAATTTAACTTGTTTAAGTCTTGTTTTCCTCAACTGTTGAGTGGGAATGGGACTCTTCTCGTGTTGTTCTCGGAGGATGGAAGGACAAAGTGACAGATCGATACCATCCACCAAGTAGCTTCCACATTCCCGGGAGCAGGAAATGCCAGCAAAACAAATCCCAGAGCAGGGTAAGGGAACTCTCTACCAAGGGAAGTTTCTGGCTTTTTTTTTTTTTTAGTCCTGACTTTCTCTGTGATTTGCTGTGTCACACTGTGGAATTTCCCACTTCTTGCTAAGACAGGTCTGTGTCCTGAGCCATTACTTCATGCTTTGGAGACTGGGGTTTCTTCATCTGCAAAATGGGAGTATCACAGTGTCAAGTGGTAGTTCAAGAATTAACTATACTAGTGAGTGGCCAATGAGGGGGAGTACCTTCTATGTTCTCTTCCTGAGAAGTCACAGGTACTCAGGAATTCCAGGGTGCATGGAAGCAAGGACTTGGCTGAGGTCTCCTGCCTCATGTTTAACGCAAAGCAGCTTCCAGATAGCTCGGTGCTTAAATTACAGGTGCTGAGCACTTATCACGTATAAAAAGCCAGGAATGGACACCACAGCACCGAAACAGATGGATGAAAGTTGCAATACACAGAAGCTCAGCCTGGGAGGGGGAGGGTAAAGGACCTTCAGTCCTATGGGGAAAATGACTGGGTAAGCTAGGGAAAATGACCAGAGTATTAGGAAATGTGTTGAAATTGATTAATTCTGAAGGAAGAGTCTAGGATAAGATGGTGTGAATCACGGCAAGCTATTGGGAGACAGCATTCGATCTGGCCCTTAAGAGAAAAGTATAATATTTCTAAGAGTGAGAGGAACATTAAGGGCAAAGATAAATCACAGGAAGTTTTCCAGACCTCTGGCCTCAATCTCAGGGCTGTCATGATGCTCAAAATAGTAAATCAGATATGGATCTGCCCGAGAAGAATGCAAAATAGTCCTGCTTTCATCCCTGGCTCTCCCAGGGCCATTAAGGCTCATCTGTTTCCACTGGCCTCCCTGGCCTGCTGAGCTCTTGGAGGAATGTGAACTCCATGCACAAGTGGGCATGAAGCAGAAGGGTGTGTGCGGCCATGAGAAACACCCTTGGAAAGATTATAAGGGAAGACTCTGAAATAAAAATAGCTGCTAAGTTAATGCTGCCAAACTTTTGTTTTGTTTTGTTTTTTGGGGTTTTGTTGTTGTTGTTTTTCGAGGTAGGGTCTCACTCTAGCTCAGGCTGACCTGGAATTAACTATGTAGTCTCAGGGTGGCCTCGAACTCACAACAATCCTCTTACCTCTGCCACCAAAGTGCTGGGATTAAAGGCATGCACCACCATGCTCAGCTGCTGCTGAACTTTTATTAGCTTCTCTCTCTCTCTCTCTCTCTCTCTCTCTCTCTCTCTTTAGGGAAAGATGAGGGTTGTTCTGCGTTAAATGTGTAGACGGTCCCACATAGGCTTGTGTTTGAACACTGGCTCCCCAACTGGTGGGGCTGTTTGGAAGACTGTAGAAGTTTTAGGAAGGTTCCTTGCTGGAGGACATAGGTCACTTAGGGTGGACCTTGAGGTTTTATAGCCTAGCCCCACTTCCTGTTTGCTCTCTGCTTCCTGATTCCCGCTTTGCTCTTGCTCCTGCCACCATGCCTTCCCCACCACTGAACTTCCCCTAGAAACTGTAAGCCAAATCCAACCCTTTCCTTCCCCACGTAGCTTCTGGTGAGGTATTTGTTCACAGCAACTAGAAAGTAACTAATAAAGAGATCTCACTATGTTGCCCAGGTTGGTTCCAAACTCCTGGGCGCAAAAGAGCCTCTTCTTCTTCTTCTTCTTTTTTAAATTAATTAATTTTTATTTATTAGAGAGAGAGAGAATGAGCACACCAGGGCCTCTAGCCACTGCAAACAAACTCCAGATGCATGCACCACCTTGTGCATCTGGCTTATGAGGAACCTGGATAACTGAACCAAGATCCTTAGGCAAGCTCCTTAACCACTAAGCCATCTCTCCAGCCCTGTTTGTTTATTTTTTATTTATTTATTTGAGAGCGACAGACAGAGAGAGAAAGAGGCAGATACACAGAGAGAGAGAGAACGGGTGCACCAGGGCCTCCAGCCACTGCAAACAAACTTCAGATGCATGCACCACCTTGTGCATCTGGCTTAACATGGGTACTGGGGAATCAAGCCTTGAACTGGGATCCTTAGGCTTCACAGGCAAGTGCTTAACTGCTAATCCATCTTGCCAGGACCGAGCCTCTTCTTTTAAAATATTTATTCATTTATTTGAGAGAGAGAGGGAGGGAGGCAGATAGAGGGAATGGGCACACCAAGGCCTCTCGCCATTACAAACAAACTTCAGATGCATGCGCCACCTTGTGCATCTGACTTATGTGGGTACTGGGGAATCGAACCTGGGTCCTTAGACTTAGCAAGCAAGTGCCTTAACTGCTAAGCCATCTCTCCAGTCTTCAAAAGGCCTTTTGCTTTAGCCTTCCCAAATAGCTAGGACAACTGTGCCCAGCGCTAAGTTTTTATCTGTTCACACCTGTACAGTATAACAGTATAGTTGAGAAACTTACAACTCTGAGTTCCACATCATTCATTAATTATCCTGTGACTGTGGACCTCCCTTCCATGGTCCTCACTTCCCCCACCTATAAAATGGAGGGCTTGGATTAAATAATTTTTATTTATGTATTTTATCTTATATATTTAATTTTATTTATTATTATTATCATCATTTTATTTATTTATTTATTTTGGTTTTTTGAGGTTGGGTCTCACTCTGGCCCAGGCTGACCTGGAATAACTATGTAGTCTCAGAGTAACCTCGACCTCACAATGACCCTCCTACCTCTGCCTCCCAAGTGCTGGGATTAAAGGTGTGTACCACCACCACCACCACCACACCCAGCTTTTTATTTTTATTTGTACTTATTTATTTGCAAGCAGATAAGAGTCTCTTTCTCTCACACACACACACAGAGAGAGAGAGAGAGAGAGAAACAGAGAGAATGGGCACACCAAGGCTTCTAGCCACTGCAAACAAACTATAGATGCATGCACCACTTTGTGCATCTGGCTTTATATGGATACTGGGGAATCTAACTCGGGTTATTAGATTTTTGTAGGAAAGCGCTATTAAAGGAATACCATATGTTTAATGAATCTAGCTTATGTTAGTTTAGATGGAATATATCAATGTATCTACAAGAAATGTAAATGTACCTAGGACTTTTAGTGAAGTGACAGATGTTGCCCTTCCCTCCTCTGAAACTAAAGTGGGGGAGATTCCTCTGATGGTAGCTAACAAAAATTCTGTGACTCTGAGCCTGACCCCTTTGGACAATATATAACTACTTTATCTCAGGAGACATTTGCCTGTACTTAATCTTATTTCACAGAACCCTACACTTATGGATGTAAATCTCTCCCCTCTGTAAGTGCAGGAAAATTCAAACAAAAGCTTGTAAAAGATATATAAGTCCAACACACTCTAAATTCAGGCCCCTGTCAGGTTATTAGCCAGCAGAGGTCCGCATGTAAATAAAGCTCTCTCCCTCTCTCTAAAGTGAATTTTGCCTGATTATTCTCATTAACTCATTAATTCCTGTAACAGCACCTTAACCACTAAGCCATCTTTCCAGCCCCTGGATTACATTTTGGCTGAAATTCAGTTTAATGTGTGGGTGTGAGGGCTGTAGAGATGACTCAGCGGTTAAGGCACTTGCATGTAAAGCCTAATGACCCAAGTTTAATTCCCCAGCACCCACATAAGCCAGATGCACAAGGTGGTGCATGCATTTGGAGTTCATTTGCAGTGGCTGGAGGTCCTGGACTGCCCATTCCCACTCATTTCCTCTCTCTCTCTCTCTTCTTTCAAATAAAGAAAAAAAATGAAAAAAATATTTTTTAAAACTGTCAGATGAGGGTCCTGGAAGAAAAAAGCTTTAATGGCCTTTCAGTTCACCTAACTTCCAGAGAAGTCCTAGCATGTGTGGCCACTCTGAAGGCCCCAGGGTTCTGATACTTCTTATCAACCGTTTGCCCAGTCTCAGCACTTTACACAACTGGGAGAAAAGGAGGCGTACACGGAGCCCTCGTACCCATTGCAGGGGAGGCCCAGAAAACATGATTCTCTTCTAGTTCTAAGAGCTCATGTCTTTAACATCCAGAATAGCGGAGAGGCAAGGCAATGAAGGAATATAACAACTCCCCAGGAAACTGCCTCTACATCCTTCTCAGAGTCCTCTGCCCGCCAAACACAAGTCCAATCTGACACTTGCCTTGTTATGAAGTATGCCACTGGCCCCACTGCCAGGACAGGAAAATACTGCCTTGCTCATCTTTGTATCCCATGGCACAGAGCCCAGGTCCTAAGCACACAGGATGTGGCCAAAGTGAGGCCCATCAAATCAAGAGTCACTGGCAGAGCTGACGGCGCTACTTCCCTCTGGCAGAAGGGCTTGAGGCAAAGAACCCAGTTTCCCACTCAGATGCAGGCTATAGCAGAGGCCCTTTGTCCTCCTTACACCCCCTCTCCAGGCCCCAGATTAGCAGCAACAGCCAATCTAAGAGAAAGGCTGAGGTATCCTGCGCACCTGCTGCCCTCCACTCTCCTTGGAATCAAGCACCCTGGCTTTGAAACTTTCTGTTTGCCTTTAAAAACAAAGGACAGTAATAGAACTAGCCCCCGACTCAAGAGTTCTACAAAGTGAAAAGCCTTCCTGTTTTACCTGTTAGAGCCAATGCATGCCCTAAACGGCTAGGTTTTTAACTCTGCTGAGTGTGTGAAGGGCTAAGGCGGGGTGCTCTGGTGCACACATGTGAGTGTGCAAGTGCTGTGCTCACGGGAGAGTAAGAACAATGTGAAGGGACAAACTGGGCTGGCCAGAATCGTGGCGATGTCGCTTGCTGTTTTAGCAGCTTTGGGTAACTTGCTCAAACACTGGTCCACGGTTCCTCACCCACAAGGCCCTCATGGTTTTGAGAACCAGACTTCGAGACTGGTGCTTTGTAGCCACTATAAAATACCATTTAAGCATTAGCAGTTGTTTAAAATGGAAGCTCAGAGAGAGCTCAGAAAATTCTAGTTTCTCCTGCCAAACATACTAAACATACTTTTAGATCTCAGAGTTCAGCCCTGACTACGTTCGGAGTTGGGCAAATGTGACAGCGCACCAAGTAGCTCAGATCCAGAAACTTCATGACTCTGCTCGTGTGGCTGTTAACGCAAATCCATTTCAGGAGCATTACTTCACCTCCCATTCAGGCTCTGAGCTTAAAAAAAGCATAGCCCAGGAATCATGGGAATCCCAAGAGGACTCCAAGAAGAACACCTACAAGTCAGGCCTCTATCCAGAACCTGGAGAGGGCTTTGTGGGAAAAAAAATGTTAACAGGTAAAGCGACAACCATTAAGACTTCCCACAGCCATCACATGCTGAAAACCGACCTCAACAATTCTAGCGCTTCTGCTCACAAGTCATTAATTCCAGAGAGATGACGATTTACAGAGGCACCCATGAGGATGAAGAAACTTTGGGCTTGTTTTGAAAGCTTCCCACCAGCCCCATGACAAGCCGAGCCCCACAACAGCAATAGACCAAGAGAAGAGTAACTGGCGCCAAGCTCCGTCCCCTCCACCTCTCACACGATTTCTTACCTTCCCAGCTCCTCTCCGATGTCATAAAAATCCTCCACCTTCTGTTGCTTGAACGTCTCCATGTTTGGGCTCCTCATTGAGGCCTGGACCATACAACCCTGAAGTGGGAAGAAATCTGAGGTTAGGACAGTCACGCAAAGTAACACAAGCCCAAGAGTTTGAGACTGAAAAGCAAGCAGCTGCAAGGGAGCAGATAATTTAGCAGTAATCCACAGCCCTAAACCCACAGCAGTTCACGCTGCTGTCATGTGTGGTTCTCGTTTGATTCATATTCCTTCAATTTTTTCCCTTTATTCTCTTCCCTCCCTTCTTCCCTCCCTCCCCCCCCCCCCGTCTCTCTCTCTCTTTTTTGAGACAGGATCTCACTATGTAGCCAGTCTGGGAACTTACTATGTAGCCCAGGCTGAACTCAAACTCATGACAATCCTTGGCCTCCAGAGCGCTCGGATGATATGATGACATGAATATGCCACCACAACTGGTTCAAACTTGACACAAAGAAAGAGCCCTGGAGCCGGGCGTGGTGGCGCACGCCTTTAATCCCAGCACTCGGGAGGCAGAGGTAGGAGAATCGCCAAGAGTTCGAGGCCACCCTGAGACTACATAGTTAATTCCAGGTCAGCCGGGACCAGAGTGAGACCCTACCTCGCAAAAAAAAAAAAAAAAAGAAAGAGCCCTCCTCACTTCTTCAGATCTGCCTGAAGAAGTTCAGATAAACAGAACCATAAGCAGAACCTCAGATCTACTGAGAAAGAGGTGAAGTGGCTATAGCTGGGTGTGGTGGTATGCACCTGTAGTCCCAACACTTGGAAGCAGGAAGAATGAGGGTTCAAAGGTCAGCCAGAGCTACATAGTGAGACCCTGTCTCAAAAAGCCAAAGGCTGGGAATATAGTTCAATTGTAGAGTGTTTGCCTAGCACGTAGGTCTCAGACTTGCTCAGGCAAATCATTTATACTGCTAAAGTGGTAGTAGCTTCTTTATCTGTCAAATGGGGCTCAGACTATAGAAATCGGTTTCAGGTCATGAAATTGTTTTGTGAGCAATTACAGGCTATGGAAAGGCAAGGGATTTTCATGACCTCAGCTCCCTTGCGGCCGTGCCACCCATTGACGAGTCTGAACGGATTGGTAAATGCTCTCACTCGTCACCCAAGGGGAACATGGGCGAGGGTGGTGCGACAAACTAAAACAGCACCAGGAGTCGAGAGCCTGAGGTGCTGGTTCCAGCTTTGCCCACAACTAGCTCTGTGACCTCATTGGTTGGCAGGAGAGCCTCGGTTTCCCCATCTACAGTTAGAGGCTAACTCTCCCTGCCTGGGGCACCTCAGCAAGAGTCACGGGACCACTCGGGCTGCCCTTATCATGCCTCTAGACGAGACCACTACCTCCATCTGCTCCTGGGTCCCCTGACGTAAGTAGCTCCTCCATTCCTGGACAGTCCCATGCCATCCGAGGAAGCAACCTGAGGGCTGTCCAGGGCCCAGCGCAGAGAACCGGCTGACTGTGAACACATCTACGAAGAGTCCTTAGCAAAGGCCTCTCAGAACCCACTTTGACCAGCATGAGCAGCTTGTCTTCTGCCGCCAATCAGATGCCAACCACGCCCAGCCTTATGAACCCCCAAAGACTGTTTTTTTTGGGCTTTTTCCAGACTAGGTGGAGGCACTATGATCTAAGAACAAATCACCAATGCCACACGGTGGTGGCTGTTCTAATTCTCAGGGGATGGACACATGTCTTCCCTTCACCTCTGCCCCTGCAAACCAGAGCTCCACTGTCAGGATCCCATCTCTTCCCTCCCTTCTGCCAAAGCACACACATCCCTGAAGATTCCCACCAGAGCTGGCCCAGCTCCCAGGTCTCTCACTTTTAGGGTCACCTGCCTTTGGGCACCCATGGTGCCTCTTGCTGCTCCTCCCTGCCTTTATCTCCACTGTGCAGCCAGAGCCTGGGCATGTTCGGATACTGAACAGAGCAGGCCCCGGCAACCCTGGCACTGGACTGGCTTGGATATGAATTGGTCTTTTGGCCCATGGCAGGTTGGCACCCTCTCTGGGTCTTAGTCCCCTCATCTGTAACAGGGGTGACTCCATCCCTATCACCTACTTCATACACCACTGTGGGAATTCACCGTAGGAAAGGTATAAAATGCTGTACAGATAATAAGGACGGGCCGGCGTAGTGGCAGACACCTTTAGTTCCAGCATTCAGGAGGCAGGAGGCTGAGGTAAGATGACTGCTGTTGAGTTTAAGGCCAGCTTGGGTTACAGAATGAGTTTCAGGTCAGCTTGTGCTAGAATAAGACCCTGCCCTAAAAAAAAAAAAAAAAAAAAAAAAAAGGCTAGAGCAATGGCTTAGCAGTTAAGGTGCTTGTCTGAAAAGCCATACATCTGGAGTTCATTTGCAGTGGCTGGAGGCCCTGGTGCTTATTCTCACTCTATCGGCCTATCTCTCTCCCTCTCTCAAATAATAAATAAATATAAATAAAAAGAGATCGATTTTTACTGTTATTTGACTCACCCCAGACTACTGTATTTCTATTTCCCATGGCAATTTGGGTCCCCCCACAGGCAAAGGTTTCTGGGATTCTCTTAGCAAGTGTGACTGGCAAGTCTCCTGAGACCGGCATCTCCTTCCGAATGAACCATTAAGTCAGCTCTTGGGTGAGGGGGTGTACCAATTTCACATAGCTAGATGTAAGCAGAAAACCCCTCAAAATTGTTTTGTTGCCAGAAACACCAAGAGTGGTCCCAGAACAGTTACAAGCTTCCTTCGGTGAAAGGTGAGTTCCATTTCCCATCAGGAGCTGAGCTGGATTCAAAGAAGCCCCAGCTCCCCAGACAAACGGCTCTACATCTTGGGAGACGGCAGGAGAATTCCCAAAGACAAACGAGGGTCACCAATTCATCTGTCCAGAGCTAGCCCTCTCCTCCACAATTCTTATATTGCAGCCAACGTAGAACTTTCTCATTCCCCCAGAACGTTCACTGTACCATGCCTCACCTCTGGGAGGGCTCTTTCCATAGGAAGCCCACGTGAGAGCCCCCCCCACCCGGAAAAACCACGTCCTTCCCACAAAGTTCAGTCTTCCCTGTGAAGCTCCATGAGCCTTTTTACTCCTCCTCCTCCTCTTCTTTCAATTCCAGAAAGTCCTCCCCATACACTTAGGGTTATCTCAGAAGGAGAAGGCACGGATTCTACAATCACACCAGCCTCGGTTCAAATCCCAGCTCTGCCACTTACAATCACGTTAACCTTTGCTGAACACCAGTGACCTTTTCTGAGCTTCGAGTTACTTCCATAGGACATGGGCCGAGACAATTCCTGCTGTCAGCTAGTATGGGAGAACTCATACTCTGCCAAGGGGGATACACACTGGGACAACCACTCTGAAAAACTGTTGACCAATCTCTATGAACACACTGAGAGAAATGCGTGCAGTTGTTTTCCAGAATGATCCACATGCACAGTAACTAAACTCTTAGCAACAACTAAAAATTGGAAACGACCAAATGGATATCAATAGAACAGAGGAGAGACACATTGATTATATCCATACAATGGAATTACTATACAAAAATGAGAGTTAGCCAATTCTTGATACCTGCTATGACATGGATGAAACTCACAAACATGAAGCTGAATAAAAGAAACCAGGGGCTGGAGAGATGACACAAAGGTTAAAATTGCCTGTTTGCAGAGCCTGATGCCCTAGGTTCAATTCTCAGCACCTACACAAAGCCAGATGCACAAAGTGGTACATGCATCTGGAGTTTGTTTGCCATGGCAGGAGGCCCCGGTATAGCCATCTCTCTCTCTCTTTCTCTCTCTCTTACACACACTTTCTCACTCTCTCCCTCCTTCTGCTTGCAAATAAATAATAAAAACATTTTTGCGGGCTGAAGAAATGGCTTAGCAGTTAAGGCATTTGCCTGTGAAGCCAAAGGACCCAGGTTCGATTCCACAGGATCCATGTAAGCCAGATGCACAAGGAGCACATGCATCTGGAGTTCATTTGCAGTGGCTAGAGGCCCTGACGTGCCCATTCTCTCTCTTCTCTCTGCTCCCTCTCTCTCTCTGCTTGCAAATAAATGAATAAAATTTAAAAAAAAAAAAAACATGTTTACCAGGTGTGGTGGTGCACACCTTTAATCCCAGCACTCAGGAGGCAGAGGTAGGAAGATTGCCATGAGTTCAAGGCCACCCTAAGACTACATAGTGAATTCCAGGTCAGCCTGGACCAGAGTGAGACCCTACCTCGAAAAACCAAAAAAAAAAAAAATTTAAAAAAGCCAACAACAAATGGTTACATATGTGATTCAATTTTAACAAAACTGATCTATAAAACTGGGGATGCAGCTCAGTTGGTAGAGTGCCTGCCTAGCCTGCAGAAGGCCCTGGGTTCAATCCCTAGGACTGAACAAAAGATGTATTGTGGCCAGGCGTGATGGCGCATTCCTTTAATCCCAGCACTCAGGAGGCAGAGGTAAGAGGATCGCTGTGAGTTCGAGGCCACCCTGAGACTACATAGTGAATCCCAGGTCAGCCTGGGCTAGAGCAAGACCCTATCTCAAAAAAAAAAGAAAGAAAGAAAAAGAAAAAAAGAAAAGTATTGTGGAGGCAAAACCTGTAATCCTAGCATTTGTGAAGTAGAGTGTGGAGGACTAGAAGCTCAAGGTTACAGGCTGGAGAGATGACTCAGTAGTTAAGAGCAGTTCCTATGCAAGCATGAGAGCCTGAGGCCTGAGAGACCGCTAGACTGTGCTGCCCAGGACTCACATAATAGCTGGATGTGGCCATGCATGTCTGTAACCCCAGTCCCATAGGGATCAGAGACCCTGGGGCCAGGGGAGGCAAGCTCCAGGATAAGTATGAGGCTTTAGCTCAAAACAAGAAGGGGTCAAGGGGGGTGAGAAGACCTGGCTGGGGAGATAGATGACTTTACTTGTTTGCAAAGCCTTACGGCCTAGGTTCGAGTTCCCAGTACCAACATAAAGCCAGATGCACAAAGTGACACATGTGACTAGAGGTCATTTGCAATGGCAGGAGGCCCTTAAGCACCCACATACTCTCCCTCCTCTCTCAAATAAATAAACTATTTTTAAAAATAATAATAATAATAGGGCTGGAGAAATGGCTTAGCAGTTAAGTCATTTGCCTGCAAAGCCAAAGGATCCTGGTTCAATTCTCCAGGACCCACGTAAACCAGATACACAAGAGAGCTCATGTATCTGGAGTTTGTTTGCAGTGGCTGCAGCACTCATTCTCTCTCTCTATCTATCTCTATCTGCCTCTTTCTCTCTCTCTGTCAAATACATAATTTTTTTTTTTTTTTTTTTTTTTTTTTGGGTAGGTAGGGTCTCACTCTGGTCCAGGCTGACCTGGAATTCACTATGTAGTCTCAGGGTGGCCTCAAACTCTCCGCAATCCTCCTACCTCTGCCTCCCAAGTGCACCACCACGCCTTTAATCCCAGCACTTGGGAGGCAGAGGTAGAAGGATCACGGTGAGTTTGAGGCCACCCTGAGACTACATAGTGATTTCCAGGTCAACCTGAGCTAGAGTGAAACCCTACCTCGAAAAAACAAAAAAAAAAATTTAAAAGAATAGACAAGCCAGGCATGGTGGCACATGCCTTTAATCCCAGCACCTGGGAGGCAGAGGTAGGAGGATCGCCATGAGTTTGAGGCCACCCTGAGACTACATAGTGAATTCCAGGTCAGCCTGAGCTTGAGTGAAACCTACCAAAAAAAAAAAAAAAAAAAAAGAATAGGCAGAAGAGTGAGGGAGTGGGACACTTGAAGTTCCAACTGGCTACTATACCCTGCCACAATTGAAAGCATGGGGCACCATATGGGCACATACAGTATATGCACACATATACCACACCTCACAAACTACACTACTCACACAAGAAAAAAAAAAAAGAAAGAAAGAAAGAAAGAAAGAAAGAAAGAAAGAAAGAAAGAAAGAAGGAAGGAAAGAAAGAAGGCTGGAGAGATGGCTTAGCGGTTAAGGTGCTTGCCTGCAAAGCCAAGGGATCCCGGTTCGATTCCCCAGGACCCACGTAAGTGAGAGATGCACAAGGTGATGCATGCATCTGGAGTTTACAGTGGCTAAAGGCCCTGTTTTCTCTATCTACCTGCTTCTTTCTCTCCCCCAATCTCTCTCTCTCAATAAATAAAATAAATTTTAAAAAAGAAAGAAAAAAAAAAGAAAAAGAAGTTCAAGGCTATTCTCAGCTACTTAGTGAGTTCAAGGCTAGCCTGGGATACGTGAGACTTTCAAAGAAACAAAACCTTCTCCTCTGTAGTGGTGGAATGCAGAACAGTGGCTCCTCCTGTAGGGAGGTCGTGGTTGGAAGGGAACACAGAAGAACTCCTGTTATTGGCAGTGCTGTTTCTTAATTTGGATGGTAGTAACATGGGCATACAGAGTGTACATTTATTTTGTATGTGAACATATTTTTAATTAAAATATTAGATTGTGCCTTAATCCCAGCACTCAGGAGGTCTAGGTAAGAGGATCACTGTGATTTTAAGGCTAGCCTGAGAGTACATAGTGAATTTCAAGCCAGCCTGAGCTAGAGCAAGTCCCTACCTCAAAAAAAAAATTAGGTTGCCAGATGTGGTGGTGCCCACCTGTAATCTTGGCATTCAGGAAGCTGATGTAGGAGGACTGCCTTTAGTTTGGAGCCATCCTAAGATACTAGTGATTTCTAGGCCATTCTGAGCTACAGTGCAAAATCTCGTCTCAAAAAGTAAAAGAGTGCCGGGCGTGGTGGCGCATGCCTTTAATCCCAGCACTCGGGAGGCAGAGGTAGGAGGATCACCGAGAGTTCAAGGCCACCCTGAGAGTACATAGTTAATTCCAGGTCAGCCTGGGCCAGATTGAGACCCTACCTCAAAAACCAAAAAAAAAAAAAAAAAAAAACGTAAAAGAGGGGCTGAGGCAATGGCTCAGCTGTTGAAGGCACTGCCTTGTAAAGCCTGCCATCCGAGACTGGCTTGAGCCCAGTTCCCCAGGACCCACCTAAAGCCAGATGCACTAAGTGGTACACCGTGTGGAGTTCATTTGCAGTAGCAAGAAGTCCTGGTGCACCAATCCCTCTTCTCTCTCCCTCTCTTTCTCTCTCTGTCTCTCTTTCTGTGTGCAAATAAATAAAAATACTTTTAGAAAAGGAAGGAGGGCTCAAGAGATGGCTAGGTGGGTAAGGTGTTTGCCTGCAAAGCCTAGGGACCCAGGTTTGATTCCCCAGTACCCACATAAGCCAGATACACAAGGCGACATATGTATATGGAGTTCATCTGCAGTGGCTAGAGGCCCTGGTGTGCCCATTCTCTCTCTCTCTCTCTCTCTCTCTCTCTCTCTCTCTCTCTCTCTCTCCATCTCTCTCTTTCTCAAATAAATAAATAAAATATTTAAAATTATAAAAAAGGAAAGAAAAAAATAGACAAATTATGACTTTATGAAACAAGAGATATGGTAAATGTGAAATGGTTTTGGAGCCCCATGAAGGCAAGAATTATGACATTCTCACCTCTGTCCCACTATAATACTAGTATAGAGCAAGCACTCTATAAATTTGCAGTTAATGCTCCAGCCTCCTTTCTCAAGGCCACAGCTCAGATAAAATCTTTTTTAAAAAATATTTTATTTGAGAGAGAGAGGAAGAGAGAGAATGGGCACGCCAGGGCCTCCAGCCACTGCAAACTCCAGATGCATGCACCCCCTTGTGCTTCAAGTTTATGTGGGTCCTGGGGAATCAAACCGGGGTCCTTAGGCTTCTCAGGCAGATGCCTCAACCATTTCCCCAGCCTCAGATAAAATTCATCAGGTAAAATTCCTAGTGACAGCTTCAAGCCCTTTTCCCAACACCTCCCCAAGATCAATTTACATTTTATCTAAATGGTGAATTGGGCAAGGCAAGAACAGGGGCAGGAGATGTTGCTCAGTGGGTAGAATGCCCACCTAGCATGCTGAAGGCCTGAATGCAATCCTTGGCACTGCATCATGAATGGGGTGTGGTGGCACACACCTGTTATACCTGTGTGGGAGGTGGAGGCAGGAGGATCAGAAGTTCAACGTCAGGGACAGGCACCTTTCTTGCTCTGAAAAGCCAAACCAATACAGCAGAGGGAAAGGACGTAGCAACAACTTTTGACCAGAAGCCCAGGCCATCAGCTCCAAACCTTCCAAGAATAAGACCCATCTTAACGCCCACACTTCTCCCAAGAGGAACTCATAGAACTCACACTGGGGCCCATATCCTTAATAGCAGATAACACTCTACAAGTTAACATGAATTTCCTGTGACTCCACAGAAAGGAACCTCACAGATACCCTATTCAGGACTTTTTTTTTTTTTTTTTTTTTTTTTTTTTTTTTGACTCTTACCCAGAAGCCAACAGGTTGAGGAAGTGAGGCCAGAGAAAGTTCACACTATCCTTGCTGTATATGGAGTCTTATGGATAAGACTCCAATGTGAAACACGAGTTGGAAACCACTGCTTTCTGGTCTAACCCACTCGTTTGACAAAAGGAGGAGTCTGAGGTCATGACAGGGGAAGTGACTTGCCCCTAGGCACACAGCTAGCCCCGGGGCTTCTGTTTATAGCCAAGCAACACCTCTAAGGGTGGCTTGGTGTTGAGAAGTCAGTGGCCTCCTGAGGGACAACCTGAAGGGAGGGTGTGTACAGAAATCACCTCAGACTCACTAAGCCCTCTGTCCCGCCAGCCACAGCTCATTCTGCAAAGGGCACTCTTTGAGCTTCTCCCCCTACCTCACTCAGAGCGAGTGATAGAAACTGGACCACTTCAGCTCTGGGGTGGGGAGGCTGCCAGCACAAGGAAGGTGGTTCTGGAACCAGAACCCCATCTGGACAATCCCTGAGGAAGCTGAGGTTCAGAGATCAGCCACCTGCCTGAGTTCACATGAGAAAAACTCCATTTTTCTGATAAAGGTCCAGCAAGTGGGCAACCCACTTGTTCATCTTCCAACACCTAACAGATAGAAAAGCTCTAGAAAGGTGTCAGGGTCGACTGGATTTCATTTCTGCCAGCAGGAAGTTTGCCCTAGAACAGACAGCGGGTATCTACCCACATCTATTCACTCCTGACCCCCTACCCAGCCTTCCAGGAAACTGCTGGTTGATTTAGAGAGATCACTTTAGATGCTAAAAAATGCATCAAGATGCCAGCTCCCTCAGTAAACAAAAGTCGCCAGGGAATACTAGTGTCAGAGACAGAGCAACAGCCCCCTGCAGCTCTCCACTGGGTTCTAAGAGTACGGGGAGCAGGGGTGCCCTTCTACCTACCTCACAGGCAGCCAGCGAGGGTGCCCTCTCCTTTACCAACACCTGCACGGCCTCACAAAAGCTCGGCTCTCTGGCCTTCATCTTCTACACTTACAGAGTAAGATGAAGGGGTTGACTTAAGACCTATGCCCCCATGAGACATCCACAAAGCCTAGGCTGCAGGGGATGGCAGCACCCTTCACCCCAACTTGCACCTGTAGCAGACCAGGGGCTGACTGTCCTCTGCCTGGGACCAGACCTCCTGAAGCAGCCGCCCACCCATTAGGCTCATTAGACTCCCTACACCCTGAGTGAAGCTCAGCATCACCTCTGGGGCTGAGAGGAGGAGAGAAAAAGGTGATGTGAGAGAGCTGGCAAAATGGCTTAGCGGTGAAGGCATTTGCCTGTGAAGCCTAAGGACCCCAAGTTCGATTCCCCAAGACCCACGTAAGCCAGATGCACAAGGGGCACATATGTCTGGAGTTCGTTTGCAGTGACTGGAAGCCCTGGCGCGCTCATTCTCTCTCTCTCTTTCTCTCTGCCTCATTCTCTCTTTCTCTCAAATAAATAAATATTTTTTTAAAAGGGTTAGGGTGGCACATGCGTCTGGAGTTCGTTTGCAGTGGCTGGAGGCCCTGGCGCGCCCATTCTCTCTCTCTCTCTCTCTCTCTCTCTCTCTCTCTCTCTCTCTCTCTCTCTCTGTTCTGTCTCTCTTTCTCTCAAATAAATAAATATTTTTTAAAGGGTTAGGGTGGCACATGCGTCTGGAGTTCGTTTGCAGTGGCTGGAGGCCCTGGCGCGCCCATTCTCTCTCTCTCTCTTTCTCTCTCTCTCTGCCTCTTTCCCTCTCTTTCTCAAATAAATAAATAAATATATTTTTAAAGGGTTAGGGTTTTTTAAAAAAAGGTGATGACCTCTCTCCCCCAGAGCACTGGCCCTAAGGCATGGTCTCCCACGTTCAGGGTCTGCTAACTTGATAGGAGGCTGTTCCCCTCCCCACACACACACACACACCCCACTCCTGAGGTTAAGGCTGACCCAGGGACAGCGCCCCAAGCCAGTGCCCCATACCCCGACTAGGGGGACGGCACCCCACCACCCCGTGTTCCCCGAGCTCGGCCCCCCGCAGCCAGCCCCGTGCCACCCGTCGAGCCCGCCCGCAGAGCCGGCCGGGGCTACTCACGGCGGGAGGCTGAGCCGCGGCGGGCACGGGGCGCTGCGCTGCGCTCCGCTCGGCGCTGCTCCGCTCCGCTCCGCGCCGACAGACGCCCCGGGGAGCCGAGGGGGCGGAGCGGCCAACCCGTCGCAGGCGCCCGGGCTGGAGGCGCGCCCCACGGACGGCCCCGGGCCAGGGCCGCAGGCGCCCCCTGCTGGGAGAAGCCCTGAGGGCCGCCCTGGGTGAGGGGCCCCCCGCGGGGAGAAGGGCTGCCGCGGCCGGGCGTCCCGGCGTCCGTCCCCGCTCGGCCTCGCGCGCGTGCAGGCCATGCGCTCCTCCCCACACACCACCGCGGGCTGCACACCTGCTCAGGAAAAAAATAAAAAAGAGAGACAGACAGACAGAGAGAGATGGCCCAGCGGTGAAGGCGCTTGCCTGAGAAGACTAAGGATCCCGGTTCGATTCCCCAGGACCCACGTAAAGCCAGATGCACCGAGGGGGCGCATGCGTCTGGAGTTCGTTTGCAGTGGCTGGAGGTTCTGGCGTAGCCATTCTCGCCCTCTCTCCCCGGCCCTTTCTCTCAAATAAATAAGATAATTTTAAAAAAAAATTTTTTTAAGGAAGAAAATAGGGGCTGGACAGATGGCTTAGCGGTTAAGGCATTTGCCTGCAAAGCCAAAAGATCTGGTTCGACTCTCCAGCACCCACTGTAAGCCAAATAGATGCACAAGGGGGTGCATGCATCTCTCCCCCCCTTTCTTTCTCTCAAATAAATAAATAAAAATATATTTTAAAAAGGAAGAAAAAAATTTTTTTTTGCTTTATCGAGGTAGTGTCTCACTCTAGCCCAGGCTGAACATAGTATTTCTTTGAAAAGCTTTCCCTCACACAAACACACCTTGAGGGAGGAGGACCCACTAGGGTATAGGTCATCCCCCCTTCCCAGCTGGAATAGGTCACCAGATTTTCTGGGAACCTCATCCATCCATGTCTCACAGCAGGGTAGGATCGTCTTAGGACCTCTGACAGGCCAAGCTTCAGAGTGACTTGGCAACATTTTTTTTTATATATATAATTTTCCAGGTAGGGTCTCACTCTAGCCCAGGCTGCCCTGGAATTCACTATGCAGTTTCAGGGTAGCCTCGAACTCACGGCGATTCTCCTACCTCTTCTTCCAGAGCGCTGGGATTAAAGGCATGAGACACCACGCCGGGCTCACATTTACCTTTTGCACCTCAGCCTTAGCACCATTACTGAGTCTCGTCCCCACATCAAGCTTATCCTAAAGAAGGATTTGGGAATGGATTCTTCCTCTCTTCCTTCTGCCAGAAAATCCTGAAGGAGAGGGGGGAAAAAAGGTAGTGGAAGAGATGATGGAAGGGAAACAGAATGAAACCAAGTTCCGTGTTCTTGGAGGGAAATAAAGACTGCCTTCCAGAGCTTCAGCCATGAGGCTCTGTGATGGTTCATACTGATTTTCAACTGCACAGGATCTAGAATCACCTACCAGACAAACCTCTGAACGTGTGTGTGAGGGAGTTCCTGGGTTAGGTTAATTAAGTTGGGAAGACCCACTTTAAATGTGAGTGGCACCATTTCATAGTCTGGGGTCCCAGACTGAATATAAAAGGAGAACCCCTATATTCCCAGCACTCAGGGGGACACAGGTAGGAGGATTGTTGTGAGTTCAAGGCCAACCTGAGAGTACAGAGTGAGATCCAGGTCAGACTGAGCTAGAGTGAGAACCTACCTTGAAAAAACTAAAAATAAAAAATAAAATAAAATTTTATAGGAAAAGGTGTGAACTGAGCACTGGCATTCATTACTGTTTCCTGACTGCAGTGTGACCAGCTGCCTCAAGCTCCTGTCACCGTGACTTCTTACCATGATAGACTATAACCTAGAACCATGAGCCAAAATCAACTCTTGCTTCCTTAAGTTGCTTTGGCCAGATTTTTTGTCACACTCATGAGAAAAGTAAATAATTCAGTCTTCCACAGGGTTCCTCCTGATGGCTGAGAGAATGAGATTCAGAGTCCTCAGACCTGGTTCAAAGCCCTGCTGTGTCATCCAATGTGTCAGTGGGAGATACACACCTTCTAGTAGCTTCCAATGAGTTATGGTGGTGCTGGGGAGGGATGCGATGTCAGAGGCACTAGAGGGACTCTATAGAGAGAGCATCTCCAGTCTTTTGGACACTAACTAAAAAAAAATTTTTAAAGAATATTTTTTTTTTTTTTTAAAGAATATTTTTTTAAAGATATCTGCCAGGTGTGGTGGCACACACCTTTAAGAGACCCTACCTTGAGAAAAAAAAAAATTCCAGGGCTGGAGAGATGGCTTAGGGGTTAAGGAGCCTGCTTCCTAACCCTACGAACACTGGTTCCAATCTCCAGCGGTTCCAATCTCCAGGTCCCACGTTTAGCCGGATGCAAAGTGATGCAAGGGCGCAATGCCGCACTCGGCCACAAGGGAGCGGGCACATCTGGATTTCGTTCACAGCAGCTGAGACACTGCTCGCGTGCCCATCCATGTCTTCCTCCCAACCTCTCTCTCTCTCTCTATCTCTCTATCTCTCTGTCTCTCTCCTTGTGTCTCTCTCCAAAAAAATAAGATAAAATAAAAAGTTTTAAAAAAATATTCCAAAGGGGCTGTGAAATGCGAGTTGGGGGGCTCAAGGCTTCTGTAGGATGAGTAATGCAGGGTCACAGGTGACAAGGTAACAGAGGCAGGCAGTAAAGACAAGGAGACTGGTGCCTGATAAGTTCACAGAGCCTCATGACCTCCAGGCAAGAGGACAGGGTGGGGATTAAGCTGGTACGTGTGTCGGCCATTACAGATGACACTTGGCTTGGTTTGGGTGATGTAGCATGTGAAGGCTACCTACGGAGACTCCAGTGTGGGACTCCCCTACGTGTGGCTCCCAACTCCCAATTTACTTAACTCCGTGATCTAGGATGAGCCACATGATGTCTCTGGGCCTCATTGTCCCATAGGTCAAATGGAACTGGTAATAGCATTTATCTCTGAATGTTCCGCTCATTCAGGTAAAAGATTTAGCTCTGGGGCTGGAGGGATGGCTTAGCCGCTAAGGCACTCGCCTGCAAAGCCAAAGGACCCAGGTTCAATTCCCAGGACCCACATAAGCCAGATGCATAGGGTGGCACGTGCTTCTAGAGTTCATTTGCAGCTGCTGAAGGCCCTAGAGCACCCGTTCATTCTCTCTCTCTCTCTCTCTTTCTCAAATAAAATAAAATAAAAAAAATACTTAAAAAAATAAAGATTTGGCATACACCTTTAATCCCAGAATTTAGGAGGCAGAGGTAGGAGGATTGCTGTGAGTTCGAGGCTGCCCTGAGACTACATAGTGAATTCCAGGTCAGCCTGGACTAGAGCAAGACCCTATCTGGGGCGTGGGGGGGGGGGTGGAAGCAACCAGATTTAGCTCTGCATCAACCGTTCGTTGACTCCTCAGTGAGTATTAGCTATTTTTGTTATTAGCTATATTTTGTTATTTTGTTATTATTTTTGTTATTAAAATGTGTGGTATGAGCCTCCCCTCCCCCACCAAGGGAGAAGACAGACCTTACTCACCTTTACATCCCACCACTCCACCCCCCACATTGCCCAGAGTAGGTTGTTTTGTTTTGTTTTGTTTTGTTTTGTTTTGTTTTGTTTTGTTTTGTTTTGTTTTGTTTTGGGTTTCTCAAGGTTAGGGTCTTGCCCTAGCCCATGCAGGCCGGGAATTAGTCCCAGGATGGTCTCAAACTCAAATTGATCCTTCTATATACCTCAGCCTCCCGAGTGCTGGGATTAAAGGCATGAGCCACCATGACCAGCCATAGTCGATTTTCAGGAAGTGTCAAATAAAGTCTGGCAGTGGGTCCAATGCTGACTCCTTTCGTAGGCTATCAGTCAGGCCAGGTGATTCCTCCCCAGCTGGCCCACTGCTTGGGTGGAAGTCAGGCCTGAAGCCGCTTCCCCGGTTAGGATGTCCCCTGTCTTCTAAGTAGCCACAGCCTTGTGGACTCAGCAAGGCCTTGACCTCACCAGAGGGATGGGGCTAGAAAGGGAAAGGAGAATAGAGGAAGGCGCTATGGGAGGCTGGGTTGGAAGATGGAAATTTTCCTGGCTGTGTGTACATATTCATTCTGTAAACATTGAACAGCATTTTTAGCCTATAGATACTGAGGTAGGAAGAAGTGGGGACCCAATGTAACGAAGGGTCAGGTCTGCTGCAGGAAGGACCTGGAGAGAAACAAACATGAAAGAAGAACTGTATTGTTAGGGAAGACCAGAAGAGCAAGGTGGGTGTGGAGGATGGGGGCTGGAGGGACATGGCTCAGCAGTTAAAGGCGCTTGCAATACTGGCCTGGATTCAATTCCCCATGTAAAGGATTCAAGCACCCACGTAAAGCCAGATGCACAAAGTGGTGCATGTGTCTACAGATTGTTTGCAGTGGCAAGATGCCCTAGTGCACCCATTCTCTACTTCTCTCCCTCTCTTCCACAAATGAGTAAATTAAAAAAATTTTTTTTTAAGTTAAAAGGGGCACTCAGGAGGCAGAGGTAGGAGGATCACCATGAGTTCGAGGCTGCCCTGAGACTACATAGTGAATTCCAGATCAGCCTGGGCTACAGCAAGACCCTGCCTCAAAAAACAAAAAACAGCCAGGTGTGGTGGCGCATGCCTTTAATCCCAGCACTTGGGAGGCAGAGGTAGGAGGATCGCTGTGAGTTCAAGGCCACCCTAAGACTACATAGTGAATTCCAGGTCAACCTGGGCTAAAAGACCCTAACACAAAAAAAAAAAAAAAAAAAAAAAAAAAAATTAAAGGGCTAGCGTTGTTAAACTACCCACTGCCAGATTCCTAGCTGAGCCAGCACAGGAGCCATACTGAGGGACAGTGACCCAAGCATTTGCCATTGCATTCTGTTTGGGGCAGATGCTCAGGACACAGCTTGGCCAAGGCCTTCATGATGGCCATTGTGAGGGCTGCAAACTCGACCACCTACGTGTTTAGGCTCAGGAGTCACATGGGCCTATTTGTATCCTGCTCCGTCTCTGTCTGGTCAAATCACTGCCCATCTCTGAGGCTCAGCTGCCTCACGTAAAATGGGAGTAGGACTTGCTCTCGGGGCTGATGTGAGAAGCAGGCTCTTACGTTGTACCCACTGTCTGAGAAAGCAAACGTTAGCTTCCCTTCCCAGGCAGATGGCCACTCCCTTGAGACAGTCTGTCCCCGTGCATCTCTCTCCAGCCATGCTGCTCCTGCTTCTTTCTCAAAAATACTTGTTTCTGGGCTGGAGAGATGGCTTAGCGGTTAAGGTGCTTGTTGGCAAAACGATTCCCCAGGACCCAAGTAAGCCAGATGCACAAGGTGACACATGCATCTGGAGTTCGTTTGCAGTGGCTGGAGGCCCTGGTGCACCCATTCTCTCCCTCTCTCTCTCCATGTCTCTCTCACTCTCTCAAATAAATAGATAAATAAAATACATAAAAAATAAATATCTTTTAAGCCAGGCTATTCCCAGTACTCAGAGGCAGGAGAATTGCTGTGAGTTCAAGGCCACCCTGAGACTACATAGTGAATTCCAGGACAGCCTGAGCTACAGTGACACCCTACCTCAAAAAAAACAAAAGAAAAAAAATATATATATATAATGTTTATATTTATTTATTCCCAAGGAGGAGACAGAAAGAAGAGAGACAGACACACACACACACACACACACACACACACATGGGGTCAGGGGAGAATGGGCACACCAGGGCCTCTAGCTACTGCAAAATAACTCCAGATGCATGTGCCACTTTGTGCCTCTGGCTTTACGTGAGTACTGGGGAACTGAACCCGGTTGTAAGGCAAGCGCCCTAACTGCTAAGCCATCTCTCCAGCCCCACCCTTCCTGTGTTTTTTAATAATAGATCTTTGAATAACTCCTCTCACCCTTCTGCACACCATGCTGATCAAGCGTTTGGACCTATCACAAGTCTTTTACAGATCCACATAGGAAGGATGGGTAGGACAGTATTTCCTTCCCTAATGAGAAACTGCAGGCCCAGGCCTGTTCACTGGGGGGCAGCTCCTTCCATACCTCTGGCTGACCCCTGAGTCCTGTGTCCCACTCACAGCCCCTGCTCTGCCCTTCTTTGTCAGCATGGTGACAGAGTCATTATCCTGATCTATCGTGAACAGCTGCATCTGGGAAAATGATGGTAAGGAGGCCAAGTCCACCCATTTACCATGGCCTCTGTCCCAAATAGGACTGGACGCAGCTCCATCCTCTTTAGACCTGTTCGCTAGGCTAAAGGATTTTTGCCTCCTCCATCATTTCCTTTCATGAGGTTTCTCGGGCCTCTCCGCCTCAGTTTCCATCACTCCCTCCCCAGAGCATGTTTACATCCTTCAACCCAGACTCCATCAACAGACATGGAGTCTACCTAAACCTGGCACTGTCCAATATTATCTATCCAATATTATTATCTCCTTTAATCCACAAGCTGAATAATGCTTAGATCAATTTTCTAGTGTATAAGTAGGGAAATAAAGACTTAAAGAGTATAGTAAGGGCAGGGGAGATGGCTCAGCACGAAGGGGCACTTGCTTGCAAAGCTTGTCAGCCTGGGTTGGCCCCAGTTCAATTCCACATTACCCACATAAAGTGGCACATGTGCATGGAGTTTGTTTGCAGTGGCCAGAGGCCCTGGTGTACCCATGTTCATACTGTCTCTCTCTCTCTCTCTCTCTCTCTCTCATTGTAAATAAACAAATAAAAATATTTTAGGGGGCTGGAGAGATGGCTTACTGGTTAAGGCACTTGCCTGTGAAGCCTAAGGACGCAGGACCCACATAAGCCAGATGTACAAGGTGGCACATGTGTCTGTAATTTGTTTGCAGTGGCTGGAGGCCCTGACAACCCATTCTCTCCCTCTCTTATCTGCCCTCTCTCTCTCTCTCTCTGTCTCTCTCTCAAATAAATTTTTTAAAGCTTTTAAATACTTTTAAGGGGTGGTGATATGGCTTAGCAGTTAAGGCACTTGTCTGCGAAGCCAAAGAACACAGGTTGAGGTTTGACTCCCCAGAACCCATGTAAGCACAAGGTGGCACATGCATCTAGAGTTCATTTGCTGTGGCTACAGGCCCTAGCATGCCCCTTATCTCTCTCTCTCTCTCTAATAAATAAATAAATACAAATAAACTTTTTTGTTTTTTGTTTTTTTTTTTTTTGGTTTTACAAGGTAAGGTTTCACTCTGGTCCAGGCTGATCTGGAATTAACTATGTAGTCTCAGGGTGGCCTTGGACTCTTGGCGATCCTCCTACCTCTGCCTCCTGAGTGCTGGGATTAAAGGCATGCGCCACCATGCCCGGCTCAAATAAACTATTTTAAAATATTTTTTAGGGCTGGAGAGATGGCTCAGTGTTAAAAGTCCTTGCTTGCAGGCTGGAATGATGGCTTAGCGGTTAAGGCAAAGGAAGAGGCAGAGGTAGGAGGATCACCATGAGTTCAAAGCCAGTCTGAGACTACTAACTGAATTCCAAGTCAGCCTGGGCTAGAGCAAGACCTTACCTAAAAAAATATATATATATATGTTGGAAATAACCTAATTTATCCATCAATAGGAGACTTGTTAAATAAAATATGATACATACAATGGAACACCACAAGGCTAGGAAAAATGAGGAAGCTCTTTGTAGAGTGATTTGGGAATATATAAAAGATACATTGTTAAGTAAAACAATAAAGCCAAGCACAGAACAATGTGCTCTAGCTGATGTATAGGAAGATTGGCACAACAAGGAACGTGCATATTTGTATTGGCTCTGATGAGCACACACACTCTCTGGGACCAGTAAAAAACAATCAGTCATGAAACCTATTAGAGAAGTGAGAACTGGTTTAGGAAGGCGGTTTCTCACTGTCTGCTTTCCTGTCTTTTGCTGTTGAGCCATGTTACGGTATATTGTTCATTCTAAAACAGAATAAATAATATTAAACATGTTCATGTAACAAAAAACTGGAAGTGTACAGTATCATGTTGACATCATATAGAGAGCTGTTTATTTAAGTATTTTTAATATTTATTTAGTTAGCTAGTTGAGAGAAAGAGAAAATCAATGCAACAGGGCCTCTAGTCACTGCAAATGAACTCCAGATGCATGGACCACCTTGTGCTTCCTTACGTGGGTCCTGGGGAATCAAACCTTTGGTTAAAAAAATAATAATAGTAATAGAAAAGGAAAAAAAAAGGGCTGGAGAGATGGCTTAGCAGTTAAGGCGCCTGCCTGTGAAGCCTAAGAATGCTTGTTCAAATCTCCAGGTCCCATGTTTTTTGGCCAGATGCAAAAGTGACACAAGCGTGCAATGTCGCACATGCGCACAAGGGGGCACACACATCTGGAATTCATTCACAGCAGCTGAGAGGCCCTGGTGCACCCATTCTCTCTCTGCCTCTTCCTCTCTCTCTCTCTGACTCTTTCAAATAAAAATAAAAATAAAAAAAAAAAAAAACCTTTGGTTTTACAAGCAAGTGCCTTAACCACTAAGCCATCTCTCCAGTCCCAGTTAAGTATTTTTTTTTAATTTTTTTTGAGGCAGGCTGACCTGGAATTCACTTTTTTCATGGGGTTCAAGGCCCAGTTAAGTATTTTTATTTCACTCTGGTTTTTTTTTTTTTTCCAGGCTGGACCTGGCTCTCACTCTGGTCCAGGCTGACCTGGAAATTCACTATGTAGTCTCATGGTGGCCTCGAACTCACACCTCTGCCTCCCAAGTGCTGGGATTAAAGGCATGCCCAGTTTGAGGCTGGGTTTTTGCTATGTAACCCAACCTGGTCTATAACTCAATCTCCTGCCTCAAGCCTTACAAAAAGTGCCAGCATTACAAGCAAAAGTCAGTGTCTGACCCACCACTATAAGATTATAAATACCTCTGCAAGGGGAGGGCATGCTCTCTGAGCTGCCTGACCACTTGGGAACTTTCAGCTGTTGGTGAGTTTTCTCTCCTAGCCAGATTGAGCAGAGGGGAGGGCCCAAGCCCTCCCTCCCCACATGGGTTCTTTATCCCTTCCAGCTCCCCACCAGGCAGGAGCTCTTTGAACTTTCTTTCTCTCTTCTTTCCAAGGCTTTTCCAGACTCTCCAAGTGAGATCTCTAACCACATGGGTTCCTTTCTTTGCCTCTGTGCTTCACTCAATAAATATAATTTAATTTAAAAAATCATTGTCTGGATTTATAGTTAGCACACGTGTGTGGGGGTGTGTATTTATACATGTGCCACAGTGTGTGCATGGAGGTCAGAGGAAAACTTTCAAGTTGGTCCTTGCCTTCCCACTTCATTTGAAGCAGGGTTTCTCACTGTCTGGATTCTTGCTGTGCCATTGAAATTCTCCTGTCACTGCTTCTCATCTTGCCATCAGTATGCTGGGATTACAGAATAGAAAACAAATGGAAAAACCACCCATCTGGCTTTTCCCATGGAGCATGGAGATCAAACTCAGGTCCACAGGCTTAAGTGGCAAACACATTGTCCACTGAGCGATCTCCCCTGCCTACAGTTGGCTTTTTAAAAAGTGAACATTGCAATAGAAAAAAAGGCAAAGGATATAAAAGGATATAATTTTAATTCCAATGGAATATTTTTAACTGTTTTTTTTTTTAATTTTATCTGAGAAAGAGAGAGAGAGGAAGAGGCAGAGAGAAAGCAAGAATAGACATGCCAGGGCTTCCAGCCACTGCAAACGAACTCCAGACACATGCATCCCCTTGTGCATCTGGCTTAAGTGGGTCCTGGGCAATTGTACCAGAGTCCTTAGTCTTCACAGGCAAATGCCTTAACTGCTAAGCCATTTCCCCAGGCCCCTGTAATTTTTGTTGTTGTTGTTTTCCAGGTAGGGTCTCACTCTGGTCCAGGCTGACCTGGAATTAACTATTAGTCTCAGGGTGGCCTCGAAATCATGATTCTCCTACCTCTGCCTCCCAAGTGCTGAGATTAAAGCCGTGCACCACCACTCCCGGCTCGGAATAGTTTTATATTTAACCATGGCAAACAAATTCAAATTGAAAAATGTATTTTTCCCATTTAACTTGGGCAAATACTTTAAAAAATAATAAAATCTAATATTAATGCAAGACAGGGACACATACACCACATTCTTTTTAAAAATATGTTTATTTATATGTGGGGCTGGAGAGATGACTTAGCGGTTAAGGCGTTTGCCTGTGAAGACTAAGGACCCTGGTTCAATTCTCCAGGATCCACGTAAGCCAGATGCACAAGGCGGCACATGCATTTGGAGTTTGTTTGCAGTGGCTGGAGGCTCTGACGTGCCCATTCTCTCTCTCTGCCTCTTTCTCTTTCAAATTAAATAAATAAATAAATAATATGTTTATTTACGTGCACATGTTGGGGAGGGGTCCGGCCATGGTCTCTTGCCACTGTAAATGCATACTAGATGGAGGTGCCACTTTTTGGTGCTAGGAAATTGAACCTAGGCCAGGGTCCCCTCACAGGGGCAGAGTAGATGTGAAGTGCAGTGCTGTCAGCGAGCTGTGCTTTGCTGCCCTCTAGTGTTTCGTACAAGTCCTTGCATCCAGCCAAGATCATTACTCCATGTTTAGCAAAGTTTCTCCTTACTTGACCAGGTTTCAGACATTCTTTTTTGAGATCCTCATATATCCTTATAACACAGGTCATTCTTAAAATTGCACTTATTTATTTGAGAGATAAAGAGGCAGAGAGAATCTGGGTGTGGTGGCGCACGCCTTTAATCCCAGCACTCGGGAGGCAGAGGTAAGAGGATCACTGTGAGTTCAAGGCCACCCTGAGGATACAGAGTGAATTCCAGGTCAGCCTGGGCTAGAGTAAGACCCAAACCTTGAAGAAGAAGAAGAAAAAAAAAGGCAGAGAGAGAGACAGAGAAAATGGGTGCACCAGGGCCTCCAGCCACTGAAAACGAACTCCAGGCTCATGCGCTACCTTATGCCTCTGGCTTTCCTGAGTACTGGGGAACTGAACCTGGGTCCTTAGCTTTGCAGGCACATGCTTTAACTGCTAAGCCATCTCTCCAGCCCAACATGGGCAATTTTATCAAGGAATTGAAAGTAAATAAGGTATCTTGTCCAGGGTCACACAACTAGCTGAGTCTAGGATTAGAACAAGGTTGCTGTTTGGCACCAGGGTCTGTGTGGCGCTAACAGCACTTGGAGAGAGCCTGATGGTCCACACAGTAACATCCCCGCTGTCAGCACGACTGCCCTCAATAGAAACACGACTGGACAAATGACAAGGAGACCCAACAGCCCGGTCTTATCAGTTCCCTTCAGGCTCCTCTCTGCAGCATTCCTTCCTTCAGGGGCTGGGGTAGGACACCCCTATCAACATGGTAGGTCAGAGAGTTTGTTTGTGGTTAGCTCCACCTCAGAAAGATTAGGGGAGATTCGAACATTTCTATTTCATGGCTCACTTTGATGGAAAGTCTTACTCCTAGGACCTTCCTTAGAGAAGAATTCTGGTTTCTAGAACTACTTCAGGAGAGGAAGAGGGACAGAGGGGCAGGCATCAGGAGGGCATGTGCCACCTTGTGCATCTGGCTTACGTTCGTACTGGGGAATCAAACCTAGGTCCTTAGGCTTCACAGGCAAGCTGCTTTAACCACTAAACCATCTCCCCAGCCCTACAGGACACTACTTGATCCTTAAAAATATGTTATTTCGGGGCTGGAGAGATGGCTTTGCAGTTAAGGCGTTTGCCTGTGAAGCCTAAGGACCCAGATTTGATTCCCCAGTAACCACATAAGCCAGATGCACAAGGTAGCACATGCATCTGGAGTTTGTTCACAGTGGCTGGAAGCCCTGGCATGCCCATTCTCTCTCTCTCTCTCTCTCTTTCTATAAGTAAAATAACTAAATTTTTTAAAAAAATCATCTGACTCTGGGTCCAGGACTCAAAAGAAGGCAGGGATTGATCTTAAATATTTTTATTGTTTAGACTTGATTCTACCCAATAATCATCAAAAATAAAGCTTTGGCAATATCTTTTAGGAGCTCACATTTACACAGAGCTTAAATTTAATGACAACATACAGTTAGTCATTATAAGAATCATCTGCTGGATTTATTTTAGAGGAACAACTTAAATTGAACACATCTGGGCACAGTAGATAACTTGACATGAAAAGTAGTTATCAGAATTGGCATCAGAAAAATAGCAACTCGTCTGACACATAATAGCTAGAAAATATTATTCTGTATGATCACTTCAGTGTTACAAATCCCGAGAATGTTATTCATTAAACAAATTAGGCACTACCTTAGAACTAAAACTCACTTGGAAACAATTCTTTAAAAAATGCTCTGAGGTACAATTCACCTGTGTATTAAACATGAAATTAAACGTGAGGTTTTTACATTTTACAAAGAAGTTAAATATATCAAACAATTACAGTTCCATGGCTCTTAAAAAAACACCTATTAGTCAGGCTCAAGGACACACTGCTCCACAATTTCCCGCAGGTTGGGGTTCTCCATCGCAGCTGCCACTCGCTCTTTGTCATTGATCTGCTTGTTGACTGCAAAACACATGCACAAGTTAACAGAACCATGTCCCAGAGAAGGAAGGCAGCATTTGCATTAGCCTGAGAGAACAAAGAATTTCACTCCTGGAGAACTTAGCTATAATACAATTTCTAAGGTCTGGCGGGCAATTGCAAAAAGAAAACTATTTGGGGGCTGGAGAGATGGCTTAGTGGTTAAGGCACTTGCCTATGAAGCCTAAGGACCCAGGTTTGATTCCCCAGGACCCACGTAAGCCAGATGCACAAGGTGGCGCATGCATCTGGAGTTCGTTTGCAGTGGCTACAGGCCCTGATGTGCCCATTCTCTATCTGCTTCTTCTTCTTTCTCTCCCTTCCTTTCTCTCCCTCAAATAAATAAATAAATATTTTTTAAAAAGAAAGAGGGCTGAAGAGATGGCTTAGTGGTTAAGGCACTTGCCTGAGAAGCCTAAGAATGCTCGTTTGAATCTCCAGGTCCCACATAGCCAGACACACAGTGACACAAGCATGCAATGTCACACATGTGCACAAGGGAGCATATGCATCTGGAGTTCGTTCACAGTAGCTGAAAGGCTCTGGCATACCCATTCTCTCTCTCTCTGCCTCATTCTCTATCTCTGTCTCTTTCTCAAAAAAAAAAAAAAGTAAAAATAAGAGGGCTGGAGAGATGACTTAACAGTTAAGGTGCTTGCCTACAAAGCCTAAAGACCCATGTTTGACTCTCAAGATCCCACGTTAGCCAGATGCACAAAGGTGAGGCAAAGCACAAGGTCGCACATGCCCACTAAGTGATGCAAGCATCTGGAGTTCGATTGCAGTGGCTAAGGCCTTAGCTTACCAATTCTGTCTCTCTCTTTCACTCTCCTTAAAATTAAATAAAGAAAGAAAGAAAGAAAGAAAAAAAGAAAGAAAGAAAGAAAGAAATTCTCTGTTGCCCACGAACTCTATTATAAGTACTTCAATTTTTTCCTTTATAGTCATTGTAAACATACAGATTTCTACAGTTATATTCAGGTAAAATTTGAAAACTTGTCCCCTCCCTTTTTTTATTAAGCTATGTTTACATGCCAAAAGTTGTAAGTGACTGGGCATGGTAGCACATGCCTTTAATCCCAGTACTTGGGAGGCAGAGGTAGGAGAACGACTGTATGAGGCCAGCCTGGGATTACAGAGTGAGTTCTGGGTCAGCCTGGGCTAGAATGAGACCCTACCTTAAAAAAAAAAAAAAAAAAACATAAACAAAACAAAAGTTGTAAGTGTTCTAAGTTAATTATGAAAATCATATTACAATTGGGCTGGAGAGATGGCTTAGCGGTTAAACGCTTGCCTATGAAGCCTAAGGACCCCGGTTCGAGGCTCGATTCTCCAGGACCCACGTGAGGCCGGATGCAAAGGGGTGCATGTATCTGGAGTTTATTTGCAATGGCGCACCCAGCCTAATCTCTCTCTCTCTCAAATAAATAAATAAATAAATAAATAAATAAATAATAAAATATTTAAAAAAAAAAAAGAAAATCATATTACAATCAGAACTTAATTTTTAAAATTTACTTTTTAAAACAGCTTACCTTTTTTTGTTTGTTTTTTGAGGTAGGGTTTCACTATAGCCCAGGCTGACCTGGAATTCACTCTGTACTCTCAGGGTGGCCTCGAGCTCACAGCGATCCTCCTACCTCTGCCTCCCAAGTGCTGGGATTAGGTGTGTGCCACCATGCCTGGCAAGCCCCCTGTTTTAACAAGTGTCCAAATAGATATTTGGCTGACGAGTACCCTAGTAACCAAGATTAAGTGCTGACTGTAATTGTTCTAATAATACTCCAATGCACTTACTGTCTTCTTCTGTTGAGTGGGTTCCTTCAGAAATGTAGATTTCCAACTGGGAAGACAAAATAGTAGAAGCAAAGCATTAGGGCACCCCAAGATCATTCGGTGAAGATTTTGGCCAATTTCTGTCTGAACAATTGCATTATAAGTAGTCCCACCCTTCCTTTGGCTCTTGCATTTTTTTTTTAAGTATTTATTTGCAAGCAGAGAGAGAGAGATAGAAGAGAGGCAGACAGAGAGAGAATGGGCACACCAGGGCCTCTTAGCCACTGTGAACAAACTCCAGATGCATGTGCCCTTCGTTCAACTGGCTTACGTGGGTCCTGGAGAATCGAACTGGGATCCTTTGGCTTCGCAGGCAAACGCCTTAACCAATAAGCAACCTCTCCAGCCCCCAGCTCTTGCATTCTTTCAGCCTCCTCTTCTGCAACAGACATTGAGCCTTGGAAGTGTTATAGAGATGTTTCAGTGCTCTATCTATCTCAAATAAAAAAAATATTTTGGGGGGCTGGAGAGATGGCTTAGCAGTTAAGGCGTTTGACTGCAAAGCCAAAGGATCCTAGTTCAACTCTCCAGGACCCACATTAGCCAGATGCACAAGGGGGTGCATGCATCTGGAGTTCGTTTGCAGTAGCGGGAGGCCCTGGAGTGCCCATTCTCTCTCTCTCTATGCCTCTTTCTCTCGCTCAAATAAATAAATAAAAAGTTATTTTAAAAAATATGTGTATTTTGGGGCTGGGAATGGTGGCACATGCTTTTAATGCCAGCACTTGGGAGGCAGAGGTAGGAGAATCGCTGTGAGTTCAAGGCTGCCCTGAGACCACAGAGTGAATTCCAGGTCAGCCAGAGCTAGAGTGAAACTCTACCTCGAAAAACCAAAAAAGAAAAAAAGGTGGGGGGGCTGGAGAAATGGCTTAACAGTTAAGGCACTTGTCTGTGAAGCCTAAAGACCCATGTTAGATCTCTCCCCAGATCTCATGTAAGCCAGATGCATAAAAGGTGAGGCAAGCGCAAGGTCGCATATGCCCAATAGGTGGCGCAAGCGTCTGGGGTTCGATTTCAGCAGCTGACGCTTTGACACAGCAATTCCCTCTCCTCTTTCTGTGTGTCTCGCTTTCTCTAAAAATAAAAATAAAGATGGGATGTGGGCTGGAGAGATTGCTTAGTGGTTAAGGCACTTGTCTGCAAAGCCAAAGGATCCAGGTTCGATTCCCCAGGACCCATGTAAGCCAGATGCACAAGGTGGTGTATGCATCTGGAGTTCATTTGCAGTGGCTAAAGGCCCTAGCATGCTTATTCTCTCCCTAGGTCTCTCTCTCTCAAATAAATAAATAATTTTTTGTTTTTTAAAAAGAGACCAACAAATATCTTCCTTACCTTGTGTTTAAATGGCAAACATCGTTGAAGTTTCACTCTTAAGCATAGCCCTATGAAAGGGGAAAAATAAATCCTTCAATTATCTCATCTCTTCTTACTGGTCTCAGAAAAGCATACAGCTGTGAATGTGTGCACACACGAAGCTGATACAGATCATTCCCTATCAGTACATGATGATTTTCTCCTGTTTGCTTTCTTTTTCTATTTTTGGTTTTTCGAGGTAGGGTCTCACTCTAGCCCAGGCTGACCTGGAATTCACTATGTCGTCTCAGGGTGGCCTTGAACTCACAGCGATTCTCCTTAATGTAGCTGAGATTGGCCTCAACCTTGGTATGCACTCTTAACTGGCACATGTAACAGAACCAGCATCAGAATTTTCATAGCTGTATAGTATTCCATTTTTACATTGACCATTGACTTATTCAAACCCCTACTAATAAACTGATTTTGAAATAAAGTCCCTTTATGTTCTTTTATTAAAAAATTTAAATATTTACTTATTATATTTACTTGAGAAAGAGAGAAAGAGGCAGAGAGAGAGAGTGAGAATGGGCATGCCAGGGCCTTCGGCCACTGTAAACAAACTCCAGATGCATGTGCCACCTTTTGCATCTGCTTACATGGATCCTGGGGAATTGAATCTGGGTCCTTTGGCTTCACAGGCAAGCACCTTAACTGCTAAGCCATTTCTCCAGCCTTCCCTTTATATTCTTTAAAACAAAGTATATATTCAGAGCAGTACTGACTAATTCAAAATACTGAGAATTTATCCCCAGAAGTAGAATAGTGCCTCAAAACAAACAAACAAACAAAAAAAAAAACCTTAGCAGCAGGGGAGGTGGGAGGCTGTGGATACAGTTTAGTGGTAGAGCATTTGTTTACCTTGTGCCAGGTATGGGTTTAGTCGCCAGCACCACAAAACAAAACACCCTCCCACTGCAATCTCTGCCCATAGCACGCAGAAGTCGAATTGGCAAAGGGCAATGCTGGTCTGACAGCACTCAGTCCAGGAGGGGAGCTGGCCCACACCACGCTGCACTAGCTCTGGAATGCACACTAAGAGGAGTTCTAGCATCTGACGAGGAGAGAAACAGACTTGCAGTCATGAGACTTGAGTTTGAGTCTCAGCTTCACCCCTCCCTGGCTATGTGACTGAGTAAGTCATTTAAACCCTCAGAGGGCTGGGGAGGGCTGAAGAGGGATGAAACATACTCACATATAAAGAAAATACTTTGCAAACCATAAGATGGGATATACAATGCAAATTATTATTTGGGTTAATACCACAGGATGAGAAATAACACACACATACACACACACACCCCTTACCAATAAGAGTTGCCAAAGAGCAATGAGGTACTGTTGGTGTGAACCTGATGATGACCAAATAGTCGTCTTCATTTATCTCCTGGACCTCCACACAGCTCTCCGTTACCACTTCCAGTTCTTCTAATGTATTTGGCTTTTCCGGGTCCCGGATAGTTCGGATCAAATCTGAGGAGGCAATAAAGACAAAATATGGATATTCTGGGCCAGAGTGATGGCTCAGTGGTTAAAAGCACTTGCTTGCAAAGCCTGCCAGCCCAGGGTTCAATACCCCAGTATCCGCATAAAGCCAGACACACAAAGTGATGCATGTCTGGAGTTCAATTGCAGTGGCCAAGAGGCTCTGGCATTCCCATACTTTCTCTGTATCTCTCTTCCTTCCCCTCCTTCCTTCCCTACCTCAATTAAATAAGTAAAACTTTGAAAAATAAATAAAATATACAAATTCTAAGTGAGGATGAGTCCTCCAGCTTTATTGAAACCCTGACTTTCTTTCAAGCAAATATTACAGCAACTCCCAGGTTTCTGACAGAAACATGGACCTGGCTGTCTTTAAGAAAACTTGTCCTGGATCAGTATCAAACCATATCGTTTCTTGGATTTAACACTGTGGGGAGTAAGAATGGGGAAAATGTCATGGGAGCACAGGAGATATTTGTGGCTGAGGGAAATGCGGTATCAAGTTTTACAGAAGTGCAATCTGAATTAAGTCTTGAGCAAAATGGAAAATGTTTCAGTGGTTCACATTTAAAGTGAAGGAAAGCAAAGGACCAGAAGTTTCCTTTGCCAGGAACCAAGGGAGGGTGAGTAGTGAAAAGGAAGGGTGGGGTCAAACCATTGGGATCTTGTGTAGCTGGCTACAGGCTTCCTCAAGAGACCAGGAACAAGAGAGTGGGCAAGGCTGTGCTATGCTGTCAGCTGGTAATTCATCCACCAGCTGCCCCACGCAGAACTGAAGAGCAGAACTAATTATGTCAGCTGAAAAAGCTGGGCCCTGGGCCTAAAATCAGCAGAAGGCCGCAGGAACAGAGAAGGGACAGATGAAGAAGTAATTGCAGAGGAATCAACATTTGGCAATTCTTGGCTTGCAGAAGTTAAGGAAAGAGAGATGATGCAGATTTTACATTCAAGTATCTGGCAGAACACTACTAAGATAAAAAACAACAGGGCTGCCAGGCATGGTGGTGCATACCTTTAATCCCAGCACTCCGGAGGCTAGAGGTAGGAGGACTGCTCTGAGTTCATGGTCAGCCCGGGCTAGTGGGAGACCCTACTTGGGCGTAGGGGGGAACAAGGTTCAGATAATCAGTGGGTAGAGTGCTTACTTACCATACATGAGGCACTGGGTGCCATCCCCAGTAGTTTAAAACAACAAGCAGAACAGGGAAGAAATGTAGATAGGACTGAGGCAAACTAGTTCAATTTAGTACACAGTATTTTTTTTTTTTGAGGTGCCTAAGGTAAAATCCAATAAAACTTTTCAGCAAATGTTGAACTGTGACATAGTTTCTGAGAGCACTGAGGTTACAGTGGTTGCTAATCCATGGGATCCGCAAAAAATGAGTAGAATTTTGGATGACTGTTAAGAGTTACCATGAAGGCTTTGAAACAAACAAACAAAAACTGATGTCTGGACTTTACCTCCAGAGATTCCAATTTAATTGGTCTAGCATATGGCTTGAACATTGAGAGTTTTCCAATTTCCTCAGGGGTTGGAGAGGTGATGGCTCAGCAGTTAGGGGTGCTTGCTTACAAAGCCTGATGGCTGGGGTTCAAATCCCCAGCACCCACATAAAAGCAAGTTGCAGGTTGAGTGTGGTAGCACGCACCTTTAATCCCAGCACTTGGGAGGCAGAGGTAGGAGGATCACCATAAGTTCAAGGCCACCCTGAAACTACATAATGAATTCCAGGTCAGCCTGGACTAGAGTGAAACCCTACCTCAAAAAATCAAAACAAAACAAAAAAAAAAAAAAAAAAGCAAGATGCAGACTGGGAAAAATGGATCAGTGGTTAAGATACTTGCCTACAAAGCCTAACGACTCTGGTTCGAGCCCTAGTACCCACATACAGTACAGAGTGTTGAATGCATCTGGAGTTCGTTTGCAGTGGCTGGAGGCCCTGGTGTTTTCTCTCTATCTGCTTTCAAATAAATAAAATGAAAATAAAAAATAAAAGCAATAGCTGGGCATAGTGGTGCATTTAATCCCAGCACTTGGGAGGCAGAGGTAGGAGGATCGCTGAGAGTTCGAGGCCACCCTGAGACTACATAGTTAATTCCAGGTCAGCCTGGACCAGAGTGAGACCCTACCTCGCAAAACCAAAAAAAAAAAAAGCAAGATGCACAAAATGGCACATGCAGTGGCAGGAAGCCATGACACAACCCCTTTTGGTCTGTCTGTTGTCTCTCTCTCTCTCTCTAAAATAAGTAAAAATATTTTAAAATAAAATTTCCACCGGGTGTGGTGGCACACGCCTTTAATCCCAGCACTCAGGAGGCAGAGGTAGGAGGATCACCATGAGTTTGAGGACACCCTCAGACTACATAGTGAATTCCAGGTCAGCCTGAACTAGAGCAAAACCCTACCTCAAAAAAAAAAAAAAAAAAAAAAAAAAAAAAAGGATCACAATGAAAAAGAAAAGCAAGAAGACTCAGAGAAGTGAAAATAGGTATTTAACAATATTAAATGCTATGAAAAACTCAGGCTAAACCGGTCTTTGATTTGTTCCTCAAGAAGTCACGTACAAGAAAGGAGTTTTAGCCGGGCATGGTGGTGCACGCCTTTAATCCCAGCACTTGGGAGGCAGAGGTAAGAGGATCGCCATGAGTTCAAGGCCACCCTGAGAAGACAGAGTGAATTCCAGGTCAGCCTGGACTAAAGTGAAACCCTACCTCGAAAAACAAAAAAAAACAAAAAAAAATAAAATAAATAAAATAAAAAAAATAAAAAGAAAGAAAGAAAGAAAAAGAAAGGAGTTTTGGCAGGACATGGTGGTGCATGTCTTCAATTCCCAGCACTTGGGAGGCAGAGGTAGGAGGATCACTATGAATTCCAGGCCAGCCTGAGACTACATAGTGAATTCCAGGTCAGCCTGAGCTAGAACGAGAACCTACCTCAAAACCAAAAAAAAAAAAAAAAAAAAAAAAAAAAAGCAGTGTTGGGCTGGGGAGATGGCTCAGCAGTTAAGGGAGCTTGTTTGCAAAGCCTGCCAACCAGATGCACAAAGTAGTACATACATCTGCAATTTATTTGCAGCAGTAAGAGTCCCTTGACATGCCCATTCTCTCTCCGTGAGAGTGTGTGTGTGTGTTTTGGTTTTTCAAGGTAAGGTCTCACTCGAGCCCACACTGACCTGGAATTCAGTATGTAGTCTCAGCGTGGCCTCCAGGTCAACCTGGACTAGAGCAAGACCCTACCTGGAAAAACCAAAAGAAAAGAAAATAAATTTGGAGGGGCTGGAGGAGAGATGGCTTAGTAGTTAAACGGACTTGTTTGCAAACCCTCATGGCCCAGGTTCAATTCCCCAGTATGCACATAAAACCAGATGTACAAAGTTGTACATGTATCTGGAGTCTGTTTGCAGTGGCAAGAGGCCCTGGTGCACCCATCCCCTCCCTCTATGCAAATAAATAATAAAAATATTAAAAAAAAAAAGAAAGAAAGAAAATTGAGCCGGGTGTGGTTTTGCATGCCTTTAATTTCAGAACTTGGGAGGCAAGGCAATCCTCCTACCTCTGCCTCCCGAGTCCTGGGATTATCCTGGGATTAAAGGTGTGCACTCCACGCCTGGCTTTTTTTAAAATTTTTTCAAGGTTGGGTTTCAGTCTAGCCCAGGCTGACCTGAAATTCACTATGTAGTTTCAGGGTGCCCTCAAACTCACAGCGATCCTCCTACCTTGGCCTCTCAAGTGCTAGGATTAAAGGCATGTGCCACCATGCCTGATTAGAATTTTTTTTTCTTTTTTTTTAGAATATTTTTTAATTATTATTTTGAGAGAGAGAAAATGGGCACACTAGGGCCTTCAGCTACTGCCAACAAACTCCAAACTCCATGTGCACATGTGTGACATTACGCCCTTGTGTTACTGTGTGTCTGTTTACGTGGGACCTGGAGATTCAAACATGAGCCCTTAGGCTTCGCAGGCAAGTGCCTTAACTGCTAAGCCATCCCTCCAGCCCTAAAATATTTTTTTAAATAGGTTCTTCATTAATATTCATCCTCTCATGGCTGACCCCACCTGCTTTTCTGAGTTCTAACTCAAAAATCATAACTTTTGGGCTGGAGAGATGGCTTAGTGCTAAGCCTAAAAATGCCCATTTGATTCTCCAGGTCCCATGTTTGAAGTGAGGCAAGGGCACAATGCCGCACTTGCTCACAAAGGCGTGCACACATCTGGAATTTGTTCACAGCAGCTGAGAGGCCACTGGTACACCCATTCTCTCTCTCTCTCTGTCTCTCAAAAACAAAAATATAACTTTTGGGACTGGAGATGGCTTGGCAGTTAAAACACCTGCCTGCAAAGCCTAAGGACCTAGATTCAATTCCCCAGTACCCACATAAGCCAAATGTATACAGTGGTGCATGCATCTGGCGTTCGGTTGCAGTAGCTGGAGGCCCTGGTGCTCCCATTCTCTCTCTCTCTCTCAAGTAAATAAATAAATTTTTTTTTAATTTAAAGAAAAATTCTAACTTTTGTGGTCTGGAGAGATGTCTTAGTGGTTGAGGCACTTGCCTGCAAAGCCTAAGCTCCCAGGTTAGACTTCCCATAACCCACCCGCATATGCATCTGGAGTTCATATGCAGTGGCTAGAGGCCCTGGTGTGCGCTCTCTGTCTCTCGGATAAATAATAAAACTTCAGGACTGGAGAGGTGCCTCAGAGGTTCAGGCACTTGCCTGCAAAGCCTAATGGCCCAAGTTTGATTCCCCAGTAACCATGTAAAATCAGATCTATAGAGCTGGGCGTGGTGGCGCATGCCTTTAATCCCAGCACTTGGGAGGCAGAGGTAGGAGGATCGCCATGAGTTCGAGGCCACCCTGAGGCTTCACAGTGAATTCCAGGTCAGCCTGAGCTGGTGTGAGACCCTACTTTGAAAAACCAAAAGAAAAAAAAAAATCAGATCTATAAGCTGAAGTTTGTTTGCAGCAACTGGAGGCCCTGGTTCTCTCTCTTTCTCTCTCTCTGCTGGGCATGGTGGCACATGCCTTTAATCCGAGCCAGAGAGACTGAGGTAGGATTGCTGTGAGTTTGAGGCCAGCCTGAGACTACATAGTGAATTCCAGGTCAGCCTGCGCTTCAGTATCTAATTCCAACTTACCATCTAAAACAATGTGCAACCACAACTCCAAATGCAATCACAAACCCTGTCCTGTGGCTTCATCTAGCCGGAAGTTCCTGACTGCATTGTCTCACCTCCACACTACTTTTCTTCAGCTCACTGTGACCTCTGACCAGCTACATATCCAGTTCTGAATTACTCTTCAGACCCAACTCAAGAACTCTATACAGTTCTTCTAGTCAGAGACTACTATCTCTCAGCTGAATTTCTGTATCTCTTACATAAGCCTCTGGCCTTCTACTAAATACTATGTTTTTGAATATGTAGGTTTGACTCAATTGTAAGTTTGAGGACTAAAATTATCTCTCTCATAGAGTTGAATCCCCAGGGCGGGGGTGTCTGTAGATGCTGTTGTAGATAGAGGTCTGACAGGTCAGGAATGTTTGATGGAGATAATACCTTCATAATTATCATCTGCCTGGCTAAGTGCTTCCTCTACCAAGACAAAAACAGACTAGATTAGCCCCCACAGGTCTTTTCCATCCTTAACTTCCTTCTCCTAACCTATAATACTGACCCAAATTGTATTCTTTTTAAAACTGTATTTATGTATTTGCAAGCAAAGAGATACAGAGAGAGAGAGAGAGAAAGAAAGAAAGAAAGACAGAGAGAATATGTGCACACCAGAGCCTCCAGCTACCACAAAGGAACTCCAAATGCATGCACCACTTTGTGCATATGGCTTTACATGGATACTGGGGAACTGAATCCAGGTTGTTAGGCTTTGCAGGCGAGTGTCTTAACCTCAGCCATCTCTCCAGCCTCCCCAAATTGCATTCTTTTTTTTTTTTTTTTTGGTTTTTCGAGGTAGGGTCTTACTCTGGCTCAGGCTGACCTGGAATTCACTATGTAGTCTCAGGGTGGCCTAGAACTCTCGGCGATCCTCCTACCTCTGTCTCCCGAGTGCTGGGTTTAAAGGCGTACGCCACCACACCCGGCTCCAAATTGCATTCTTAAGGCTCCCTTAATGCTACATCCAGTCTCCCCCTCAAAATAGGGATAAAGGTGTAGCTCAGTGGTGGAACACTCCTCCAGTTTTTGAGGTCCTCCACACTACCTCCAGCACAGAAAAGTAATTCTATATAAGTGTGTTTGGGGACTGGGGGGGAAGTGATAGAGATATCAGAGAATTGCAAAATAATAAAAATATACTACATTGGATTCAAAAGTTTGGTTTTGTTTTTTGCTCTGTTCCTTATGAACATGTGACCTGCAAATAGTTGTTTAGCCATTCTAAGCCTTTCTTCCTTATTTGTACAATGAAGACATTTCCCCAAAGCAGAAGCTAACAGAAGAACATGTGTGCATATATTTATGTATACATATATAACACAACTTGGCTGTGTAAAGAAACTAAATTTGAGGCCTCTTCTCCCCCTATTGACTCTGCCGCTGCAGACTCGTGGTTGTGACCTTGGGCCAGTCTCCAACTCGGCCATTAACCCAGTAGTGCCCTCAGCAGTAGCGGGAGAAGCATGTGTCCAGGAGCTAGAGAAGGAAGGAATTTCAAGAAGTGCGATCAGGCTAGTTTCGTTCACTGGCCACCATGGACGTGCTCTGCACGCAAGTCTTGACAGTCGCTATAGAATGAAGCGTTAAGACTCCCAGGCTGTTTGCACCAGGTCTAGGAAGTGCTGGAGTCCTAGAATCACGGACATTCCTGCGTCACTTAGCACCCTCAAGAAAAAGAGCTTCCGACTCACATCTGGCAAAAACCCAGGTGTCCACTCCCAGCCCCAAGGGGAGGCCCTCCTCCACCCTCTCTTCCTATAACGCCAAATGCTGCTCTGGGTAAAGTTAGTTACCATAAACCTCTAGCGCTTTCTCTTCCATGATCCGGGGCTGCGGAGCAGCTCCCTGCTCAGAGAGGCCTGAGAACCACAGGACCCTGCTCAGCGTCCAGGAGAGCAGCCCGGACACCCGCTCCATCCTCACGCTCCGCCATCCCTGGCGACTGTCCCAACCGAGCCACCGTCTCTCCGCAGCCGGTCTTAAGATTTATCAACTTCCTGGTCTCCAAAAAGGCCAAGACGTGTGTAAGGTTCAGGGGAGCAGAGAATAGGCGGGACCGCACAGAGCAGCGCGGAGCACTCAGGGAAAGGAACTGCGAAGACTACATGCCCCAGGATGCTTTGCTCGGTTCCGGCGGGACAAGAAAAACAATCCTGACGGCCCGTGAGGCGCATTGCATGCTGGGACGTGGGAGACAGCGAACTGCATTCTGGGACTGGTAGTCTCGCCCGGGACAAGTCATGTAACGGAGTGTTAAGGCGTCACCCACTCAGCAGCTAAACTAGGTTAAGCTAAGGATGAATTCTGAAGAGGTAGGGGACAAGAACATCAAAGTTCCTAGGGATGGAGTAAGTGCTGTCTCGGAGACTCTTACAGCTGTTTCTCCGAGGGAACTGCTTCCAAATCAAATCTTTACTTCCCATCAGACCGGAAGTGGTTTCCGTTGCGGTGAAACGAATATTTTAGGAGGCCATTGTGGGTAGTAGTTAGGCATGGTAGAGGAGAAGGGAGAACTTCTGGTTTTCTTGTCTCCTAGGGTTTTGGTTCAGTATAGCTTCCCGTTATGGAGAACATTTCCCTCATCCGCCTTCAAACCAACTTAGATCGAGAGAACTTTTTCAGTGTTCAGTGTGTATAGTGATCATGAAGATCACCACCATCTTATGGGTTTCTAATCTTCTGGTGTTCGTGAAGTGGTGGATGCTATTTTCATCTTTAAAAGATAATTTTAGCCGGGGTGGTGGCGGCGCTTTAATCCCAGCCTTTAAATCTCAGCACTCAGAGCCACCCTTGAGACTCATAGTTAATTCCAGGTCAGCCTGGACCAGAGTGAGACCCTACCTCGCAAAACCAAAAAAAAATAAAAAGATAAAGCCGGGAGTTACCTTTAAATCTCAGCACTCAGGAGACTTGAGACTCATAGTGAATTCCAAGTTAGCCTGGACTAGAGCAAGACCCTACCTCGGGAAAAAGAAATAAGATTACCTTGCAGAATTGTCCCTTCACAACGTACCCCATATATCCTTTTTTTTTTTTTTTTTTTTTTTTTTTTTTTTTTTAGTAGGGTCTCACTCTGGCCCAGGCTGACCTGGAATTCACTATATAGTCTCAGAGTGGCCTCGAACTCACCGCAATCCTCCTACCTCTGCCTTCCTTCCGAGTGCTGGGATTAAAAGCGTGTGCCATCACGCCTGGCTCAACGTATCCCATATATCTTTAAACTGTATTCTTGTTTAAGTAGTTGACTTATACTTGCCAATCAGTGAATAGTTTCAGTCCCAAGAACTTTTTGCTTAGTACTATATCCCCGCCATCTATTCTACTCCTTAGTCCGTAGCAACTGAAAGGACAATCCAAAGTTCTTAACAAATTTAATGCACTGAGGTCCAACCATGTGTGAAACCTCCCGAACTCCCCAGGCAGAATTGGTAACTTCTTTTATCGTTTCGCATTGTGGCATTGAGCAGGTTGTAAATTGTTGATTTACAAGACTGCCTCCTTTATTAACTTGAAAGCACCTAATGAGCCAGGAGCTTCTTTATTCTGTATTTGGAACGCACGGTAAGGTGCCGAGCTCACAGTAAAAAGCTCGATATTTATTGTATGAATCAACAGCGTCCAAAGAATAAAGTGGCAAAACTTTCCTGCAGTCTGTTCAGACCTCAATCAAAACTATTTATTGGCTCACTGTGAGAGCTCTGTGCTTGGCGTGGGTAAGGTGGCATGGAGAGGTTTTTGTTTTTTTTTTCAAACATTTTTAGCCACAGATTCCTTTATTCCAACGAAATCTTAAGACGCTTGTTAGCCAGAACTTAGGCGGAGCACAAAGGCCCGGGGGGGAGGAACTGTGAGGTCTCTAGCAATTCCCCTGCCTGCTTGGCCCCGCCCCCCTAAGTCAGCATGGTGGTTCCGCGCTCGGATTTGCTGACAAGCGGGGTCTGGCCACGCCCCCTATGCCTGGCCACGCCCCTGCGCCCGGGGTTCCGTTACATTCCGAGCTCGCTGGCACCTCGCACAGCTGGACCGCTTTGCTCGCGGCGCTGTCTATAAAGTTGTTGTTGCGGCTTCCGCCACGGGTGGAGGAAGATGGCGTCGGGAGGTGGTGGCTGTAGCGCTTCGGAGAGACTGCCTCCGCCCTTCCCCGGCATGGATCCGGAGTCTGAAGGGGCTGCCGGGGGATCAGAACCCGAGGCTGGGGACAGCGACACCGAAGGGGAGGACATTTTCACAGGCGCCGCGGCAGCTGTGAGTTCCCACCCTGCGGGGTAGCGGACGTGAAAGCGCCCCGAAAAGAGACGAGAAAGCTAAGGAGAGGTCGAGGGCTCGGGGATGGTGGGCCTGGTGGCCAGCCCTCGGCTCGGTGTCAGCGATCAGGCCTCGAGGGGGCCTGGACGGGGGACGCGCTTCGGAGCCTGCTTTCCCACCCCGGGGCGAGGAGCGGGGAAGGAGGGGTGTGGTGGCTTCGTGGAGGGGGTACCCAGTCCGGAGCCGCCGCCGAGGCCTCCCCATCGCCCGCTCACGGCCCCCCACACCCCTCCCCAGCACTTTTGCTGCTTGTGTCCTAGCCAGGCCGACTTCATAGGGCAGGGAAGAGGATGGGGGTGCAGAGCTTCCTCTCTCGCCTGCCTTAACTGCTCTGCTCCTGGGGTCAGAAGGTTACCCAGAGTCGTCCGGGCTAGTGACCCGCCCACAAGTCCTCTAGTGAGCACTTTCCCGTCGTTCCCAAAGGCCCTGTTTGAATCTCAGTTTAGAAAAGTTAAGCTGACTCCTCTGATCCCTGGAATCATCAGGCCGAAAGCCCCTTGAGAGAAACACTGCCAGATACAGGACGAACACAGACCAGAAAGCTTTGTTTCTGTTAAAAGGAGGCCTTCAAGTGCCCCACCAGTTCATTGGAAGCAAATCTGTAAAGGTGTTTTTCCATAGTAAATATCCGGGTTTCAAATAAAAGGTGTTGGAAAAAAAAAAAAAAAAAAAGAAGAAGAAGCAGCAGCAGCAGCAGCAACAGCCAATCTTAATATATGGAATGTGGAACTCAGTGATGAGTTACCACACTAGTAGAGATGTTTGGGGCTGTTTCAGGAGAACACTGACTCATACCACTTGGTACAGTTAGTTCCAGCTTGTAAACGTCTTCAGCATTGGGTCTGTGGATTTATCTTTCTATCCTGGATAATGTTTCTCTTCATAGTACCCACTTGGTGTCTAAGTAAAACAACTTTCAATTCCTTTTGCAGTACGTGTCTGAAAAGTTTGAGGCTCTCCTTTATATCGGAAGATGTTTATTTATTTGCAAGCAGAGAGATAGAAGAGACAGACAGAGAGAATGGGCACCAGGGCCCCTGGCCGTCACAGTCAGACTGCATCTGGCTTCACATGGGTACTGGGGAATGGAAGTCAGTTTGTTAGGCATTGCAGGAAAGCACCTTAATTGCTGAGCCATCTCTCCAGCCCTAATTTTTAAAAAAGATTTTATAAATTTATTTATTTGAGAGAGAGAGCGTGAGAATGGACATGCCAGGGCCTCTAGCCACTGCAAACAAATTCAGATGCACACACCACCTTGTGTATCTGGTTTACATGGGTACTGGGGAATCAAGTGCCTTAACCACTAAGCCATTTCTCCAGCCCTAATTTTTTTAACATGATTTTTTATATCAATGAGAGTAGGCTTTGAAGTGAGATGTAAATCTAGGCTCCACTTCTTGCTAGCTTAACTTTGTTTTGCCTTTGTTATTATTGTTTGAGATAGGGTCTCATGTAGTCTAGGCTGGCTTCACACTCATTGTGGAGCCAAGCCTGTCCTTGACTTCCTAATCCTACTGCCTCCACCTTCTGTGTTGTTACTATAGGCAGGATGCACCAAGTTTAGCTTTGCTAGCTTAACTTTGGACAAGGTTAGCTCAAAAGTTTCTTCACTACTCCCCGCCTCCAATAAAAAATAAGCTGTGCCGGGCGTGGTGGCGCATGCCTTTAATCCCAGCACTCGGGAGGCAGAGGTAGGAGGATCGCCGTGAGTTCAAGGCCACCCTGAGACTACATAGTTAATTCCAGGTCAGCCTGGGCCAGAGTGAGACCCTACCTCGAAAAACCAAAAAAGAAAAAAAAAAAAAAACTGGTATAGTGGCATACCCCTGTAATTCCAGCATTTGAACATGAAGATCAGTAGTTAAAGGTCTTCCTCAGCTACATAGTGAGTTGGAGGCCAGTCTAGGTTAAAATTTGAGATTCTTCTAAAAAAAAAAAAAAAAAAAGCCATGTGTGGTGGTGCACACCTTTAATCCAAGCACTCAGGAGGCAGAGGTAGGAGGATTGCCATGAGTTGGAGGCCACCCTGAGACTACATAGTGAATTCCAGGTCAGCCTGGGTTAGACCAAGACCCTACATTGAAAAATCCAAACAACAACAACAACCTAAGTTAAAAAAAAAAAGCTGGGGGTGGTGATGCACGCCTTTAATATCAGCACTTGGGAGGCAGAGGTAGGAGGATTATCATGAATTCGAAATCCCCCTGAGACTACATAGTGAATATCAGGTCAGCCTGGGCAAAACTCTAATCCATCTATGGATTCAACTAACCACAGATGGAAACTCTGTGGAAAAATTGTCTATACTGACCAAGTGAACTTTTTTCCTTGTCACTATTCCCTAAATAGTACAGTATTAAAAACCATTTATGGGGGATGGAAAGATGGCTTAGCAGTTAAGGTGCTTCCCTGTAAAACAAAAGGACCTTGGTTCGATTTCCCAGGACCCATGTAAGCCAGATGCACAAGGTGGCACATGCACCTACAGTTGATTTGCTGTGGCTGGAAGCCCTGACATGCCCATTTTATCTCTCTCAGCCTCTTTCCTTCTCTCTCTCAAATAAACAAACAAACAAACAAACCATTGATGGGTCTGGAAAGATGGCTTAGCGGTTAAGGTGTCTGCCTGCAAAGCCAAAGGATCCCGGTTTGATTCTCCAGGACCCACGTAAGCCAGATGCACAAGGGGGCACAGGCATCTGGAGTTTGTTTACAGTGGCTGGAGGCCCTGGCACACCCATTTTCTCCCTCTTTCTCTCTCTCTCTCTCAAATAAATAAATAAAATATATATATTTTTAAAAAGTTCTGGGCTGGAGAGATGGCTTAGCAGTTAATGTGCTTGCCTGTGAAGCCTAAGGATCTGTGTTCCACTCTCCAGATCCCACATAAGCCAGACACACAAAGGTGAGGCAAGTACAAGGTCATACATGCCCACTAGATGGCACAAGCATCTGGAGGTTGATTTCAGTGACTAAGGCCCTGTTACACCAATTCTCACTGTCTGTCTCTCTCTAAAATTAAAAAAAAACATACCATATCATGTATAAGTAACCTAGAGATGTTTTAAAGTTTAAGGGAGAAGCCAGGCATTGTGTGGCCTATCGGTAGTCCCAGCATTGTGGAGATGGAGGCAGGAGGGTTGGAGGCTAACCTGGACTACATGAGACTCTTTCAAAAGATGGAATGAGGGGTGGAGAGATGGCTTAGAAGTTAAGACACCTGCCTGCGAAGCCTAAGAATGCTTGTTCAAATCTCCAGGTCCCACGTATAGCCAGATGCAAAAGTGACGCAAGCATGCAATGTCACACATGTGCACAAGGGGTTGGATGCGTCTGGAGTTCATTCACAGTGGCTGATAAAAAGGCCCTGGTGCACCCATTCTCTTTCTTCCTCTTCCTCTCTCTATCTCTCTCAAATAAAAAAAAAGAAGATGGAAAGAATGAATACAGACTTGAGCATCATCAGGAATGGGCAAGACAGGATAGGGAGCGTACTGTAACCAGTCCCCCATGTTACTGCTACTTTATTTGCCTCTTCCATTAGTATGAGGCTTAAGTTATAAGGTCTGTAGAGCACTTGGAACAGTTGCTTTCGCATGGTGAACATTTACAACAGTACTTAACTGTTTTAGAGAGTTGAGCTTTATTCACTGTTGAGCATTTTATGAACTAAAATGTTACTTTTTGTTTGTTTGTTTGTTTGGTTTTTCAAGGTAGGGTTTCACTCTGGTCCAGGCTGACCTAGAATTAACTATGCACTCTCAGAGTGGCCTTGAACTCAAGGCAATCCTCCTACCTCTGCCTCCCAAATGCTGGGATTAAAGGCGGGCACCATCATGCCCGGCTACTTTCTTTTGATTTTTTGAGGTAGGGTCTCTCTTGTCCAGGCTGACCTGGAATTAACTATAGTAGACTCAGGGTGGTCTTGAACTCACGGCGATCCTCCTACCTCTGCCTCCTGAGTGCTGGGATTAAAGGTGTGCACCACCACGCCCAGCTTAAAATGGAATTTTCTAAGATTCAACCCCCCACAAAATCTAATAATGAATTAGAGAAGCTATTCTTTTTAAAGCATTTAAAAAATTTTTTTTTTTGAGAGAGACACAGAGAGAGGGAGAGGCAGACAGAGATGGGCGCACCAGCAGTCTCTCAGCTGCTGCGAACGAAATCCAGATGTGTGCGCCCCCTTGTGGTCAAGTGCAGCATTGAGCCCTTGCATCACTTTGCACCTGGCTAAACATGGGACCTGGAGATTAGAACTGGCGTTCTTAGGCTTAGGAGGCAGGTGCCTTAACCGCTAAGCCATCTCTCCAGCCTGAGAAGCTATTCTTTTAAGATTTATTTTTATTTATTAGAAATAGCGAGAGAGAGAGTGGGCATGCCATGGCCTCTAGCTACTGCAAACAAATTCGAGACACATGTGCCACCATGTGCATCGGGTTTACGTGGGACCTGGAGAATCGAACCTGGGTCCTTGGGCTTCACAAGCATGTGCCTTAGCCACTAAGCCATCTCTCCAGCCTCCAAGAAGTTATTCTTGACGATGGTAGTGGTTTATCAGGATCAGAACTGTTAGCAAGATTGTTTTGATTAGCTAAGCCATTAAAGTGAGCACTTAATGACTACAGTAACTGCCTATTGATTTACGGTAATTTTTAAAATTTTTTGGTGCTAGTTGGGGCTTGAACCTATGGCCTCAAGCAATGCAAACCCTGAGTACATTCCCCAGCCCATGTTACTCTTTGTGCTATGATTTGTTACACTTCAGAGGCAGGGAGATGAACACTGAAGAACTGGAAAGCTGAGGCATGTAACATTTAAAACTAATTTATGGTATGCATATAATTTTCTGGGCAGCTGCTGTTGTAAATCATCCCATCTGTTCTCATCTACAGCCAAAAGGCTATGTTAATATGTAATAAAATGTGATTTGATTTGTTATTGAAAGAACAGCCCATGCTGCACATCTCAAAACATATAAACTGCTGATTTGAGTGGGAGAGAATGAAGTTCAAAGACTCATTAAAACAATTCTGAAGTCATTGCTTTGAGACTGAAAGCATACCATGTAGAAAGTCTGATTCTTAGGAATATCTAAGATCTTTCTGCCTCTTTGTGGGCCTATCAACAAAAAGCTAAACTTCCATATTGTCTGAATCTTTTTTTAAAATATTTTATTTATTTATTTATTTATTTATTTATTTATGAGAAAGAGGCAGAGAAAAAGAGAGAGGGAGGGAGAGAATGGGCACACCAGGGCCTCCAACCACTACAAAGGAACTTCAGGCGCATGCGCCCCCTTGTGCATCTGGCTTACATGGGGCCTGGAGAGTTGAACCGGGATCCTTTGGCTTTGCAGGCAAACACCTTAACCACTAAGCCATCTCTCCAGCCCTTGTCTGAATCGTTGATGGATGTGGAACCGAATCCAGTTATTTATCTTTTAGTTGAAACTTTAATTTTGGAATAGGATTAATTTTTCCCTTAGTAAAATGAGAGACAGAATAGGAGTCATTCCTTATGGCATTCCTAATTTCTTAAAGGAATCATATTAAATGGATTAAAAATGGCATACATATTTTACACCTCATGGGACTTTACCTGGTCTACTTTATTCTAACCCTAAAGTAGTTCGTTGAAGCAAGTTCTTTTCTCTGTCTTCCCGGCAACCTTACATGCCCATGTGTTAACCACATACCAGGATCACAATTAGATTTGTTTTCTAAATAAAAGGGAAGAACTGTGATGTCCATTCCTATTTTGAGAGGAAGGAAGAAAATGTAGATAAATGAAATCAAGGGTTCCTATTTTGATCAAATCTGGCAACTTCTTCCGTTAGTAATATGTTAAGTCAATTAGTTTTTTTTTTCTTTTTCTATTTTTTTAAATTTATTTTTGGTTTTTTGAGTTATAGGGTCTGACTGTAGCCCAGGCTCACTGTGTAGTCTCAGGGTGGCCACAATCCTCCTATCTCTACCTCCCAAGTGCTGGAATTAAAGACATGTGCCACCATGCCCAGCAGCTTTTTTTTTTCTTTTTCTTTTTTTTGGTTTTTCGAGGTAGGGTCTCACTCTAGCACAGGCTGACCCGGAATTCACTCTGTATTCTCAGGATGACCTCAAACTCATGGCGATCCTCCTACCTGTGCCTCCCGAGTGCTGGGATTAAAGGCGTGAACCACCATGCCCGGCTGTTTGTTTTGTTGTTGTTGTTTGTTTGGTTTGGTTTTTTGAGGTAAGGTCTCACTCTAGCCCAGACTGACCTGGCCTGGAATTCACTATGTAGTCTCAGAGTGGTCTTGAACTTATAGGTATCCTCCTACCTCTGCCTCCGAGTGCTGGGATTAAAGACGTGCACCACCATGCCCTACTGGTAATCCTTATTCTAACTTTGCATTTCTATTAAGTTTTCCTGTTGAGACAGGGTCTCACTCTGTTGCCCAGACTGGTCTCAAATTCATAGGCTCAAATGATCCTCCTGCCTCAGTCTCCCCAGCAGCCAGGACTGTGCCACTGTACATAGCATAGTCTCTGTGAATTTGAATACGTTTTAAAAGTCGAATCTTTTATTTTGTGTGTATGGTGTCTTTGTGTGATATATGCAGTTATGTATGTGCTAACGTGGCACACTGTAGGCTTGCATTCAGCAGCTGGAGGAGAATGTCAGCTGTCCCCTCCATCACTCACCTGCCTTTTTCCTTACAATGGAGTCTCTTACTGATTCCAGAGCTTGCCATTCCTGAGTCCTAGCAATTCTCTGGTCTTTGCTCCCCAGGGGACTGGTGTTACAGAAGTGAATGGCCACACTAAGCTGTTCTTGTGGATTCTGAAGATTTGAACTCAAGTGGGATCAGGCCATGCAGGCCCTCATGCTTTTGTGCAGGAAGTGCTCTTAACTGCTGAGCTATCTCTTCAGCTCCCACCCCTCTTTTTAAAAATAGGTTTCATTTACCCAAGGCTGGTTTTGAACTTGCTTTATAGCCAAGGATGACTTTGAACTTTTGATCCTCCTGCCTTCACTGATCCTCCTGCCTTCACTTCCCAAATTTGTCTATTTTAGGTACCTCATGTAAGTAGGATCATGCAGTATGTACATATTGGTCTTTTTAAAATTTTTTGTCTTTTGAGACAGTGTCTTTGTAGCCCAGGTTAGACTCAGTCTCACAATCTTCTTGCTTCAACCTCCTGAGTGCTGGTATAACAGGTGTGTATGTGTCTGTTTGTGGGGGGCTTATTTTCCATAGTGTAATATCTTCAAGGTTCCTGTGTATTGTGGCATGTGTCATTACTTCATTTTAAGACTGAATAATATTCCATTGTATGATTTTATTGATCTATTCATCATTTATGTGGGTGCTAGGAGTCAAACTCAACTCCTGCCTGCTGAGCCATCTCTCTCCAGTCCTAATAGCAGTGTATGTTTTGTTTGTTTTTGAGGTAGGGGCTTATTCTAACCCAGGCTGACCTGCAACTTTGTAACCCCAGCCTGACTTTGTAGCCCCAGCCTAACTAACAGCAATCCTCCTATTTCAGCCTCCCAAGTCCTGGGACTAAAGGTGTATGCAACCATTCCTGGCCAGTAACAGTATGTATGTATGTATTTAATTTGAGACAGAGGGAGTGAGAGAGAGGATGAGTGTGCTAGGGTTTCCAGCTGTCACAAATGAACTCCAGACACATCTGGAGTTACGTAGGACCTGGAGAATCGAACCTGGGCAAGTGCCTTAACTGCTAAGCCATCTCTCCACCCAGTAACAGTATTTTGTTGTTGTTGTTGTTTTAACATTTTTTAACATTTTTAAATATTTATTTGTTTGTTTGAAAGTGAGAAAGAGGCAGAGAGAGAGTGTAAGGGCCTCCAGCCACTGCAAACGAACTCCAGATGCATGCGCCCCCTTGTGCATCTGAGTTACGTGGGTCCTGGAGAATCAAACCAGGATCGTTTGACTTTGCAGGCAGATGCCTTAACTGCTAAGCCATCTCTCCAGCCCTGGTTTTTTTTTTTTTTTTTTTTTTTTTTTTTTGAGGTAGGGTCTCACACTAGCCCAGGCTGACCTGGAACTCACTATGTAGTCTCATGGTAGCCTCAACCTCATGGTGTTCCTCCTACCTCTGCCTCTGGGGTACTGGGACTAAAGGTGTGTGGTGCAATGCCCGACAGTAACAGTATCTTTAAACAAAAGTGTATTGAAAAAATAAGTTTAAAAGTGTATGATTTGTTTAGTTAACAGTTAAAAGTAATATTGAAAACCTGGCACGGTGGTGCATGCCTTTAATCCCAGCCCTCAGGGGGCAGAAGTAGGAGGATTGCTGTGAGTTGGAGGCCAGCCTGGGACTACAGAGTGAGTCCCAGGTCACCTTGGGGTAGAGAAAGACCCTACCTCAAAAACAAAACAAACAAAAAAAGTAATATTAGACTGGGACAATTGCTCAGTGGTTAAAGGCACTTGCTTGTAAAGCCTACCAGCCTGGGTTCAGTTTCCCGTACCCATGTAAAGCCAGATGCACAATGTGACACATGCATCTGGAGTTCGTTTGCAGCAGCTAGAAGCCCTGGCATGCCCATCTGCCTCTTTCTCTCTCTCAAATAAATAAATAAATATAAAATATTAAAAAGAAAAATAATAGCCAAGCGTTGTGGTGCACACAATCCCAGCACTCGGGAGGCAGAGGTAGGAGGATCGCCGTGAGTTCAAGGCCAGCCTGAGACTACATAGTGAATTCCAGGTCAGCCTGGGCTAGAGTGAGACCCTGTCTCCAAAAAACCAAAAAAAAAAAAAAAAAAAAAAAGAAAGAAAGAAACTTAAGAGGCTTGGGAGATTGCTCAGTAGTTAAAGTTGCTTGCTTGCAAAGCGTGGCAGCATGGGTTCATATCCCCAGCACCCACGAAAAGCCAGACACAAAAAGTGGTTTGCAGTGGCAAGACACACACTTGTGCACACAAATAATTTTTCTTAGACAACTTAAGTTTTACTTAAAATTGGAGTTGAGGGCATATGACAGAAATGATACAGGTTGCCATCAGGCTTCTAGTTTCTGAAGGAGTTGCTTACTCAGGTGTCAGCGCTGATGACTTGGCCATTTGCATTGGTTAAGTTAAGAGAAGAAAAAGAGTAATTTCTCTTCTTTGCTTCTAAAAGCTTCACAGCACTCTTAAGTAACTTTTGGCATAAATAAATGATGAGTAGTTGGTAGCTGCAAAGAAAGAAACCACAAGTATCTCATCTCCAGGAAAAGCCTGTTGCTCAGCTTTTTCTAGCTTACTCTTTCGCTTAGTCAAATGGACAGCTGGGCCTTCATTCTGGCTTCAGAACAAGTTTGAACTGAGCTTGCCATTTCAGTTTAGAAGATAATCCACCCTTTGGTGTTCTGATCCTTTTGTAGTTTTCAGGACCTGGCGTTAGTTTGAAACAAAAAAGTTTAGAAGAGAAACTCCACCAGAGAATTAAAGTGACTGTGTAGAGCTAAATTTTAGTAGATTATGGACAGCATGTCCCTTCAGTTTGTGATCTCTATCAGGCTTTTCCTTAACTAGGGAAATGGTTGGCTTCGGGCTCATCTTCCCTACCCTTTCAGCTTATCTTTTTTCTCTTTTCATTTCATTTCATTTCATTTCTGTTCTGTTCTTTTCATTTTTTTTTTTCTGGCACTGGGAGGGTAGTTCCTTAGGCTTTGCAGGCAAGTACTTTAACTGCTAAGCCATCTCTCCAGCCCCCCCTTTTTTTTAATGTTTATTTATTTGGAGAGTATGGTACAGTGAAGATTTTTGCCACTGGAAATGAACTCCAGATGCATCTGCCACTTTGTTGCATCTGACTTTATGTGGGTACTGCAGACTCAAACCTGGGCTGGCAGGCTTTTGCAAGCAAGCTCCTTTAACTGCTAAGCCATGTCTCTCCAGCATGGTTTTTAGAGGCAGGGTTTCACTCTAACACAGGCTGACCTGGAATTCACTATGTAGTCCCAGGGTGGCCTCAAACTCATGGCAATCCTCCTCCCTGTGCCTCCTGAGTGCTAGGATTAAAGGCATGTGCCACCACACCAAGCTTAAAATTTTTTATTTTTATTTTATTTTTTTGGTTTTCGAGGTAGGGTCTCACTCCAGCTCAGGCTGACCTGGATCCCACTATGTAGTCTCAGGGTGGCCTTGAACTCATGGTGATCCTCCTACCTCTGCCTCCCAAGTGCTAGGATTAAAGAAGTGAGCCAAAATGTCTGGCTTCCTTGCATTTTATTTTTTATTTTTTTTCACCTTTAAATTATTGTTTTTTATTGATTTTTATACTTACATACAAAAAAACCCACCTGATATTTCCCTCCCCTTCCTTGCATTTTAAAAAAAGCTCTGGCTTTTGCCTTTTTGTCCAGCCTATGTATGAACTTGATCATGTTTCATTTTATTTATTTATTAGTAGTAGTATTTTTTTTTTTGAGGTAGGGTTTCACTCTAGTCCATGCTGACCTGGAATTCACTATGTAGTCTCAGGGTAACCTTGAACTCACGGTGATCCTCCTACTTCTGCCTCCTGAGTGCTGGGATTGAAGGCATATATATATATATATATATATGTAATGTTATTTATTTATTTGTTTATTTATTTGAGAGAGAGAAAAAAAGAGGCAGATAGAGGGCCTGGAGGATTGGCTTAGTGGTTAAGCACTTGCCTGTGAAACCTAAGAACCCTGGTTCAAGGCTCGATTCCCCAGGACCCCACGTAAGCCAGATGCACAAGGTGGCACATGCATCTGGAGTTCGTATGTAGTGGCTGGAGGCCCTGGCGCACCCATTCTCTCTCTATCTGCTTCTTTCTCTCTCTGTCTGTCGCTCTCAAATAAATAAATAAATAAATAAATAAATTTTAGAAAAGAGGCAGATAGAGAATGGGCATGCCAGGGCCTCTAGCCTCTGCACACAAACTCCAGACACATGTGCCCTCTTGTGCATCTGGCTTATGTGGGTCCTAGGGAATAGAATCAGAGTCCTTAGGCTTCGCAAGCAAATGCCTTAACCACTGACCCATTTCCCCAGCCCCATGCATTCTTAATGGCTACAAAAATAAGTTATTTTAACAGCTCCCTATATCTGCCTCCTCCTTCCAGAGCAACCAACATATTAAATGTATTTTCAAACAGATTCAAGAGTATATGCTGCTTTATTTATTTTATTTTATTTTATTTTGGTTTTAGGGTCTCACTCTGGCCCAGGCTGTATTTTTCAAACTCACAGATGCTGGGATTAAAAGAGTATACGCCCGGCTTGCTGCTTTATTTTACATAGAGTGTAAATCATCTCTAAATTCCATGTTAATTTAGAGTAACTGTCTACTAGTATAAAATGAACTTCATACAATATAAAAATCTTATAAATCCTGCAGTTCAGGTAACTTTGCTATGATTAATCTCTAGATATACACACTATAAACCCATCAACCTTGTCTACAATTTAACAGAATAATTATGTATTTATTATGGAGAAAAAATTTACAATCATCAGAAAAGATTTTTTTCATATTCTAGAAAGGTGCTTCTTTTCCAGCATTATATAATGTTATTTATTTATTTATTTGTTTATTTATTTGAGAGAGAGGAAAAAAAGAGGCAGATAGAGGGCCTGGAGGATTGGCTTAGTGGTTAAGCGCTTGCCTGTGAAACCTAAGAACCCTGGTTCAAGGCTCGATTCCCCAGGACCCCATGTAAGCCAGATGCACAAGGTGGCACATGCATCTGGAGTTCGTATGTAGTGGCTGGAGGCCCTGGCGCACCCATTCTCTCTCTATCTGCTTCTTTCTCTCTCTGTTGCTCTCAAATAAATAAATAAATAAATAAATTTTAGAAAAGAGGCAGATAGAGAATGGGCATGCCAGGGCCTCTAGCCTCTGCACACAAACTCCAGACACATGTGCCCTCTTGTGCATCTGGCTTATGTGGGTCCTAGGGAATAGAATCAGAGTCCTTAGGCTTCGCAAGCAAATGCCTTAACCACTGACCCATTTCCCCAGCCCCATGCATTCTTAATGGCTACAAAAATAAGTTATTTTAACAGCTCCCTATATCTGCCTCCTCCTTCCAGAGCAACCAACATATTAAATATAAGTATTTTCAAACAGATTCAAGAGTATATGCTGCTTTATTTTACATAGAGTGTAAATCATCTCTAAATTCCATGTTAATTTAGAGTAACTGTCTACTAGTATAAAATGAACTTCATACAATATAAAAATCTTATAAATCCTGCAGTTCAGGTAACTTTGCTATGATTAATCTCTAGAAATACACACTATAAACCCATCAACCTTGTCTACAATTTAACAGAATAATTATGTATTTATTATGGAGAAAAAATTTACAATCATCAGAAAAAGATTTTTTTTTTTCATATTCTAGAAAGGTGCTTCTTTTCTAGCATTCCTTATACTATTTTTTGTGTACTTTAGGAGAATACATTCTTTTTTTTTTTTTTTTTATGGAGAAACTCTAGTTCAGGCTGACCTGGAAAAGATTTTTCTCATATGGCCTAGAAATGGCAATCCTCCTACCTCTGCATTCCTGCTGGGATTTTTTGTGTACTTTAGGAGAATACATTCTTAATGCAAAAGAAATAATATCCAGTTGCAAATAAATTTTTTTATTAAATTATATTTATTTAGGGAAGTACAAAACCAAGAGAAGGGAAATTGATATACTCACATGGTCTGAGAGCCTATGTGGGCTTAGAAAAAAAAAAAACGTGAAAAGAGAAGAAAAAAAGCCGGGCGTGGTGGTGCACGCCTTTAATCCCAGCACTCGGGAGGCAGAGGTAGGAGGATCGAGGAGAGTTCAAGGCCACCCTGAGACTACATAGTTAATTCTAGGTCAGCCTGGACTACAGTGAGACCCTACCTCGAAAAACAAACAACAACAACAACTAAAAAAAAAAAAGACAAGAAAAAGTACAAAGTTCCTCCCATGTGGGCAGGAGGGGTAGAGAGGAGTCAAGGGGGGGGGTCTCCCTTCCTCTTGGCCCAGCTGGGAGGAGAGGAGGCAAAACTTACCAGAACCTGGAGGCTGAGGAGTGATGAATAGGAAGCCAAGAGAGAGGAATTTTTTAAAAAAGCAAGCAAGCGGCTTCTTATGAGATCATTATAAGTGAGAGTGAAGGAAGGAAGTGGTTGTATAGGAGGGTGATTGGCAGTGTGTGAGGCAAAGGGAAGTGCTAGTTTGGGTTTTGCTGTTTGTCTTTTCTGCAATAATTTTGTTTTTAACACTTCGGAGCAGCTAGATGATAGGACCACTTTCTCTAACAGACTTAGAGTGTACAACTAAATGCTCCTTGAACTTTATTAACATAGAAAAGTATTATTTGTTCATATAAATCAAATACTGGTAACACTGTCTTTCTGACAAATCAAAGCATCTTGAAAGATCTGTCATTTCCCTCTGTTCTGTTGGGGAAAAAAAAAAGGCCTGTCTCCACGAAACAAACTCCCTCAGATTTGTTAAGGAAATGTTTTATGAAAGGTTCCTTTTTGTCAGGTCTTTTAATGACTTGGCCTTAGGGTCTGACTTCAAAACCCTGCAATACTGTAAGGCAGCTTTTGAAGGCAGATTCCCAGCTTTCTGGTCATGACAATACAATCCGGTTTTGTTCGCTCTGGTACTGGTCTGGAGGTCCACCCTGCCCTTGTTGGTGGCTGGTTACCGAGCTTTAATAAAGGCCATGGGTTGACTGTGTTCTCACTGTGTTGTGCCTATGAGGCCAAGCATGACTGGTTTTTATTCTCCAGCCGGACATAGGGTGGAGCTGACATTTTTGTCTATGTGAATTAAAGATGAAAAAGATAAATATTTATAGATAAAATTAGATATAAAGGGATATATCTTCCTTTCCCTGTTGGATGAGTTAGTGATCTGTATACCAGGCTTCAGTTGACAATTTAGCTTACATTACAAAGGACACCAGGTTCAAAGCTTGAATTCTGGACTCCAACATGATGTCCTAGACAGCAGAATGTGTCCCTTCAGCATTTGAAATAATAAAGGTCATCAAGTGTGAACACAAGTGCATTTGGACAGATTCTTTCAAAAATTATCAGGGTGTACAAATAACCATATTGGTATCATGTGGTTTGGGATATGGCACTTCAGCAAGTTTATAGTTATAAGAACACCAAAGTGTATGAACTTTAGCTCTGTGTGAGCTAAAACTTAGCAGTAGTACTTGCATCCCTGTCAATCATTTGCCACTTCTTGAAATGCCTAACTAGTGCTCCTGTCTTCTCCTAAACCTATGGAAGCAACTGAAGGAGGCATCAAAGCACTTTCTAGGTAGGCTGAATTTGTTTATAATAGCTGTTTTATTTATTTAATTAATTAATTATTTTTTCAAGGTAGCCTCACTCTAGCTCAGGCTGACCTGGAATTCACTATGTAGTCTCAGGGTGGCCTTGAACTCACAGTGATCCTCCTACATCTGCCTCCTAAGTGTTGGGATTAAAGGTGTGCACCACCACGTCCGGCATATGATAGCTGTTTTATTCAGAGCATCTCTTTGTTTTCAGAGTAAACCCCAGTCTCCAAAAAAACTGCATCCCTTCTTCCCATCAACAATGGCTCCAAGGAAAATGGGATTCATGAGGAACAGGACCAAGAGCCACAGGATCTGTTTGCAGGCAAGTGTAAACTCAAAACTCAGAAACCAGCTGGGCGTGGTGGCGCACGCCTTTAATCCCAGCACTTGGGAGGCAGAGGTAGGAGGATCGCCAAGAGTTCGAGGCCACCCTGAGACTACATAGTTAATTCCAGGTCAGCCTGGACCAGAGTGAGACCCTACCTCGAAAAAAAAAAAAAAAAAAAAACTCAGAAACCTTCTAAATGGCTTTATTAAGTTATGAGTTGAAGTCAAAACCCATATATATGTATCTATACTACTACATATATATGGAGGAACATAATTTAAGACACTATTGTAGAAGATTCCAAAAGATGTAAATTACACTCCCTGTCATCATTACGGGTTTATGGAGTACTACCTACACAAGACCATCATAATAGGAGGAAAAGATGATGACATCAAAATAAGAGAGAGACTGATTGAGAGGGGGAGGAGATATGATGGAGAGAGGAGTTTCAAAGGAGAAAGTGGGGGGAGGGAGGGAAGTACCATGGGATATTGTCTACAATTATGGAAGTTGTCAATAAAAAATAACTATAAAAAAAGTAGTCAATAGTGGTGTATGCCTATGATCCCAGCACGTGGGGATAAATAAAATATTTTAAAAATTAGGGCTGGGAGAGACAGCTCAGCGGTTAAATGCTTGCCTGTGAAGCCTAAGGACCCCAGTTCAAGGCTTGATTCTCCAGGACCCACGTAAGCCAGATGCACAAGGGGGCGCATGCATCTGGAGTTCGTCCGCAGTGGCTGGAGGCCCTGGTGCGCCCATTCTTTCTCTCTCTCTCTACCTGCCTATTTCTGTATCTCTCTCTCCCTCAAATAAATAAATAAAATATATTTAAAAAATTAAATTAAATTAAAATTAAAAAAAGAAAAAACTGAACTTGTCAGGTTTAAAAGTTCTAGCTTTGCTGCTCCACATTGAAAGTGCACCCTTATTTGCATAAGAAATTTTAATGTCTAAAAATGGTACATAATGTTATTTTAAAGTCCTCTCTGGAACTATGAGAACGAGTTGTTATGTCAGTTGAGTTTTCTCTAGATAGATAAAGGCAGCTCTTAAGCACTTTGTTTTAAATATGAAAACTATTTTGGTCAGAAAGATTTTTCATGTATTACAAAACATAATTTTGTGTGTGTGTGCATGCACGTGTGCCTGTGTCTGTGTACGACACATTCATGTGTACGTGTGCTGATGTGGTGCCACATGAGCTCACTTGCCAGAAGAAAACATACAGTAACCCCCTCCACCACTCCTCTGCCTATTTTCCCTTGTGATGGAGTCTTTTACTGATTCTAGAGCTACTGTTTGTCCCAGCGATTCTCCTGTCTCTGCCTCCCACAAGACTGGAGTTACAGGCATGAATAGCCAAGTCCAGCTCAGACATTTATGTGGCTTCTGGAGATTTGAACTTAGGCCATCCCAGACACTTCAGGCCTTCATGATTGCTTAGGAAGCATGTGCCATCTCTCCAGCCCTATAAAATATAATTTTATCTATAAGCATATCTGTCTTTTTTTTTGTTCTGTTTTGTCTTTTTAAGGAGGGTCTCACTCTACCCAAGCTGACCTGGAATTCACTATGTAGTCTCACACTGGCCTCAAACTCACAGCAGTCCTCCTACCTCTGCCTCCTGAAGGCTGAGATTAAAGGCATGCGCCACCATGTCCAGCTGTGAATAGTTCTTAAACTGCTAAAATAACAGTGCTATTCTACAATGCAGCAAACTCTCCTCTCCCAAATGTTCCTTCCATTTTTCCTAACTTACATTTTTCCTGAGGCTTCCTCTGATGTCATTGTTTGTCAGTGTGCTTGTCTGTTCCATCATATTGGTTTGTAAAGCAGATAACCAGTAACTTAATAAAAACTTATTCTTAGCTGGGCGTGGGACACACACCTTTAATCCCAGCATAGAGATAGAGGTAGGAGGACTGCTGTGAATTTGAGACCAGGTCAGCCTGGGCTAGAGTGAGACCCTGCCTCGAAAAACCAAAACATAAATAAAGGTGTGTGTCAGCATGTCCAGCTTCATGTGCTGTTTTAAAGGAATATTCCCAAGAGTAAAAATAACTGCCACACTTATTTTAGCTGCGAGTTTTTTGTTTGTTTGTCGGTTTGTTTTGTTTTTGCTGGATCCCTGGTTCTTGCCTAAATACTAAGTAGAAGATGGCCAAGTAGAACTGTTTGTAAAGGAAAGCAGCTGGTGCTAAAAGAACACTCCCCTCTCTATAAAAATTACACAGCTCTTACTTTTTTATAATCAGAGTTTCTCCTTTTTTCGAGAGTCTCAGCCTGTAGAACTGACGTTCAGCCTTCAAAGACCCATTAGTGATACTCATTTTAAAATAACTGTTTTTAGATGCCACAGTGGAACTATCCCTGGATAGCACACAAAATAATCAGAAGATGCTGCCGGCCAAAACGCTCATTTCTCATCCTCCGCAGGAAGCTATGAATTCTCCTAAGCCCCAGCCAAGCTATGAGGAGGTGAGACTTTGTCTTGTTCCTTTTGAATTTTTAGGACTGGTGCTCCCAGTCTGAAGTTCAGTTGGATGTGAAACTTGAGAAAAGGAGGCCTTTATGGTTAGTGGACAGCCAGAATCCAACAAAGGACTCATTCTTAGCTAATATCTATTCCCTGGAGGACAGCATAAAGGCGTCTAGTGGTCACTAATGACATTTACGGTCAGGCACCTATTCTCAAGAATGTAGTCTCTCCTTGCTTCCTTCTTCTTCTTTTTTTTTTTTTTTTTGAGGTAGAGTCTCACTCTAGTTTATTCTAGAATACAGCAAACTCCCCTTCCCAAATGGTACACTGCTTGTATCTTTCCATTTGCCTAGCTTACCTGGAACCCACTCTGTAGTACCAGAATGGCCTGGAACTCATTGCAGTCCTCCTACCTCTGCCTCCCTACTGCTGGGATTAAAGGCGTGCCCCCACCACTCCTGGCCTCCTCACTCCCTTCTCAGCTCAAGGGAGGCCAAGACTTCCATTATCATCAAAATAAGTTTTTTATTTTCTTTTAAAGAGAGAGAGAAAGAGGCAAAGAGCGGAAGAGAGAGGGAGAGAATGGATGTGCCAGGGCATCCAGCCAGTACAAATAAACTCCAGACACATGCATCACTTTGTGTATCTGGCTTACATGGGTCCTGGGGAATCAAACCTGGGTCCTTTGGCTTTGCAGACAAGAGCCTTAACTGCTAAGCCATCTCTCCAGCCCCCAAATAAGGTTTTAAAAGTGCACACCTTCAATCCCAGCATAGGAGGCTGAGGCAGGAGGCTAGCCTGGCTACAGGGTGAATTCCTGGTCAGCCTGGGTTTGAGTGAAACCTTACTTATTTAAAAAGGAGGGGGGGCTGGAGAGATGGCTTAGGGGTTAAGGCGCCTGCCTCCTAAGCCGAGAACGCCCATTTGATTCTCCAGGTCCCACGTTTAGCCAGGCACAAAGTGACGCAAGGGCACAATGCCACACTTGTCCACAAGGGGGCACATGCATCTAGAGTTCGTTCACAGTGGCTGAGAGGCTGCTGAGGCGCCCATTCTCTCTCTCTCTCCAAAAATAAATAAATAAATAAATAAATAAATAAAGCTGGGCATGGTGGTGCACACCTTTAATCCCAGCACTAGGGAGGCAGGAGTAGGAGGATTGCCATGAGTTTGAGGCCACCCTGAGCAAGAGTGAGACCCTACCCTTGAAAAAAAAAAAAAAAACAAGGCTGCAGAGATGGCTTACTGGTTAAGGCACATGCCTATGAAGCCTAAGGAGCTCTGTTCGATTCTCCAGTTCCCACACAAGCCAGATGCACATGGTGGTGCATGTGTTGTCTGGAGTTCATTTGCAGTGGCTAGAGGCCCTGGCACGCCCATTCTCCCTCTCTCCCTCTCTCTTTTTTTTTTTTTTTTAGGTAGGGTCTCACTCTTGCTCAGGCAGACCTGGAATTCACTGTGTAGTCTCAGTATGGCCTTGAACTCACAGCAATCCTCCTACCTCCGCCTTTTGAGTGCTGGGATTAAAGGTGTGTGCTGCCATGCCCAGCTACTCTGTCTCTAATAAATAAATAAACAAAGCTGGGCATTGTGGCACAGGCCTTTAATCCCAGCACATGGTAGGCGGAGGTAGGAGGATGGTTATAAATTCAAGACCATCCTGAGATGACTAACCTTACCTCGAAAAACCACAGGAAAAAACAAACAAACCCAAAAACAGGCGTGGTGGCACATGCCTTTAATCCCATCACTTAGGAGGCAGAGGTAGAAGGATCATTGTGAGTTAGAGACCACTCTGAGACTACATAGTGACTTCTAGGTCAGCCTGAGCTAGTGAGACCCTACCTGGAAAAGAGAAAAGAAAATCATAAGATTTTTGTTGTTGTTGTTTTTTTTTTTTTTTTTAATTATTTTTATTTATTTATTAGAGATGGGGGCGGGGGGAGAGTGAGAATGGCGCGCCAGGGCCTCTAGCCACTGCAAACGAATTCTAGATGCATGTGCCACCTTGTGCAGCTGGTTTTACGTGGGAGCTGGAGGATCAAACCAGGATCCTTAGGCTTCACAGGCAAACACCTTAATCACTAAGCCATCTATCCAGCCCTGTTTTTTTTTTTTTTTAATTCTTTTTTAAAAATATTTTATTTCTTTATTTGCAAGCAGAGAGAGAGAGAGAGAGAGATGGAAGAGAGGCAGACAGAGAGAATGAGCATGCCAGGGCCTCCTGCCATTGCAAACAAACTCCAGATGCATGTGCCCCTTGTGCATCTGGCTTATGTGGGTCCTGGAGAATCAAACAGGGATCCTTTGGCTTTGCAGGCAGATGCCTGAACTGCTAAGCCATTTCTCCAGCCCCTGTTTTGTTGTTTTTTTGAGGTAGGGTTTCACTCTAGCCCAGGCTGACTTGGAACTCACTATGTAGTCTCATGGTGGCCTAGAACTCTGGGTAATCTTCCTACCTCTGCCTCTCAAGTGCTGGGATTAAAGGTGTGTACCACCACACCTGGCAAATCATAAGATTTTAAAGGCAGAAGTGACAAAGATTGGTGAACTTGGCTCCCAGCATAAACGTGGGGGTTGGTTCATTGGAATGACTGGTAGTAGACAGAATGGAACACTGACATATAGAAGGGTACATCTTACTTTATTATATTAATGTAAAGTTAATGCAGAATGAAATCTATGGCCCTTTTCATACTAACTCACATGCTTTACCTTTTCTTTAAAAAGCTAGAGGAGGAAGAACAGGAGGACCAGTTTGATCTGACAGTAGGTATTACCGATCCTGAAAAGATAGGTAAGTATTTTAGGAGTCTTTGTGATATAAGATGGGGCTGCAGGCAGCTGATCTCTCTCTCTCGCACAGACAGATAAATAAATAAAATCAAATAAAAAATTGGCACATGGAAGCCAGGTGTGGTGGCACATGCCTTTAATCCCAGCACTCAAGAGGCAGCGGTAGGAGAACTGCTGTGAGTTTGAGGTCAGCCTAAGATTATATAGTGAATTCCAGATCAGTCTAGGCTACAGTGAGACCCTGCCTTGAAAAAACAAAACAAAACAAAAATACAAACAAAAGAAAAAAATGGGTGTAGTTTATGTCTATCATCCTAGCATTAGGGGGCTGATATAGGAGGACTACCACAAGTTCAAGGTTGGTCTGGGCTACATAGTTTCAGGCCAGGAATGACTACAAAATTAGACTCTGTCTCAGAAACAAAACAAAACAAAAACCTAGAGATACAGTCTCTGAATGTTCTCAAGGCCAGAAGGCTGAAATCATAGCATTGGTAAGACCATTCTCCTGAAGGCACAAGGGAAAGGATTGTCCTATGTCTCCAAGCCCCTCTTCTGAGGCCTCGGGTGCTCCATGACATGAAGATGCAAGGTCATATCCTCTGCCTTGACTGTCACAAAGAATTCTTCCTAAGTGTCTCCACTCCATATCATTGTTTACCTTGTTGTCTGAGTTTCTCTATTTTATTTTATTATTTTTTTCTTTGAGAGAGAGAAGAGAGTGAGAAAGCAAGGGAGAGAAAATGAGCACACCAAGGCCTCCAGCCACTACAAATGAACTCCAGATGCATGTGCTACCTTGTGCATCTGGCTTACACAGGTCCTGGGGAATTGAACCTGGGTCCTTTGGTTTTGCAGGCAAGCGCCTTAATCACTAAGCCATCTCTCCAGCCCTGAGTTTCTCTATTTTAATAAGGACATCAGTTACACTGGAGTAACACCCACCCTAATGTCCTCATTTTAACTTGATTTTATCTGTGAAGACCATGTTTCCAAATAATTCACATTCTGAAGCACTGAGAGCACTTTGAACAAACCTGCTCAAGGGGACACACCTCACTCAGAGAGAGTGATTTAAATATCTCAGGGGTCACATTTATCTGAATACCAATTGCTTGTAGTGCTAAACTTCCATTTACTTGTGTGATATTTTCTGGATTTTTAGTCATGTTGATGCCAAGAAACCAGCTAATTAAAATGTTTTCCTCTTCAGGGTCTGATCTTTTTAATAGCGTGTTACAAATTCTGTTTTTGTATGCTGTTTATTCAACATGTGCTTCTCATTCCAGCACAGAGCTAAATCAAATGGAATTGTATATCTACCTATCTTTTAAGACTGTTGAGCTGGGCTGATGCTCAGTAAAGTGCATGCCATACAAGTGTGAGAAGTTGAGTTCAGACCCCAAAACCCACAAGCACAGATATGCAAGTGCAAACATCTGTAATCCCATGGCTACATGGGAGGTGGAGTCAGGAGAAGCCATACAAGCTCATAGGCCAGCTAACTGGGCAAATACAGCAGTAAAGAACAAGAGACCTGGCTGGGTGCGGTGGCGCACACCTTTAATCTCAGCACTCAGGAGGCAGAGGTAGGAGGATCACTGTGAGTTTGAGGCCACCCTAAGATTACATAGTTAATTCCAGGTCAGCCTGGACCAAAGTGAGACCCTACCTCAAAATAAAAAAATATAATAATAATAAAAGAGACCTTGCTTCAAACAAGGTGGAAGGTGAGGATTGACACCTGAGGTTGTTCTATTATTTCCACATCTGTGCTGACATAAGCACACCTCCATTCACACACATCATACACACATGTGCACACTAAGAGAGACTATTGAGCCAGGCATGGTGGCACACACCTTTAATCCCAGCACTCAGGAGGCAGAGGTAGGAGGATTGCTTCTTGGCCACCCTGAGACTACAGAGTGAATTCCAGGTCAGCTTGGGCTAGAGTGAGACCCCACCTCGAAAAAAAAAAAAAGTTATGAAATTGAACATGATATACTACATTAACTGAGATTCTGAGTATTACTATAAAGTAAACTCAGATTTTTGTTGTTGTTGTTTTCGAAGTAGGGTCTCACTCTAGCCCAGGCTGACCTGGAATTCACTATGTCTCAGGGTGGCCTCAGACTCACAGTGATCCTCCTACCTCTGCCTCCTGAGTGCTGGGATTAAAGGTGTGTACCACCATACCCAGAAAATTTAGATTTTTTTTTAAATCAAGGGTTAACAGCCTTAATAATATTAGGGAATATAGCATAAGTGGTTTAGAAGATAACTAAAGGTAGTCAGTAAAAAGTAATTTCAACAGCTTAGCTCATAATTTTTGTTTTATACACACCCTTTTGGTAGGGATAGGGGAGAGGGAACAGGCATGCCTTCTATTTCTGTGTAATTTCCAGCTTCTCTGTGCACTCATAAAAGCAAGCCTTTTAGCCAGCTCTCTGAAGGTAAGTTGCAGTATGTGATGCTGCTGTTCCCGTACTGGCCCTTGTCATGCAGCCTCTCATGCCAGAAACATCCCAGGACCTTACTTGTTGACTTAGACTCTCCTACTTGGTGTGAGAACTCAAGGGCAAAGGAGGAAAGAAACAAACCAACCCCAAACACCATGTCCCAGCACTGGAGCTGTGTCTGTCTGTGTGCGTCTTCTCAGTGCTCAGGGAGTCAATGGAGCCTTTCTCTCCGTAAGTGGGCTAGGCCAGAACACTACCACAGAGAAAAACAGTTGCTTGAATCCCAGATTATCTAACAGTCAAAGGCTTTTTCATAAAAATAATTCCTCCAGGAAAGAGAGATTTGTGTGACATCAGGCAGCCCAAATATCTTCTTGCCAGGCCCTTTGCTCTGGGTGAACATGCCAGATCAGAGAGGTCAGTGTCCACCAGCCCCTGGGGGAGGGGGCATGGTAATATTTCTGAAAGAGCAAACGAATCCAGAGCTAGCCTAGGGTAGAACTGCTTGTTTCCTTTTACATCAGTTGCTTCCTTCTCTCCTGCTTTATACAGCAAGAGAATTGTTTGGTTTCGGACAGATGTGTGTAACCAGCCCAAATATTGGCATGGTAACAACCAATGAATTGTCAGTAGCTAGTGCTGCTTTGTGGAGGGTATAAATGGAGCCTGACTTTGGAACAGGGGACTGACTCTCTTGTCTAACTCAAACTGGGGCCTAGCCAGCATCCATGGGGGCATATGTGCCACATAGGCTCCAAGGCAAAGTTGGAATAGGATTTTAGGATTGCATATAAAGCTTAGAGATGAAACAAGCTCTTTCAATATAGCATATCTTATGATGATCCTTGGTTAAGTATTATTGGAGATAGAGGAGTGCTCAGCACTGAAACATCTCTATCACACCTTCCAAGGCTCAGGGTCCATTGTGGAGGAGGTGGCGAAAAGAATATAAGAGCCAAAGGAAGGGCAGGTCTCTTTACAATTCACTTCCAGACACAACTGGCCTGATATCCATGACCTCGAAGTGCCTGGCACTACCTACATAAGACCATTATAATAGGAGTAAAGATGATGACATGAAAATAAAAGAGAGACTGATTGCAAGGGGAATGGAGAGTAGAATTGTAAAGGGGAAAATGTGTGGGGGGAAGAATTATAATGGATTATTGTCTATAATTATGGAAGTTGTCAATAATAAAAAAAAATAAAATGTTATTGCTAAAAGCCGGGTGTGGTGGTGCACACCTTTAATTCCAGCACTCGGGAGGCAGAGGTAGGAGGATTGCCATGAGTTCGAGGGCACCCTGAGAATACAGAGTGAATGCCAGGCCAGCCTGGACTAGAGTGAGACCCTACCTCGAAAAACAAACAAACAAACAAACAAAAAAGTTATTGGATTGCTTTGGTTTAGAGAATAATCCTGTCCTGCTTTCTTGTTCCCTCACAGGGGATGGCATGAATGCCTATGTGGCCTATAAAGTTACGACTCAGGTGAGTCCTAGAGGCCCTGCTGGTGACTACTTCATAGACCTGAATGCTCATCATTTAGATTATTTCTGGATACCTTCTGGTTTCTGAGAAAGAGAGAGTATGTGTGTATGGGTGTGCCAGGGCCTCTTGCCAGTGCAAATGAAAAGATATATGTGCCACATTGTACATCAGGCTTTACATGGGTACTAGGGAACTGAACTTAGGTCAGTAGGCTTTGCAAACAAGCACCTTTAACTGCTGAGCCATCAACCAAGCCCCCTCTTGTTTTCTTTTGTAACATTCTTCTTCTTACTTAGTGATGTAGCAAATCTAAGTAGTTTTGGTAATCTTACCTGGTACACTGTAGTAAGCCCCATCAATATTCTTCTAGAAAGCTAGCACTTGAGTGTGAAACTTGGCAAGTTTTAAGATGGTCACTATCTGATTTTGCCTTGTCCCTCTTAGGAACTATGCACCTAGAGCTAGTTTGGTAGAGTGCCTCAAAGAATAATTCTGGGGCTGGAGAGATGGTTTAGCAGTCAAGGCACATTCCTGCGAAGCCTAGGGACTCAGGTTTGATTCTCCAGGTCCCACGTAAGCCAGGTGCACATAGTGGCACATGTGTCTGGAATTCATTTGTAGTGGCTACAAGCTCTGGTGTGCCCATTCTCACTATCTCTTCCTCTCTCTCTAACTGTAATAAATAAAAATAAAATCTAAAAAAAAAAAAAAAAAGAAGAATTCTCACCAGGTGTGGTGGTGCACATCTTTAATCCAGACACCCAGAAGGTCGAGGTAGGAGGTTCACCATGAGTTCCAGGCCACCCTGAAACTACATAGTGAATTCCAGGTTCAGCCTGGGCTAGAGGGACCTTAAAAAATGGGGGTTGGAGGAGGGGGGGGCGGAAGAATTCTCTGAAAATTCTCACTTCTAGGCTGGACACAGTGTTTCAACAACTGAACTCCCCACACTAGGGAGGTGGGGGCAGGAGGATTATGAGTTTGAGGATCCTCCTGGGGTACATAGTGAGCCTTGTCTCCAGAAATAATAGCTATGTGTATGAAACCTTAGAACTGATTTTTTTTTTTTTTTTTGAGAGGGGATGGCTTGGGAGGTGTTACGAGACAAGATCTTCCTATATAGCACAGGTTGACCTTAAACTTGAGATCTGCTTACTTCAGCCTAACAAATGCTAGCATTATAGGTGTGTAATACTACATCTGGCACAGCTTCTGTGTGTGTGTGTGTCAGGGTTTCTCACTGTGTAGTCCAGGCTGTCCTTGAGCTCGTGATCCTTTGCCTTAGTCTCCGAAGTGCTATATCTATAAGCATTTGCCACTACACTTGGCTTTTATTTATTTATTTGTTTAATTTATCTATTTATTTTGGTTTTTCGAGGGAGGGTCTTGCTCTAGCCCAGGCTGACCTGGAATTCACTATGTAGACTCAGGCTGGCCTCGAACTCACAATCCTCCTACCTCTGCCTCCCGAGTGCTGGGATTAAAGGCGTGCGCCACCATGCCTGGCCTACACTTGGCAGTTATTTATTTATTTATTTATTTATTTATTTATTTATTTATTTATTTTGGTTTTTCAAGGTAGGGTCTCACTCTAGCCCAGGCTGACCTGGAATTAACTATGTAGTATCAGGGTGACCTCAAACTCTCAGCCATCCTCTTACCTCTGCCTTTTGAATGCTGGGATTAAAGGCGTGTGCCACCACACCTGGCTGGCTTTTTAAAAAATACTTTTTATAACCTTTTGCCAACCTCAATTCTGGTTCTTTTTTGAAAATATAATTTTAGCCAGGCATGGTGGTGCATGCCTGCAATTCCAGCACTTGGGAAGCTGAGGTAGGAAGATTGCTGTTAGTTCAAAGCTAGCCTGAGACTACATAGTGAGTACTAGGTCAGCCTGGGTTAGAGCAAGACCCTACCTTGACAAACCATAAAATATATAATTTTAAGCCAGGCATGGTGGCACACGCCTTTAATCCCAACACTCAGGAGGCTGTAGTAGGATTGCTGTGAGTTCAAGGCCAGCCTGGAAGTATAGAGTTCCAAGTCAGCGTAGGTTACAGTGAGAGATTACTTTGAAAAAAAGCAACAAAAAATTTTTAATGTATTCAAAACTTACGTAATGTTATACACAAGTTATGAAACTAATAACATGAAACCTTGCACTTATCACCAATTTTTAAAATTTATTTATTTGGAAGAGAAAGAAGCAGATAGAGAGAGAATGGGCATGCTAGGGCCTCTAGCCACTGCAAATGAACTACAGATGCATGCACCACCATGTGTATCTGACTTTACATAGGTACTGGGGAATTGAACCTGGGTCCTTCAGCTTTGCCAGCACATGCTTTAACCACTAAACCATCTTTTTTTGGGGGGAGGGGAGACAGAGGGAAAGGGAGACAGATAGAGAATGGGCGCGCCAGCAGTCCCTCAGCTGCTGTGAACGAAATCTAGATGTGTGCACCCCCTTGTGGGCAAGTGCGGCATTGCGCCCTTGCATCACTTTGCATCTGGCTAAATGTGGGATCTGGAGATTGGAACCAGGTTCTTAGGCTTAGCAGGCAGGCGCCTTAACCACTAAGCCATCTCTCTAGCCCTGTTTTGTTTGTTTGTTTTTGTTTTTCAAGGTAGGGTCTTGCTCTAGCCTAGGCTGACCTGGAATTCACTATGTAGTCTCAGGGTGGCCTTGAACTCATGGTGATCCTCCTACCTCGGCCTCCCAAGTGCTGGGATTAAAGGCGTGCGCCACTACCATGTCCAGCTTAAGTCTTTACATTTTTATTTGTAAATGATACGCTATTTTGGTTTTGAGTTTCATGAGAATATCGTCATGCTGAAAGTAGTGCTTTTTTTGAGGCGGATCTCACTCTATCTCAGTTTGACCAGAAACTTGCTCTGCAGCCCCAGGATGGCTTTGAATTTACAGCAATCCTCTTAACTTCAGCCTCCTGAATGCTAGGACTAAAGACATGCACCACCACCACTCCTGGCTTCAAAATAGTGCTTCCTTACTTAGATTGCTAGGCATAACTATAGTTCGTTCATTATGAAGAATTCATCTGTTTTCCTATTGTGAAACATGTTTCTAGTTGGTTTTTTTTTTTTTTTTTTTTTCTGTAGTGAACCCATGGAAGTGTATATAATCAGTAGTTCCTCTGGGTCACAGGTAGTACAAATATTGAACCAAGGAATGCAAACTGGGGCTGGAGAGATGGCTTAGCAGTTAAGGAACACTCCTGTGAAGCCTAAGGACCCTGGTTTGATTCTCCAGGTCCCACGTAAGCCAGATGCACATGGTGGCACTTGTGTCTGGAGTTCTTTTGCAGTGGCTAGAGGCCCTGGTGCACCCATTCTCCCCCGCTCTCTCTTTCACTCTCTCTGTCTCTAATAAATAAATAAATAAATAAAAATAAAATATATTAAAAAAAAGAATGCAAACAGGCCAGCAATGGTAGTACATGTCTTTAATCCCAGAACTCAGATGCCAAGGTAGAATCACTGTGAGTTCGAGGCCAGCCTAAGACTACATAGTTAATTTCAGGTCAGCTTGGGCTAAAGCAAGACCCTACCTCTAAATAAAACAAAATAAAAAAAGAATGCAAACTAGTTTTTAAAGTCTTTATACCAATTTACTTCCCATTAACAGTACACAAATGTTCCCCCAGATTCATTTTCTTGCCAGTAATTGGTGAGGCCAACCTCCTTAAATGTTGCCAACTTGGTGAATATAAAGTGATCTCTAATAGTGCAGACCTGGGCCCCCCCCTTTTTTTTTTTACTAGAAGACTGCTTTGTGGGGCTGGGGTGATGGCCCAGTTGTTAAAGGCACTTGCTCGCAAGCCTGCTGACCAGAGTTCAGATCCCCAGCACCCACGTAAAAGGAAACACAAAGTGGCATATGCATTTGTAATTCCAATGTGTCTCTGGCAGTAGGAGAAGGAGTCAGAATCCTAAAGCTTGTGGGCCAGCTGGTCTGGCCTTCCCAGTGGCAGATAACAAGAGATCTCTGTCAAGGTCAATGAAGAGGATGAATACCCCAAGGTTGTCTTCTGACCACACATGCACCATGGTGCACACTTCCTTATATATCTGTTTGTTGGCCTGTCTCCTCTGAGTGCTAGAGCTCACACTTGAGAGGTTGGTTATTGTCTACACTGATTACCCCCTTGGCACTCTTTAGTACATCATGTTTTAATTTGCTTTAAATTCATTAGCTAATTACCCTTAGATAAGTCAATAAAAGATAACTGGCTACAGGTGACCTTAGAATTCTAGCTTTAATCTAGACTTCAACATTTGATCACTTAGAGCAAGTGTTATTAACCTAGGAGTAAAAGTGTATTTGAGTGTAAGTGGTTAACTATATAATTTTATATATTTTGTTTTATGCATTTAAAATCACTCTTCTGAGTAAGGCCTCTTAGGCTCCCAAACTGCAAAGGAGGATTAAGCTAAAAAAATTAAAATTAAGAGTCTCTGTCTTCACAAGTTCATTGCCAGGTGGCTAAAGGGCAGGAATCTGGGAAATCGAGTCTTTGACATCAGCTTTCAAGATATTCATCCCAGCTTTGGACTGAAATCACCTTGTGTTTTTTCCATTCCAAAGACGAGTTTACCAATGTTCCGAAGTAAACAGTTTGCAGTGAAAAGAAGATTTAGTGACTTTTTGGGTCTTTATGAGAAGCTTTCAGAGAAACACTCTCAGAATGGCTTCATTGTCCCTCCTCCACCTGAGAAGAGCCTAATAGGTAAGCCTGCGCTCTTGACTTCTGCTCGAGTTCTTTCCTTTGCATTCTTTCTGTGTAGTACACTTCTCGCACAGTGTATGAGGCTGTTTCTGTAATCATAGTCTTGTAGGCTAGAGAAATAGCCAGCCTATGTTCACATTTATCTTTCTTTGGGTATCATAGGGGCTGTGGTTTTAGCCACCAGTTTTTGTTGTCTCCTTTTGAGACAGAGCCTCACTATCCCAGGCTGGCTTCAAACTCAGTATATAGCTCAAGATGGCTTCCATCTCTTGGTCATCTTGCCCTGACTCCTAAATGCTAGGCTTACAGGCACACATTACCACACCTGACAAAGAGAAATTATCTTTTTGCTTGTTTGTTTGTTTGTTTGTTTGTTTGTTTGTGGTGCTGGAGTCAGAATCCAGGGCCTCATGCATATTAGGCAAGCACTGTACCACTAAACTACACCCTTGGCCCATCAAGACTCCCATTAAAATGTGGCTCATGGACTGGAGAGATGGCTCAGTGGTTAAAGGGGCTTGCTTGCAAAGCTTGATGGCCTGTACCTACATAAAGCCAGATGCACGAAGTGGTACTTGTGTCTGCAGTTCGTTTGTTAGTGGCAGGAGACCTTGGAGTGCCCATACTCATCCTATCTGACTCTTGTGCTCTCTTTCTCTTTCTCTAATAAATAAATAAATTTTAAAATATTTTATTTTTATTTATTTATTTATTTGGGAGAGAGAGAGAGAGAGAATGGGTGCACCAGGGCCTCCAGCCACTGCAAACAAACTCCAGACACATGCACCCCCTTGTGCATCTGGCTTACGTGGGTCCTGGGGAATCGAACCTGGGTCCTTTGGCTTTGCAGGCAAATGCCTTACCACTAAGCCATCCCTCCAGCCCAATAAATAAAAATTTTTAAATGTGGTTCATGGGGTGGAGAGATGGCTTAGTGGTTAAGGCATGTACCAGCAAAAAAAGCATGTACCCAGGTGCAACTCCCTGGACAAATGTAAGGCAGATGCACAAGGTGGCATATGCATCTGGAGTTTGTTTGCAGTGGCTAGAGGCCCTGACATTCCCATTCTCTATCTGCCTCTCTTTCTCTCAAATAAATAACTTTTAAACATGTGGCTCATGCCTTTAATCCCAGCACTTGAGAGGTTGAGGTAGGAGGATAACCTTGTGTTCAAGGGCAGCCTGGGCTATAGAATGAGTCCTAAGTCAGTTTAGGCTAGAGTAAGTAGAGTGAGACCCTGCCTAAACAAAAAGCCAGGCCTGGTGCTTACACCTTTAATCCTAGCACTAGGGAGGTAGAGATAGTAAGATCAAGAGATTTAGAGGCCACCCTGAGACTACATAGTGAATTCCAGGTCAGCCTGGACTAGAGTGAGACACTACCTGAACAAACCAAATTAAAAAAAAAAAAATCTTGGGCTGTAGGGATGGCTTAGTGGTTAAGGCACTTGCCTGCAAAGCCAAAGGACCGAGGTTCAATTCCCCAGGATCCACATAAGCCAGATGCACAAGGTGGTATATGTGTCTAGAGTTTATTTGCAGTAGCTGAAGCCCTGATGTGCCCATTCTCTCTCTCTCTCTGCCTCTTTCTATTTTTTAATTTTTTTGTTTGTTTTTTCGAGGTAAGTTCTCACTCTAGCCCAGGCTAACCTGGAATTCTCTCTGTATTCTCAGGGTGGCCTCGTTTCTCTCTTTCAAATAAATAAATTTTAAAAAGTTAAAAAAAAAACTCCCTTTATAGTCTTAAATGGTTGTTCCTCTCTCCATATTGAAATTGGTTTGGGGACGAGGGGAGAAGCCTTTCTATTGCTATCACTAAGGGATTAGTCTATACTCAGAATCTCATGGCCTCCTTTTTTTTTTCTTTTCTTTAAAAAAGTGTATGAGGGCTGGGGAAATGGCTTAGCAGTTAAGGCACTTGCCTGCAAAGCCAAAGGACCTAGGTTCAATTCCCCAGGACCCCCGTAAGCCAGATGCACAAGGAGGCACATGCGTATGGAGTTCATTTGCAGCAGCTGGAGGCCTGGCATGCCCATTCTCTCTCTCTATTTCTGCTTCTCTTTCATTCTCAGATAAGTAAAACTAAAAATAAATAAAAATAAAAAAGTGAGCCGGGCGTGGTGGCGCACGCCTTTAATCCCAAAAAGTAGGAGGATATGAGCCAGGTGTGAGTTAATTCCAGGTCAGCCTGGACCAGAGTGAGACCCTACCTCGAAAAACCTTTAATGAGCCCAGCACTTGGGAGGCAGAGGTAGGAGGATTGCCATGAGTTCAAGGCCACCCTAAGACTACATAGTGAATTCCAGGTCAGCCCGGGCTACAGCAAGACCCTACCTCATAAAACAACAACAACAACAACAACAAAAAAAAACTAAACAAAAGTAGAAGAGGGGCTGGAGGGATGGCTTAGCAGTTAAGGCATTTGCCTGCAAAGCCAAAGGACCCAGGTTCGATTCCCCAGGACCAACATTAGCCAGATGCACAAGGGGGCGCACATGTCAGGAGTTAGTTTGCAGTGGCTAGTGGCCCTGGCACACCCATTCTCTCTCTCTTTCTCTCTTTTCTCTGTCAAATAAATAAATAATAATAAAATATTTTTTAAAAAACATTTTATAAAAAGAACCTAGAAGAAAAGAAAAGAAAGGAACTGTATACTCTGCCAATCCCAGATGACTTCAGCACTTGGAGACTAGCTTTAAGAAAGGGAAAGAGGGGCTGGAGAGATGGCTTAGTGGTTAAGCGCTTGCCTGTGAAGCCTAAGGACCCCGGTTCGAGGCTCAATTCTCCAGGACCCACGTAAGCCAGATGCACAAGGTGGCACATGCATCTGGAGTTCGTTTGCAGTGGCTGGAGGCCCTGGTATGCCCATTCTCTCTCTCTCTCTCTCTCTCTCTCTCTCTCTCTGCCTCTTTCTCTCTCTGTCTGTTGCTCTCAAATAAATTAAAAAAAAAAAAAAAAAGAAAGGGAAAGAGACTCATGTGAAAACTCATGTAAATGGCTTTAGATTGTGTTTTGTAGCACTGCCCCTGCTGTCTTTCTTCCACTGAAAAAATATGAACAGGGCCACATACCTTTAGTCTCAGCACTCAGGACGTTGAGGTATGAGGAGCATCGTGAGTTCAAGGACAGCCTGGGGCTACAGAGTGAGTTCCAGGTTAGCCTGGGCTAGAGTGAGACCCTGCCTTGAAAAAAAAAATGAATGAATGAATGAATAACAAAATAAAAATGTTTTTTAAATGGATATATACTTTTCATGATTTCTGCTTATTTTGTTCATTAAATTCTACTCTAGGAATGACAAAAGTGAAAGTTGGAAAAGAAGATTCTTCTTCTGCAGAATTTCTCGAAAAACGGAGGGCTGCTCTAGAAAGGTACGTGCCTATTCCTGAGTAACTAGAGAACAGTTAAGAAACTGAAACTGAGAGACATTAACAGTGAGACATTTGCTTGAGTGAATTAGGGAGTCTTACCTCCATTCTGTCTCTTTCCCCAAGTCTCTTACCTTTCTACTTCAGTTACATAGACCATCTTGTTTCCTGTCTCCTTCCTGAGTGAGCTGTCATATTTTTTTGTTTGGACAGGCTAAATGAATGGTTCTGAGGTCTCTTTCTGACCGGTTAGTTTTCTGTCTTTTGGAAATGTGAAGAACATGAACTTGAGTGTGCTCTACTTTAAGTAGTCAAAGGCATGGTACCCCTGGCAGCACCATTTGATACCAAAAACCTTCAGATAATAGCTCTATCCTTTAGGCACCCTAAGAGGGTTAACCACATGATAATTCTTTATCCTTTAGGTACCTTCAGAGGGTTGTGAATCATCCTACCATGTTACAGGACCCAGATGTCAGAGAGTTTTTAGAAAAAGAAGAGGTTAGTATTGTACAAAACTGAATTTCATAATTTATATACAGTTCTAGGAAAATGAAACTAATTCATTCAGCAAATATTTGAATACTTAATTAGCTAGTGTAAGTCATTATCCTGGTTTTGTGTGAATCACTCAAGGGGGACAAACATTTGTCACATTTGAAATAGAAGTATCTCTCCCTATAGTCAAAACAATTGCTTAAGCCAGGTGTGGTGGCGCACGCCTTTAATCCCAGCACTCGGGAGGCAGAGGTAGGAGGATCGCCGAGAGTTCCAGGCCACCCTGAGACTACATAGTTAATTCCAGGTCAGCCTGGACCAGAGTGAGACCCTACCTTGCAAAACCAAAAAAAAAAAAAAAAAAACAAAAACGCTTATAAAGGTCTAACAACCAAGTTTTGTCTTAAGTGAATCAGCATAGGGCTCTGCTGGCCAGGGATTTGGCATGTCTTTTATAGGTTACTAATTGGCTCAAATTGAGTATTCATTTCATGCTAAGAGCTGAGGAGTATTAGTTAAAAACCAGTTAGTACAGGCCACACACCTGCCAAATAGCAAAAGGGTTGATTCAAATGGACAGTCTTTTATTTTTTATTATTATTATTTTTATTTTTTTATTTTTGGTTTCAAGGTGGGGTCTTGCTCTAGCCCAGGCTGACCTGGAATTCACTATGTAATCTCAGGTTGCCATGAACTCACAGCGATCCTCCTACCTTTGCCTGTGAGCGCTGGGATTAAAGGTGTGCGACACCAGGCCCAGCTAGATAGTCCTTTTAGAGCCTATTCATGATTGTGAAAAATTAGAGAAAGCCAAATCTCTAATGCCTGAAGAATTAAATATCTATATACAAATACTTTATTCTTATTATAAACAGAAAGTATAAAGAAATAGGCTGGGTGTGGTAGCACACATCTTTAATCCCAGCACTCAGGAGGCAGAGGTAGGAGGATCACCATGAGTTTGAGGTCACCCTGGACTAGAGTGAAATCCTACCTCAAAAAATTGAAAAATCAAAAAAAAATCATTTTATTTATTTGAGAGAGAGAATAGGCGCACCAGAGCCTTCAGCCACTGCAAAAGAACTACAGACACATGAGCTACCCTGTGCATCTAGCTTACGTAGTCCTGGGGAATGGAACCTGGGTCCTTTACTTTGTAGGCAAGTGCCTTAACCAATAAGCCATCTATCTAGCCCTCAAAATTAATTTTTAATTGAAAATTATCCTTTAATTCTGCCTTTGGCTATTTCTAAATCCATTCCTCCTCATTTTATAACTCTAGAGCAGGGTTGATCTTTATAGACACTTAGGGGTGGATAATTCTCTGTTGTAGGGCTATCCTGTGTGTCACATTTTATTTAGCACAGTAAGTAATACCTCTCCCACTAGGTGCCAGTAGTGCTCCCGCCCCAACTGTAACAACCAAAATCATCTCTAGACATTGCCAGATGTCCCCTTGGAGTCCAAAGGGTCTCAACTTGAGAACTACGGGACTGTGACTTTCTGAACACTAAAATCTAACTCTTCAGCATGAATTATATAAAAGAAGCTCCCTTCTGAATAAGACACTCCTGTCTGCTCATGTCATTGGATACTTGCTCACCTAGGGAGACTTAAAGCAAACTTCACAGACTCTCAAGACCTTGTATCCAAGGAAGGAAGAAAGAAAGGAAAGGAAAGGAAAGGAAGGAAGGAGGGAGGGAGGAAAGGAAAGGAGAGAGGGAGGGAGGGAGGGAGGGAGGGAGGGGGAGGGAGGGAGGGAGGGAGGGAGGAAGGGAAGAATGCTTGGTATCTACACAGGCAGGAACTGCATAACTGTGTAATAGACAAAGTCAATGTGAGATCCCCCAGCCACACAGCATTCCGTCTACTTTCCTTTTGTGAATAATACCTAAAGCTGAAACATTTATTTTCTTTTTCTAGCACAGTTATTTTTGTTTCTGCACATAATAGCTTTAGATGAATGAAACTGCCTTAGAATACAATCATCTATAGTTCATATAGTTTGCTTGGACGTTTTGGGCATGCTATCTGATGGATACTAATTCTTCTGAACCTAACATAGGGGCAGCAGATAACTTGCCATCCCCGCCTTCTTGGTCTTGTAGCTGCCACGTGCTGTGGGGACCCAGACATTGAGTGGTGCTGGTCTCCTTAAGATGTTCAACAAAGCTACAGATGCAGTCAGCAAAATGACCATCAAAATGAATGAATCAGACATTGTGAGTACCCTATGCCTCTCAGCTCCTACTCCCCAGGCTTGTGGGTCAGACCATGAGAAGTTCTGTCATCTTTGAGCTTAGAGACTTTTATTTTCAATTAAGAAAAAAAGAATGAAGCTGCTAAGGAAAGACTGTACCTTACATCTCTTTACACAGCCTTCATTGAGATTCTGGACTTGTGTGTTTCAGTGGTTTGAAGAGAAGCTCCAGGAGGTTGAGTGTGAGGAGCAGCGTTTACGGAAACTACACGCTGTGGTAGAAACTCTAGTCAACCACAGGAAAGGTAACCACCTGTGCCTCGCACTGGGACCTGGGGAAACTTAGCGCCAGTGAGCTGGAGAGAGGAGGGCATGCTGTTCTCAAACCTCAGCCATGCAAGTTGAAATTCTCAGCCCAGCTGCTTCTTGATGTTCCCATTAAAAATCTAGGCCCAATGCCCTGATCTTCTGGCAGGAAACATGACTCAGCCACTGTGGGCACTGGACTGTCTATCTGGGCAGGTGGAGGGAACCCACTTAGATACATATTGCTTCTGTTGATGTGATTTGAGTTGTTAGCTTAGACCCAAAATAATTTCACACGTGCTTTTGCTACTTATCAAACCAGCCATGGATAAATGCACAGAAACCATATATGTCTCCTAATCCTTATTTCCTTCCCTTAGTGAGATTTGCTTAATTAGGAGCTAGTGAAGTTTTCCAAGATTGAGTGCTTTCCTTCTCTGCCTTAAACATACTGATTATTAGAAACATAAAAAGACCATTAGCATGAGGCCAGTGTAAACTATTGCAAAGCCAGGTGTGGTGGTGCACGCCTTTTATCCCAGCACTTGGGAGGCAGAGGTAGGAGGATCTCTGTGAGTTCAAGGCCAGCCTGAGACTACATAGTAAATTCCAGGTCAGCCTAAGCTAGAGTGAGACCCTATCTCAGAAAAAAAAAAAGCAATGGCAAGCTGTGACCTGACCTGGCCCATAGGACAGATCTGACCCGGTGGCCTATTGCCATGAAATAAGAATGGTTTTTGCATTTTTAAAGAGAAGAATAGAGAAAAAAAGAATATACAGCAGAGACAACGTGTGGCCTACAAAGCCTAAAATATTTATTATGTGGCCCTTTAACAGAAAAGGTTCGCCCTGCTCTTGATCATGCAAGAATGCAAAAGTCCACAGTTTGTATGGGTGTGTCTCTGCAGACAGGCTATAGTCCATGAACTTGAACATAAAAATAAGAGTCATTCCTTAAGCCTGGTGTCACTGATGGCGTGTGCCTTTAATTCAGCTCTGGGAGCTGAACTGAGTTAGGAGGATTGCTGTGACTTCCAGCCATCATGGGGCTAGAGAGTAAGTTCCAGGTCAGCCTGGGCTAGATCAAGACCCTACCTCGAAAAACCAAACCAGGGGCTGGAGAGATGGCTTAGCGGTTAAATGCTTGCCTATGAAGCCTAAGGACCCCGGTTCGAGGCTCGCTTCTCCAGGACCCACGTAAGCCAGATGCACAAGGGGGTGCATGCATCTGGAGTTCGTTTGCAGTGGCTGGAGGCCCTGGTGCACCCATTTCTCTCTCTCTCTCTCTCTCTCTCTCTCTCTCTCTGCCTATTTCTGTATCTCTCTCTCTCTCAAATAAATAAATAAAAAATAAAATATAAAAAAAAAACCCAAACCAAAAAATAAATAAATAAAGGTGCTTTTCTCTCCTCCTCCTGTGACCATCCTAGGCCACTTTCCTTTCACTTTTCAATTTTTTTTTTCATTTTTTAAATATTATTTTAGAGAGAGCAAGTGAGAGAGAGAGAGAGAGAATCAGTGCTCCAGGGCCTCAGCCACTGCAATTGGACTCCAGACACTTGTGCCACCTACTGGGCATGTGTGACCTTGTGCTTGCCCCACCTTTGTGCATCAGGTTTATGTGGAATCTGGAGAGTACAACATGGGTCCTTAGGCTTTGAAGGCAAGTGCTTTAACTGCTAAGCCATCTCTCTAGATCTCCCTTCACATTTTTTTGTTTTGTTTTTTGGATGTAGGGTCTCACTCTAGCCCAGGCTGACCTGGAATTTACTATGTAGTCTCAGGGTTGCCTCAAACTCTCAGCAGTCCTCCTACCTCTGCCTCCCAGGTGCTGGGATTAAAGGCATGCGCCAACACGCCCAGCTTTCCCTTCACTTTTTGAATATGATAGACTTCACTGTAGGTGACTGGGTATAAGTGTGTTGCAGAAGCCTGCATTCTCAGATATGCAAGGAGCGGTATTACCAAGACATGCAGTGCAAGGCCAACTGACTTGTTCCTTTTCCTTGTGATATCAGTGGAGTGTCTGCTGTCTTTTGTTTTTCTAGAGCTAGCCCTGAACACAGCCCAGTTTGCAAAGAGTCTAGCCATGCTCGGGAGTTCTGAGGACAACACAGCATTGTCACGGGCACTCTCCCAGCTGGCTGAGGTGGAAGAAAAAATTGAACAGCTCCATCAGGAACAAGCCAACAATGACTTCTTCCTCCTTGCTGAGCTCCTGAGTGACTACATTCGCCTCCTGGCCATAGTCCGGGTAAGCTTCTACTCTGTTCCATCTCTGCCCTGATGGAATTTGTCTTTCCTTTGTTCTCCCCTTTCTTAGAATGTTTCAACTCATTTTTTTGTATAAATAGTTGTAACTTTTCCCACTCTTAAAGTATTCTGAAAATCAAGTGATCCATTTACCTGATAGTTAGCACTGGCTATTTTGAGGCCCGTAGCCTGTTTCTTAGAAATAAGTCAGAAAAGACCACTCTTGAAAGCGCCTTTCTCCAAGCAAGGCTTATTTACAGACCTGGTGTCTTGGTCCCTGGAGTTGGTCATTGCCTTCTTAACGGTAAGTGGCAGCTTTGCCCTGTAAGAGCTCTTGCTAGCTTCCACTTGTTCCTCCAATGTGGGCAGTCAGGTAACTTTACAGAAATGGCTTGGCATTGCATGATGGAGTGTGGCCAGGTGTTGAGAGAGAGTGTTACCAGAGCCCTCCCTGACACTGCTGGCAATACTGCAGTCTGCCCCTCAGGTCAAACACCTCACTTTTCTCTTGGTCACCAGGGCAGCCTGGTATCCTGACCTCTCAGGTCAGTTAAGGAAGCTTGACTGGGCATCATTAGCTCTCACATGGTGTTTGAGAAAAGAACCTAGAGGGAGCCTGGCACCTACCTTATAAGGGCCTGAGTCTGCACCTGATTCTGCCTGTATCAGGCTATGTGAGCCTGAGTTGGCATCATGCCAGCTCTGCTCTTCATGCCCAACATATCTCTCAGAGGAGTCCCTGTGTTGTATCAAGAGCTAAGCTGCTCCCTAGGTTCTCACTTCACACATCCACACTTGCTTAATACAGCCTGCGAGACTGCTCACTGTCCTCTCTTTGCTCGTTGGTTCGTTGCTTACTCCAGAGTGATAAGAAGCTTGAAATATAGCCTGTTGTGGATTGCTTGGAACTGGTCAGACCACTCTGCCTGGAGAGCCATCCTAGGGAAGTGCTCTGTCTGGAAGAAGCTTTATGTGAGAAGCATTGTTTGGGGATCTCTGAGAACACAGCTTTTGGATATGACCCCAGGCAGGGTGAGCCTGTATGTTCAGGTTCTCCATAGGCCGGGGCTTGGGCAGCACAGAACTGTGAAGCTGGTCTTTGCTTAGAGACCTTCACCTGACCCCCTCAGGTTATGAGCCAGCCATGAGACTGAAGAGAGGAGCAGAAGTTCCTTTTTTTGCACTGGGATCACTGCTAATCCAGTAGGTAAATTTGAGCCTTATATATATGTAGTCACCTTTTACCTCATTCTGTGGCATTAAGGTGCTAAAAAATTGCAGGGGAAACCAGGCATGGTGGCTCATACCTGTAATCCCAATTGAGGAAGGCATATCACCATGAGTTCAAGGACAGCCTTATCTACACAGTGAATCAAAGACAGCTTGGGCTATAGAGTGAGACCTATCTTAGAGGGAGTATAGTTCAATGGTAGAGTATTTGACTACAGAGTGATGCCCTGTCTCAAAAAAAAAGAAAAAGAAAAAGAACCAGGGCTGGAGAGATGGCTTAGCTCTTAAGGCATTTGCCTGTGAAGCCTAAGAACCCAGCTTTGATTTCCTAGTACCTATATAAGCCAGATGCACAAGGGGCACATGTGTCTGGAGTTCATTTGAAGTGGCTAGAAGCCCTGGCATATTCATTCTCTCTATCTGCCCCTCCAAATAAATTAAAATAAATTTTCAAAAATTCTTTTAAAAAATATGAAATTATAGGAGATCCAGGCTTATAATAATAGCACTTGGGAGGCTGAGGCAGGAGGATCTTTAAGTTTAAGGCAAGTCTAGGCTACACAGTGAATTGACTGTGATATATAGCAAAACTCTGTCTCAAAAAGTAAAAGGGGCCTGGGCTTGGTGACGCATGCTTTTATCTCAGCACCTGGGAAGCACAGGTAAGAGGATCACTGTGAGTTCAAGGCCACTCTGAGAGTACATAGTGAATTCCAGGTCAGCCTGGTCTAGAGCGAGACCCTACCTCAAAAAACCAAATAAATAAAAGGGGGCTGGAGAGATGGCTCAGCTGTTAAAGGTGCTTTCTTGTGAAGCCTGGTGGTCTGGATTCAATTCCACAGTTCCCATGTAAAGCCAGATGCACTAAGTGGCCCATGCGTCTGGAGTTCATTTGCCAAAGCAGAAGTCCCTGTTGCCCCCATGCTTGCTCTTTTTCTTTCAAATAAATTTGTATTTTTAAAAGATGGGCCCAGCATGGTGGCTCACGCCTTTAATCCCAACATTTAGGAAGCAGAGGTAGGAGAATCGCTGTGAGTTTGAGACCACCCTGAGGCTACAATAGTAGGTTCCAGGTCAGTCTGAGCTGGAGTGAGACCCTACCTCAAAAAAACAAACAAACAAACAAACAAACAAACAAACAAACAAACAAAAAAGGCATCAGTGGCCGGGCGTGGTGGCGCACGCCTTTAATCCCAGCACTCGGGAGGCAGAGGTAGGAGGATCGCCAAGAGTTCGAGAACACCCTGAGACTACATAGTTAATTCCAGGTCAGCCTGGGCCAGAGTGAGACCCTACCTCGCAAAACCAAAAAAAAAAAAAAAAAAAAAGGCATCAGTGCTAGGGAAGGTGACTTTACTGGATCTATACACTAATTTACTAAGGTTTACGGTTAGGCACAGGCCTGAGCTAATGAAGCCTAGAAAGTAGCAAATGAACAGGGCGGGGAGGCTGGTCTCAGGCATGGAGCTTTGATCTGACCCGTTTTTGAGGCATTCAGAGTGACTGGAGGTGGTTAAGCTAATTTTATTCAAATGACTAGAAACTGGGAAAACTTGGAAGTAGACTGGGTGAGCTTCTTGCAGGCCTAGAGAGCTTAGAACAGGTGAGTGTGTGGTTGAGAGGAAGGGGTAAGTCCTGTGGCCATGGTAACTGTTTATGTAAATAATCCTTAAACTGCTAGGTGTGGTGGCACATGCCTGTAATTCCAGTGCTTGGGAGGTGGAGGCAGTAGGATCAGGAGTTTAAGGTCATCCTTAGATGTATTATGAGTTCTAGGCAGCCTGGGCTACAGGAGAACATCTCAAAAAAAAGAGGGGGGGGCTCCTTAAGCTGACTCTGTGTGCTACTCGTGATGGATGCTTTCCTGCACTGGACTTGTAGCTGTGAGGGTCGGGAGTGACCACGACCACGCAGACCACTCTGAGGCAAAGACGAAAGCTTTTATTTGGGAAAAGCATGAGCTGCCAGGACTGACTCAAGAGAGGAGCACAGCCCACCTGAGTTTCAGGCAGTGGGCTTTATAGGGCTTTTCAGTAGGGGGAAGGTGAGGAAGGGAAAAAGCTGAATAAGAAAGGTTCCTTTAGGGGAGATCTAAGATAGCCAGGGTGTGAGACCAGAACAGTGACCAGTGACCAGATGGGGGGGGGCAGGAAACTATGACCTGGGGGCATTGTAGGCAAGGAAGGGATAATGGCTGGGGGGCTTCTTGAGGAATGTGGATAACCCAATCCTTATGTCTCTGTTGCCCTTCTGCTGTCCTTGGTGACTCCATTTTGGGAGCCTGTCCTGACCTAACATTCCAGCCTTTTGTTAATGATAAGAGACTGAGGTTAATTTCTTCATGTTGACTGTAGGGGAGATGAGTTCTTATGGGAGAGGCTCTCTAGCTCAGGCTGACCTGGAATTCACTATGTAGTCTCAGGGTGGCCTCGAACTCATGGTGATCCTTTTAACTCCCATGTTTCCAATTGATTTTGGCTTCTACATATGGTTATTAATCACTCAGAGAGACTGTATATAGCAAAACAGATTAGTTTAAAAGGTGCAGAACACATCTGTTAGCAAAGCAGATTTGGTTAGAGAATGACATAATAGTTTAAAATTATTCTGATTAATATTTAAGTTTAGTTGTCAGGTGGTAAGCTATATCTGGAACACAGACCGCATACACATTCTATATTTTAAGTATCTGTCAGTTGTAAGTATAGGCAGAACATTTTAGTAGCCCCGAAAACAATATTTTATCAATTATTTTATCAATAACTTTAAGCCAATTGATTTAATCTAGAAATTGTATGCCAGGAAAAGACAAGACAGTATAAAAATTTAGCATCTGTGTTTGAAAACAACTTTGGCTAGTCTGTATACCAATGCAAATACCAATTACTCCCCAAACTGGAAGCAGAACAGCAATTTAAGATTATTTTTCTAGAGCAGGAAGCATGTCTTAAGTATCAATATCTCTATACACAATGAACTTAAGAACCAGAAATGAGATAATTGACTGAGACTTGACTGAGACTGATTATACATAGCTTAAGAATAAAGTAAAACACAGTTATTGTTGAGTTAAGCAAGCCCGATTTTAACATACATTAGAGACAACATGACAAACATAAAGTAATTTTTAAAATAAGAACCTTTTACCATTGAACAATTTTAAGGCTTAACTAAAGAAATACTTATAACTTGGGCTGGAGAAATGGCTTAGCAGTTAAGGCATTTGCCTGTGAAGCCAAAGAATCCCGGTTCGATTCTCCAGGACCCACGTAAGCCATATGCACAAGAGGCACATGCATCTGGAGTTCATTTGCAGTGGCTAGAGGCCCTGGCATGCCCATTCTCTCTCTGTCTATCTCCCTTCTGTCTCTCTTTTCTCTGCTTGCAAATAAATAAATAAATAAAATTTTAAAAAAAGAAATACTTATGACTTATGAAGCTTAGATAAACTATATTAACATTGTTGTGCATTTCCCTAAGACATGGGGAACTTTTTTTAGTTTTTCTAAGACCAAGATTACAATAAGTCACCTTTAAAAAAATTTTTTTTTGGTTTTTCAAGGTACAGTCTCTTCACTCTGTATTCTCAGGGTGGCCTCAAACTCACGGTGATCCTCCCTCTGCCTCCCGAGTGCTGGGATTAAAGGCATGCACCACCACACCCGGCTAAAAACATTTTTTAAATATTTATTTATTTATTTATTTGACAGAGAAAGAGGGAGAGAAAGAATGGGTGCGCCAGGGCCTCCAGCCACCACAAACGAACTCCAGATGCGTGCACCCTCTTGTGCAGCTGGCTAACATGGGGAATCAAACCTGGGTCCTTTGGCTTTGCAGGCATATTCCTTAACCACTAAGCCATCCCTCCAGCCCAATTTTTGTTTGTTTGTGTATGTTTTTTGTTTTTCAAGGGTTTCACTCTAGCCCAAGCTGACCTGGAGTTCACTGTGTAATCTCAGGGTGGCCTTGAACTCACAACAATCCTCCTACCTCTGCCTCCCAAGTGCTAGGATTAAAGGCATGTGCCACCATGCCCGGCTATGAGTCACCTTTTATAAGGCTTATATTATAACCTCAGTGATAATCACCCAGCAAATCTAGCATGAATGAACAAGACAAGAACTATCGTAAAATTACAGAGTTTTAGCCAAGCATGGTGATGTATGTTCATTGATAGCCAAAGCATCATGTAATTTGTATAAACCAAATTATAATATTCTGCTATCTGGAAAAGTCTGATATTAACAAAAGTATAGTTCACATATTTAAGGCACATGAGGCTACAGAGAGTAAACTATGAACAAAAGATCTGCTAACAGAATTTAAAAAAACAAGAAATCAACATTTTGGCTTAAAAATGATGACATGAAAAATTTTACAATTTTTAAAGTTCATCAGAATTGGGATACCTTTATATATTTTATATATATATAGGAGATTTAGCACTCTTAATTTTTTTTAATATTTATTTATTTATTAGAGAGGGCGAGAGAGTGAGAATGGGCTCACCAGAGCCTCTAGCCACTGCAAATGAACTCCAGACACATACACCATCATGTGCATCTGGCTTATGTGGGAACTGGAGAATCAAACCGGGATCCTTTGGCTTTGCAGGCAAATGCCTTAACTGGGGATTTAACAATTTTAAAAGCTAAATAAGATGTCCATTCAATTTATAAGTCAGTTTTTGAAATTAATTCAGCTATATTTAACATACCCCAAGAATAGAGAAACTGTATTAAACTGCCATGATCTAATGAAAAAGGAGACAAGCCGGGTGTGGTGGTGCACGCCTTTAATCCCAGCACTCGGGAGGCAGAGGTAGGAGGATTGCTGTCAATTCGAGGCCATGGAGACTACATAGTGAATTCCAGGTCAGCCTGAGCTAGAGTGAGACCCTACCTTGAAAAAAACAAAAAAAAAAATTGTGCTCCTCCCAATTGTGCCCCTCCACCCCCCACAGGCTGCCTTCGACCAACGCATGAAGACATGGCAGCGCTGGCAGGATGCTCAAGCCATGCTGCAGAAGAAGCGGGAGGCTGAGGCTCGGCTGCTGTGGGCCAACAAACCTGACAAGCTGCAGCAGGCGAAGGATGAGATTACAGAGGTGAGTGAACCCTGATCCACTGTGTCCAGATACTTGGAAGCCCACCATGGGCAAGAGAGCTGATTATATTTAAAAGGTCAGGGACAAGCCAGGCGTGGTGGCACACGCCTTTAATCCCAGCACTAGGGAGGCAGAGGTAGGAGGACTGCCATGAGTTTGAGGCCACCCTGAGAATACAGAGTGAATTCCAGGTCAGCCTGGGCTAGAGTGAGACTCTACCTCGAAAAACTAAAAAAAAAAAAAAAAAAAAAAAAAAAAAAAAAAAAAGGTCAGGGACAGGCTGGACAGATGGCTCAGCGATTAAAGGTAAAGGTACTTGTTTGCAAAGCCTGCCAGCCCAGGTTTGATTCTCCAGACCCACATAAAGCCAATGCACAGTGGTACATGCGTCTGGAGTATGTTTGCAGAGGCAAGAGGCCCTCTCCTCTCTCTCCCTCTGTCTCTCTCAAATAAATAAATATTTTTTAAAGAGGTTAGGGCTGTTGGACAAGCCTCTGAAAATGACTGCAGGCCATCTTGAGGCCTGGACCACCACCACCCTTCTCCCAAATCGGTCTTTGCAGCAGGGTCGTGGCATGAGTCTCTGAACAGCTACTTAGGTGACTCATATATGCCCCACTGGCAAGAAGGGAATTAAGATTTCTGGGACTTCTGACTCTGCTAGTGTGTACCTACATCTGAGGCCACAGTAGTACCAAATCTTTCAAGAAGTACAGGCTTGGCCGAAGGACATGGCTGCTGGACTGTTTACACATCCTTCCCAGCAGTGTAGACAGAATCAGCTGAGGTCTTATACAGAATTGTCCAAATATAAAGATTTAACAATACCATATTAATTTTATTTATTTATTTATTTATTTGTTGTTGTTGTTATTATTTTGGTTTTTTGAGGTAGGGTCTTGATCTAGCCCAGGCTGACCTGGAATTCACTATGTAGTGTCAGGGTGGCCTTGAATTCACAGCGATCCTCTTACCTCTGCCTCCCGAGTGCTGGGATTAAAGGTGTGCACCACCACGACCGGCTTGTTTTCTTTCCTTTTTTTTTGAGGATTAAACCCAGTGTTTTTTGTTTTGTTTTGTTTTTTAATATATTTTATTTATTTATTTCCAAGCAGAGAGAGAGAGAGAGAGAGAGATAGAAGAGAGGCAGACATAGAGAGAATGGGCACACCAGGGCCTCTAGCCACTGCAAACGAACTCCAGATGCATGTGCCCCTTGTGCATCTGGCTTACGTGGGTCCTGGAGAATCGAACCGGGATCCTGTGGCTTGGCAGGCAAACGCCTTAACCGCTAAGCCATTTCTCCAGCCCTAAACCCAGTGTTTTGCACATGCTAAGCAAGTGTTCTCCCACTGTGGTCTCCCCAGTCCTTAGAGTGTTCTTTCCTGTCCTCTTTGCAGTGGGAGGCTCGGGTGACCCAGTATGAAAGAGACTTTGAAAGAATTTCAACAGTGGTCCGAAAAGAAGTGATACGGTTTGAGGTGAGATAAAAGATCCTAATGTTTCACTGTTCTTGTGAACAGGTGGAACTGTGTGTGTGTGTGTGTGTACATGTTTGCACGCACACACACGCACACTAATTCCTGAGGCATGGTGGTGTCTTGTTGCCAGACCAAAGCAACTAGACCTAAAACAAAGCACACAGCTACCACATGTCCTCTGGGTCCCAGACTTTCTCCTCTCCTACTTGACTTTCCACCCTCTAAGGAACCTTTGCAAAACTTTGGGAGAGGCTCTTGGTCTGGAAACAGCAGCTGTTTGGCAGAGACCATGCTGGGCCTTGGCAGGCAGGAAACCCCACCATCCCATCAGAAGGGGTAGGAGTGTCTGTCTGAAGGGTCAGCATAGAATCCTGTCTCCTACAGAAAGAGAAATCTAAGGACTTCAGAAACCATGTGATCAAGTACTTGGAGACACTCCTGTATTCACAGCAGCAGGTATGTAAGTTGTACATGACCTTCATCCCCTATTGCTTGCCTCCAAGGCCAGCTGTCTACTTGACAAGATGTGCGGGCCCTGCTTCTAAGGGAGGGGCCCTGCTGCTCTAACACAGAGCATCTGGCAGGACCTTTGGCTAAGCAGGAAGATCCATCTCTGTTGCCCTAATTCTGTAGTAGTCTTTGAGGAAAAACTCCCTATCTTCTCTTGCTGTTAATGCAATGCCTTATCCTTTGAGTGGCTACCCTTGGATACTTCCTAGCCCTCTTGAGGCTGAGGCCCTAATCAGTATGTGTACAATGGCTCCATTGTAAGGAGCAAACAGAGTTGAGCAAGGCGCTGGCCTCTACAGGGGTACACCCTTCCGGGAGGGACTGAGATTGTCTTCAGAGACTGCCCTTGTTTTTGGAACTAAAATCAGTGTCTCCCCTAAGTTTAAAAGGAGGTGAGGTTTCTGCATCTGCTCAGCATGCCTTCATTTTGGGTGGCTGGAGTGCATGGGGTGTACCATGGCACTGTACCTTCTCTCAGGCTAGCTCAAGCTCTGCCACTAGATGGGGGCACTTGCTTACTATTTCCCCACTTATTTGCAGCTGGCAAAGTACTGGGAAGCCTTCCTTCCTGAGGCAAAAGCCATCTCCTAATGGACCAAGGATACCAGAGCCCACCTGTGTGACATTGCCTTTTTATACACTGTCATTCTTGCCCCACAATGGACCCAGTTGATACATACTGCCTTGGCTGGACTTAGCCCTTTTACCTTGCCCAATGACCAAACTGTTCCCAGTTACTCTAACCAATATTTCATTTAGCTTCCACATATATTTTCTTACCTAAGAGAATAGTTTCCTGCTTTAAGCAAAAGACCTATAATAGGTGGTGAAATTATGGGTTAGGGGTGGAGTGTTGATATAAATATATAAATACAAATGTATATTTTTCAGGATGTGGCTTAGGAACTGGGAATAACGTTTTCTGTTACTCCTGATGGTGCCATGAAAAGATTATGTAATAAAATATTTTAAAATCAGGTCATATGACTCAGCATGGTGGTACTTTTTGCTTAGGCTGGGGAGCAGCTGGGAAGCAGGACTAGAATATTCCTAGTGAAGAAGTTATCCAACTATATTAAGTTTCCTGTACAGGAGCTCACAGGATTTTGCACCTGACTTCCTATGATACTGGAGTCTCTTCTTCTCCTCCTTAGCTACCTCTTTAGATGATTTCTTGGTCTGCTTGTTCCTACTATTTATTTATTTATTTATTTATTTATTTATTTATTTATTTATTGGTTTTTTGAGGTAGGGTCTCACTCTGGCCCAAGCTGACCTGGAATTAACTATGTAGTATCAGGGTGGCCTTGAACTCATGGCGATCCTCCTACCTCTGCCTCCCAAGTGCTGGGATTAAAGGCATGTGCCACCACGCCCGGCTTATTTTTGATTTTTAAGCACTTATTTATTTAAGAGAGAGAGTGGACTCACCAGAGCCTCCAGCCACTGTAAATGAACTCCATACACATGCAGCACCATGTGCATCTAGCTTATGTGGGTTCTGAGGAATCGAACCTGGGACCTCTAGGCTTTGTAGTCAAGCGCCTTAACCACTAGCCCTTTTGTTTGTTTGTTTGTTTTTGGGTTTTTTTGAGGTAGGGTCTTGTTCTATTACAGACTTGCAATTTGCTATGTAGTGTCAGTTGGCCTCAAACTCATAGAGATCCTGCTACCTTTCTCTCCAGAGAAAGGGGATTAAAGGCGTGCAGCACCACACCCAACTACTATTTTATTTTATACTTTTACTTTCTTCTTGGTTTGTTTTTAGCAAGGTCTCAGTCTAGCCCAGGCTGACTACAAACTCACAGTAATCCTCCTATCCCAGTCTCCTGAGAGCTAGGACTAAAGGCTTGCACCACCATGCCCAGCCTTCTACCTTCTTTGAGACAGGGTCTCTCCTGCTGCTACTGCTTATGAGCTTCTGGATTCTCTTGGCTTCACCTCCCATTGCCATAGGCTTGTTGGATTACAGATGGTGTGTGCCATTTTATGTCGAGCTATACATGAGCACTGAGGAGGCTCAAACTCTGGTTGGCAGCTTGTAGGTAAGTGCCTTTAACTGCTGAGCCATCTCCCTAGCCCCCAACTCCAAGATTTTTGTCTACATTTTTTCAATTTTTTGTTTTTGGTTTTTTTGAAGTAGGATCTCACTGTAGCATGCACCACCACACACCCAGCCTTTTTTTGTTTGTTTGTTTGTTTGTTTTTCGAGGTAGGGTCTCATTCTAGCTCAGGCTGACCTGGAATTCACTATGTAGTCTCAGGGTGGCCTCAAACTCCCAGCAATTGTCCTGCCTCTGCCTTCCTAGTGCTGGTATTAAAGGCATGTACCACCATGCCCAGCTAAAGGTACATTCTTTCTTACAAAGCAACCCAATAAAGCCAGACAGGCATTTCATTGCAGCAGCAAGAGACCCTGGCATACACACACACACACACACACACACACACACACACACACACACATAAATTAAGTTTTATAATCATTTTATTATGAGAGAGGCACATAGAGAATGGGCACAACAGGGCCTCTATTCACTTCAATCAAACTGTAGATACATGTGCTACCTTACGTATATGGCTTTACATGGGTACTAGGGAATAGAACCCGGGTCCTTAGGCTTTGCAGGCAAGCACCTTAACTGCGGAGCCATCTTTCCAGCCCCAATAAATTAATTTTTAAAAATATACATGGAGGGCTAGAGAGATGGCTCCGCAGTTAAGGCACTTGCCTGCAAAGCCTGAAGACCCAGGTTTGATTCCCCAGGACCCATATGTAGCAGAGAGCTTCAGGTTCACTGAGGTGAACTTCCAGACCAGGCACAGTTATGGAGGAAGGGATATTTACTGAAGCTTACAGATCCAGGGGAAGTTCCATAATGGCAGAAGAAGCTGGCCTGCTTTCACAGGACCAAATACAGAGAGAAAAGCCACAAGCCAAAAGCCACACAGCACAGCACACCTCAGGAACTCCAGCTAGGCACACTTTGCATATCTTTAGATTGAAATCTCAAACCCATCATCACACTTTAAGATCCGCCCAGAGACACTGCCTCCAACCAGGTGGCTGCAGATGCAAACTACAAACTAATAAAACACTGAATATATGGAGAGCCATCTATTCAAACTACTACACAATATAAGCCAGATACACAAGGAGGTGCATGTGTCTGGAGTTCACTTGCAGTGGCTGAGGCCCTGTCACACCCATTTATCCCCTTCCTCCCCAGTTTCTCAAATGAAAAATTTTTTAAAATCTACATGGAGCTGAGCCTGGTAGCACATGCCTTTAATCCCAGCACTTGGGAGGCAGAGGTAGGAGGATCACTGAGTTTGAGGTCACCCTGAGACTACATGTGAATTCCAGGTTAGCCTGGACTAGAGCAAGACCCTACCTCAAAAAATCAAAAAAATCAAAATTAAAAATAATTTTTTTCAAAGCCTGTGCTGGAGTTAGACCCCACCTCAAAAGAATAATAATCAAGTGGGGCAGACTTAAGTATGTTAAGACAACTCAGAGGCAAGAAAGGGAATAAGCATCTGAGCCATATTTAGGAGGAGATGCAGCCCCTGAGTACAGAGGAAGGCCATTCCCGAGACCAGAAAAGACATTCATACTTCCCTCAGGTAGGCACATCCTATTTACTTACCTATTTGAGCCAAGAGGTTTACACAGATAGTGTGGAGGAAGTCTACTCTTGCCCTAGGCGGTCTCTGGGTTGTTTCTCCCTCCCTACATCACTGAGTGGCAACTGAAGATGAGGACTTAGGACTAGAGAGATCCTGATATTCAATATAAGTGAGATAAAAGATAAACTGGAAGTGCCCCACACAAATACTAGTAGCTTTGAGCTTCTCTTTAAAGGTTTTCATTCTGAATGTACCTATAGCTGGAAAGTCTACAGAAAAGAAAGGATGCCTTTTCAGAAATTCATTTTAAGATAGAATAACTGATGGAAACCTTGGGATGGATCCAAGGTCAGATGGCGCAGTGCACAGCAAGGTGACAGTGTGTTCTTTGCTGAGGAAGTTGAAGCTCATGGACTTTGAGGGGTATCTCGCCTCAAGGTGGTGAGATTTTTCCCTGGCAGCAGAGAACGATGCTTCTATGCTGTGCGTGGCATACACATGAACCATGCACTTTGTCTTTGGAGACACTGGCTAAGATTCTCTGTGCCATGTCTAGGTAGGTAAGGCTTGGGTTGAGAGTTAAATATGGATGAGAAGAACTTGGTCCATCCTGTGAACCTTGGAATGGAGCATACATCACCTGCCAATGCTCTGGGATACCAGCTTAGTTGCTATCCTCCAAACTGTAACTGTAAGGTGATGTGCCTTTATAACTCCATGGCCCTTGACAAAGGGCTCAAAACAGTGCCAAACGGACACCTGTTGAGAGATTGTCCAGTTGTAGGCTCTGCCACCTGGCACTTCTAGCTCACTGTAAGAGGGGCCAGCTCACCCTGCCCTGTTTATCTCCTAGTCCTTCACCTCAGGGTTAGCAGCTCATGGACACTAATTCCAAATGTGCCATTTCCATTCTCAGTTCTGTGTGAACCTCTGCTAATGCTGGGCTCTGTAGTGCATCCCTCCTTAACTGCTCCCATCTGGTTATCAGAAAAAGGCATTTTTCAGCCTGGCGTGGTGGTGCATGCCTTTAATCCCAGCACTCAGGAGGCAGAGGTAGGAGGATGGCTATGAGTTCAAGGCCACCCTGAGACTACAGAGTGAATTCCAGGTCAGCCTGGACCAGAGTGAGACCCTACCTCAAAAAAACAAAGAAAATGCTGGGCATGGTGGCGCACGCCTTTAATCCCAGCACTTGGGAGGCAGAGGTAGGAAGATCATCGTGAGTTCAAGGCCACCCTGAGACTACAGAGTGAATTCCAGGTCAGCCTGGGCTAGAATGAAACCCTACCTTGAAAAACCAAAAACTCTAACACAAAACAAAACACATTAATCTCAATGCCCATCAGGACAGGGTTAAGTGAATCATGATAGTTATGCAGCTGGGTATGTTGTTATATATGGCATTGAAAGGTGATACATAGACAAGGAAAACATTTCTGAGCAGGCGATAGAATTGCATGTATTATATGATTAATTTAATTTAATAAAATTAATTTAATGCAATTTTATGTATGGGAAGGATGTTGACTGAATTAAGTAGAGTTGCCTCTAGAGATAAAATTTTGCATTACTTTTAATTTTATGCCATTTTATATTATTATACCTTAAAATTTCTGTATTTTGCTGGGCATGGTGGCACATGCCTTTAATCCCAGTACTTGGGAGGCAGAGGTAAGAGGATTGTGGTGAGTTTGAGGCCACCCTGAGGTCCAGAGTGAATTCCAGGTCAATCTGGGCTACAGCAAGACCCTATCTCAAAATAACCAAAAACTAGGGCTGGAGAAATGGCTTAGTGGTTAAGGTGTTTGCCTACGAAGCCTAAGGACCCCAGTTGAATTCCCCAGGACCCATGTAAGCCAGATGCACAAGGGGGTGCATGCATCTAGAGTTCATTTGCAGTGGCTATAGGCCCTGGCATGCCCATTCTATTTGCCTCTTTCTCTCTCAAATAAATAAAATATTTAAAAAAATTAAAAACAAGAAAATTCTGAATATTATCTTTATAATCAGAAAAATCAAGTAAAGCTATTTTCTTTTTTGTGGTTGTTTGTTTGGTTTTTGGGAGGGTTTTTTGTTGGGTTATTTTTGTTTGTTTGTTTGTTTTGTTTTGTTTTTTTGAGATAGAGTCTCACTGTAGCCTAGGCTGACCTGGAAGTCACCATGTAGTCTCAGAATGGCCTCGAACTCACAGCGATCCTCCTACCTCTGCCTCCTGAGTGCTGGGATTAAAGGTGTGTGCCACACGCCGGGCTTAAGCTATTTTCATTATGAGAAAATAATCCAGTGCATCCTTTGACACCTACTTGGTAAATTTAAGTTCTCTGAGGAGCTTTCTCTGACAATTCTCCACTCCTTCCCCTGAGGGAATGGGAGCTCATCTCCTGTGCACCTCCTGGTGCCATGCTAAATTTGTCATCCTCTTACACCTCGGCTATTTTCCCTCTGTGTCACGTTGTCCCTGACTGACCATGGACAGTATTGTGTCTACCCATCTAGTCACCCTCCTCTACCCTCAGAGCAGCTTATAGGGATAGTGACAACTCCTAAGCTCCAGATTATTCCCAAACAAGCCTGTGGGCCTACTGAGGCTGTCTTGGGACTTTTCCAGAGATCTAGAAGTAATGGCCTAATGTAGGATTTGTAGGGTATCACATGATGCCCACCTGTCCCAGGAAGCCTGCCCCAGACTAGCCTCACCCCTTGGGCCCTTGTCTGTTGGGGAAATGCCTCTATGGCTGTGATGACCACATCTCTGGGACAGAAAGCTCTTCCCGTGTAAGGCAGCCCAGAGGAAGCTAGTTGTTCATCCTCTGTGGTAGTTTGAATGTATGTCTCCCATAAACTCGGGTGTTTTATTAAGCTTATAACTTGAGACTGCAACTGCCAGGCTGGAGGAAAGGTCACTAGGGGTGGATCCTAGGGTCCAGCCCAAAGGTATGTTTGGGGGGGGGGGGTCAAGCTGATTTCCAGCCCCAAATTTGCAGGGCAGTCTGAGCTCTGGTGGGGTCCCTGCTGCTTGCTGTCCATTTTTGTGCTTGTTGCTTTCGGTGTTTGCTGGCTGGTGATAGTTTCTCTCCGCTTGGATGTATGAAAGCAGCTTTTTCCACTACAGGTGGAACTTCCCCCTGGATCTGTAAGCTTGAAATAAATCCCTTCCTCCCCTAAACTGTGCCTGGTTTGGATGTTTATTCCATCAATGCGGATCTGACCACAACATTCTCTTTAGGATGTACTTAGGGCCAGAAAAACCCCATCCAGTCTGAGATGGAACCTTTCCCTAAAGAGATGTGACATCTTTCCAAATGACTAACCCCTCCCACAAACTTCAAAGCCCTCAGCTTCCCCTTCCATTATGAGTGGCTGAAGGGATGACCCCAGAGGCCTAGAGTCCATCTCTCCTCAGAGACACAACGAGGCCCCTGGGAGTCAGGAACCTATGAGGGGTAGGGAACAGACTCTGCCCCTGCAGTCCCTTCTAACTTTATAGGCTCATTATTAATTAGAGGAAGACTTGCTGGGCAAAGTGGTACACACCTTTAACCCTAGCACTCCGGAGGCATAGGGAGGAGGATCACTGTGAGTTTGAGGCCACCCTGACACCACAGAGTAAACTCCTTGAAAAAGCAACCCCCCACCCAAAAAAAAAAAAAACATTTGCAAACACCCTTAACATGCTAGACACTGTTCTCAGTACTTTAAAGTTCAAAGCCGGGCGTGGTGGCGCACGCCTTTAATCCCAGCACTTGGGAGGCAGGGGTAGGAGGATTGCTGGGAGTTTGAGGCCACCCTGAGACTACATAGTGAATTCCAGGTCAGCCTGGGCTAGAGTGAGACCCTACCTCAAAAAAACCAAAAAACAAGTAAATAATAAAGTTCAAGACATCTCTACCCTATCAACCTGACAGTTAACATTTTCTTTTTATAACTTTTTTAAAGATTTTATTTTATTTTATTTTTATTTATTAGAGACGGGTGTGGGGGAGAGAATGGGTACGCCGTGGACTCTGGCCACTGCAAACGAACTCCAGATGCATGCAGCACCATGTACATCTGGCTTACGTGGGATCTGGAGAATTGAACCAGGGTCCTTAGGCAGGCATATTCCTTAACCGCTAAGCCATCTCTCCAGCCCCCTGGGTAAACATTTTTTTTTTTGGTTTTTTGAGGTAGGGTCTTACTGTAGCTCAGGCTGACCTAGAATTCACTCTGTAGTCTCAGGATGGCCTCAAACTAATGGCACTTTTCCTACCTCTGCCTCCCCGAGTGATGGGATTAAAGGCGTGTGCAACCACACCTGGCACGGGTAAACATTTTCTACATTAAGAAATGTACACAGTGGGCAGATGGCTCAGCAGTTAAAGCACTTACTTTAAGCTTGCTCACCTAATCCAGCACCCTAGTAAAGCCAGATGCAAAGTGGTGCATACAATCCCAATGCGCCTATGGCAATGGGATGCAGAGCCAGGAGAATCTGGAAGCTTGCAAGCACTAGTGGCAAAAAAAATAAAATAAAATAAAATGGAGAGGGCCAGGCACACCTTTAATTCCAGCATTCTGGAGGCAGAGGCAGGAGGATCACTATGAGTTCAAAGCCACCCTGAGACTACATAGTGAATTCCAGGCCAGCCTGGACTAGAGTGAGACTACCTTGAAAACTCCCTCCCACCAAAAAAAAGTTCAGTCATCCTCAGCTACATAGCTGAGGCAAGCCTGCTATACAGGAGACTGTCTCAAAGAAAATTATAAAATATAATTATAAAAGGCAATCAGAGCCCAGAGTGGTGGCACACACCTTTAATCCCAGCACTCAGGAGGCTAACGCAGGAGGATCCCTGTGAGTTCAAGGCTACCCTGTACTAGAGTGTGACCCTGGTTCCAGGAAAAAAAGAAAAAAGGCAAATAGTACAAGATCAACCTGGGACTGGGACTCCAGAGTGAGTGCCAGGTCACCCTGTGCTGAAGTGAGACCCTGCCTTGGAAAAAAGAAAAGGCTGGGGAGATTTCTCAATGGTCAAAGGCACTTGCTTGTAATATGGAGAAAATCATGATCACGGAAATTGGAATAATTTGTTTTTCAATCCTTTCAATCTCAGGATACTGAAAGGAATAACTTGTTTTTGTCAGTGATGAGTCAGTAACAATATATTAAGATGAACCGCATGTAGTTGACAATATCCCACTGGTTTTTGGTCTACAAAAACAGTATTTTTGTATAAATTTTTAAATTAGCTGACATTTATTTGCTGTGTAATAGGCTCCATGCTAAACACCTCAGATGTCTTTTAGCCCAAGTATGAATGTATAAATAACTCTCCTCAAGATAAGAACTTGGGCTTGGTGTGCAAATTGCACAGATGACCAGAGCTGGCTCTGCTGAAGCAGGTTTGACCCACCCCTTGTTCGGGCAGCCCTGCCTGGGCCCTCCAGGCCAGCACACCTTCCCACCCTAGAGAAAAATCCAGCTTCTATGCGAAGTGGCTTCGCCTGCTATAGCCCAGGAGCTATTTGTTTTCTTAACAGGGTTAACCAAACCTCCCGAGCGGCCACTGAGCTGCAGAAGTCCTGCTGGTGAAAGGGGGCTTTGTGTAAAGGCAGTGGAGGGCAAGGGCCCCAGCAGAGACAGGAGCCAAGGCAGGAGCTGGGGCCAGCCAAGCTAAGCACCAGCATGGGGCCCTCCCAGCAGTAATGAGGACACTGCAGGGTCAGGGTTGGTTTGGGGGACATCCTCACCCTCAGACTTTCCTGTCCATTGCTTGGGCCATGATCCTGTGTACCAGCAGTGAGCCATGGTGCTTCATGCCTGCAGCCAAGATGGCCTGGTCCCAGGAGGGCTGGTGTGGGAGTCCAGAGATAGGGGCCTACCGTGTGGTTCCCAACCAGGAACATACTGGAAGGGCCTCAGAAGTCAGGTCTCTCAACAAATGTTTTTTTGAGTGAGTTGAGGATCAGAACACAATCTGAACTTACTAAAATGCTGACTGTGCCTAGGCCTATGCAGTCAGAAGTAAGGTCAAGGTTCCACAGTGTGCGATTTAACCAGGTGCAGGAGACGGTGATGACTGAAGACACGAGGACTACTGCTATAAGTGCAGTACAGTTAGAGCATTCTCCGAAGAAAAAGTGATCAAGAGGACTTCTCAGCTGCTTTCACTCTACAACTCAGGCACTAAATTCATATGCTAGGTCGTAAGAAAAGACAAAAGACGCTTCTGTAAAACAGCTCATTCTAAAAACAGAAGTCACTTTGAGGTCCGCATAACACATACGTCTAGAGCTTAATTTCATATGCCACACTGGCCAACGCTTAAAGGGGATTCCCTCTTCCCGTGTGGTAACTGCGTGGGTGTTTATATCTTGTCCTGCCTTGTTCTTTGTAGGACAATATTCCCTGTAACTTGTTTTCTGTCTTCCCAAAGACATCACAAACAGGGGCTCCAGGTTTGTTTGTTTCTTTGTTTGTTTGGAATACAGGGTTGTGCCCTCGTTCCCACCCAGGTCTCTTCATTTGCACCTGCACTCCTATGGGATGCTGTGGAATTCAGAACACATTTATTACAGATGTTTTACATATCAGTTGCATTGGTTCTCATTCCATAACAAGGTCTCTCTGATCTTGCCTTCCTGGACTGAGACACAGAAAGGAATTTTGAGCTGAGGAGATGTCTCAGCAGTTAGGGGCACTTGCTTATAAAGCCTGACAGCCCAGGTTTGATTACTATATATAAACTACATAAAGTCAGATGCATAAAGTGGTGCATGTGCCTGGAGTTTGTTTGCAGTGGCAATAGGTCCTGGAGTGCTTTTCTTTTTCTTTCTTCCTCCTCCTCCTCCTCCTCTCTCTCTCTCTTTCTATCTCTGCTTGCAAATAACTGAAAGAAAGAAAAAAAAAAAAAGCCAGGCATGGTGGTGCATGCCTTTAATCTCGGCATTCAGGAAGGAGAGGTAGGAGGATCATCATGAGTTTGAGGCCACCCTGAGACTACATTTCTTGGTCAGCATGGGCTAAAGTGAGACTCTAGCTTGGAAAACAAAAAAAAGGAAGAAACAAACCAGCAGCCAGGCTGTATGTAGCAATACAAGTCTGTAATTCCAGTACTTAGGACTTTTAGGCCAGCCTGGAACACAGCAACAAGAGTCCTTAGGCTTCCCAGGCAAGCACCTTAACTGCTAAGCCATCTCTCCAGCCCTTAAAATATATTTTATTTATTTGAGAGAGAAATAGGCAGAGAGAGAGAGAGAGAGAGAGAGAGAGAGAGAGAGAGAGAGAGAATATGGTCATACCAGGACCTCTAGCCACTGCAAACGAACTCCAGATGCATGTGCCACCTTATACGTTTGGCTTTTAAAGTAGTTTTTTATTTGAAAGTGTGTATATATGCGTGAGGGCACCAGGGCCTCTTGCCACTGCAAATGAATTCCAGATGCATGGTTGTACATGGGTACTGGGGAATTGAACACAGGCCGTCAGGCTTTGCAAGCAAGTTCTTTTAACCCACTGAGCCATGTCCCAACACACCCAAAAGTAATTTTTTTCTTTTTTTCCTTTGGTTTTTTTTTTAAATTTTATTTATTTATTTATTTTTTTGGTTTTTCGAGGTAGGGTCTCACTCTGGCCCAGGCTGACCTGGAATTCACTCTGTAGTCTCAGGGTTGCCTCGAACTCTCAGTGATCCTCCTACCTCTGCCTCCCGAGTGCTGGGATTAAAGGTGCGCCACCACGCCCAGCTTCCTTTGGGTTTTTTGAGGCAGGGTCTCACCAGGTGTGGTGCTTTGACACCTAAGCCCTCTCTCCAGCCCTCAAAAGTAATTCTGATTAAATACATTTGTTTTGCTTTTCTCTTGTACGTTTGCCTTTTGTCACAGGATGGTCCGAATGGGTGAGGAGGACCTATTCCACAAACAGCTACAGGTTGTAATCAATGAATAGCTTGGTGATATGAAAGGGAGTCAGGAAGGAAGCCTCTTTGGGTAGGTGAGTTTTAGGTTCAAAATTTGAGTATAATAAGCTCACCAGGCCGGGCGTGGTGGTGCACGCCTTTAATCCCAGCACTGGGAGGCAGAGGCAGGAGGATCACCATGAGTTCGAGGCCACCCTGAGACTACGTAGTTAATTCCAGGTCAGCCTGGACCAGAGTGAGACCCTACCTCGAAAGAAAAAAAAGAAAGAAAGAAAGAAAAAGCTCACCAGGCAAAAAAAACTTGGGGAAACAGCAAATGCAATGATTTGGATGCAAGAAAGAAAGCATGAAGTTTGGAAAACGGGAAGAAGGTCACTGTGGCTGAAGCCTGGTCCATGAGGGAGAGGGAGAGCGAGAGGAGGAGTGAGGAGATGGAGGCTGGGCTGTCATTATTTGTAGATGGTGGTACAGATAGCAGCGAAAATCTAGGGGAAAGCTGGCCCGTGACAGTTTGTGCTGCAAGGTGGAGGGACAGGGAAGCCAAGAGAGAGAACTAGACAGTCACTGGGATGACGCTGTGAATAGCACGCACTGGGGAGGTGCTGGAGTTCAAGGGGAGCTGGCCCCCTGAATGATGGGGCCCTAAAATGCCAGAGAGGAAGTAAAACCACAGCTCTTCCCTCACTGTGGGTCATTTCCCTTCCAGGGACCACACCTCTGTCTGTCTCTAGCCTGGAAGGTCCAGCTTCATGATTCTGGGCCCCTGGTGCATGGAATCTGGAAGAAGAAAGTGTAGGATATAGCACTGGCAGAGCGCGTGCTCCTTTGGAGTCGTCCTGTGAGCCGTCCCTGGGCAGGGCTGAGAAAGGAGAGGTTCTGCTGCAGTTCAAGAAAGCACTCTGCAGCAGCAGGAGAGAGGATTTCCCCAACCTCAGCCCTTAAGACAGGCCCACAGCTTCCCAGCCCCGCCTCTGTACCACTCACCAGGTACTTGAAAAGCTCCTGAGAATTTACTTAAGAGATTTTACTTGAGAATTCTTGAAAGGCAGGGCCTCCTTGCTTCCTACCTCACAGAGCCTTTCTGAAGAGAATCAGTGAAAAAAAACATGCTTCTTAAAACTTTTTTCACTCACAACCCCTTTGTGCCTGAGAAATTTTCACACAACCCTGGGTATACAGGTATACAAATCAAACTTTATTGTTAACAGCCATAATGGTGTACACCTTTAATCCCAGCACTCAGAAAGCAGAGGTAGGAGGATCACTGAATTCAAGGCCCATCTGGGACTACAGAGTGAATTCAAGCAAGGGTTCAGCCTTGGCTAGAGTGAGACACTAGCTCATAAAAAAAAAAAAAAAAAAAAAAACAACCAGCCGGGCATGGTGGCACACACCTTTAATCCTAGCACTTTGGAGGGAGAGGTAGGAGGATCGCCATGAGTTCGAGGCCACCCTGAGACTACATAATGAATTCCAGGTCAGCATGAGCTAGAGTGAGATCCTACCTCCAAAAACCAAAAAAATAAATAAATAAATAAGTAAATAAATAAATAAATAAAAATAATGTTTAAGATCACCTCAGACATTGGTGGAAATACTGTCCTAAACAATATTTTTTCTTTCTGAAACAAGATCTCACTAAATAACCTTAACTGGTCTGGAACCATCTATGTGGACCAAACTAGCTTTGAACAAGAGTGATCCTCTTGGGCTGGAGAGATGGCTTAGCAGTTAAGGTACTTGCCTATGAAGCCTAAAGATCCAGGTTCGATTTTCCAGGTCCCACATAAGCCAGATGTACAATGGGGCTTGTGCACCTGGAGTTCTTTTGCAGCAGCTAGAGGCCCTAGCCATTCTGTCACAAATAAATAAAAATAAATATTAAGGGCTGGAGAGATGGCTTAGCAGTTAAGGCACCTACCTCCTAAGCCTAAGAACGCTGGTTCCAATCACCAGCGGTTCCAATCTCCAGGTCCCATGTTTAGCCAGATGCAAAGTGACGCAAGGGCACAATGCCGCACTGGACCACAAGGGAGCGCACGCATCTGGATTTCGTTCACAGCAGCTGAGAGGCTGCTGGCGCACCCATCTCTATCTGTCTTTGTCTCCCTCTCTCTCTGTCTCTCTCAAAAAAAAAAAAAAAAAAAAAGAATTTAGAAAAACATGGCTGGGCGTGGTGGTGCATGCCTTTAAGGAATCCCAGCACTTGGGAGACAGAGATAGGAGGATCACTGAGAGTTCAAGGCCACCCTGAGACTACATAGTGAATTCCAGGTCAGCCTGGGCCAGAGTGAGACTGTACCTCGGGGAAAAAAAAAAGGTGATCCTCTTGCCTTTGCCTCCTGAGTGATAGGATTATAGTCCTATGCCAATATACCCAACTCACTTAATTCTTTAAAAAAAAAAAAAAAGCATTATTTATTTATTTATTTGAGAGGGAGGAAGGGAGAGAATTGGCGCCAGGGCCTCCAACCACTGCAAACAAACTCCAGACATGTGCGCAACCATCTGGCTTATGTGGGTTCTGGGGAGTTGAACCTAGGTCCTTAGGTTTCACAGGCAAGCACCTTAACTGCTAGGCCAGTCCCAACAATTCTTTTTTTAAAATATTTTATTTATTTATTTGAGAGAGAAAGACAGAAAGAGGAAAATAGAATGGGTGTACCAGGACCTCTAGCCACTACAAATGAACTCCAGGCATATGTACCACCTTGTGCATCTGGCTTACATGGGTACTAGGGAATCGAACTTGGGTCCTTAGACTTCACAAGCAAGTGCCTTATATAACCACTTAGACATCTCTCCAGCCCTTTGTTTTGTTTTAAGGAAGAGTATCATTCTAGTCCAGGCTGGCCTTAAATAATCCTCTTACATCTGCCTCCTGAGTGCTGGAATTAAAGGCATGTGCCACTACATCTAGCTTCATTTAACAAATTTTTTAAAAGATTTTTTTATTTAGTTATTAGAGAGAGAAAGAGACAGGGAGAGAGAATGGGCATCTCAGGGCCTCTAGCCACTGCAAACGAACTCCAGATGCATGCGCCACCATGTGCATCTGGCTTACATGGGACCTGAAGAATTAAACCAGGGTCCTTAGGTTTCACAGGCAAACACCTTAACTGCTAAGTAATCTCTCCAGCCCCTCATTTAACAAATTTTTAATAAAATTCCAGGTTCATTCCAGGGGTCTACAAAGTGAGTCTCAGGTCAGTTTGGGCTAGAGACCTTGCCTCAAAACAAACAGCCGGGCATGGTGGCACAAGCCTTTAATCCTAGCACTTAGGGAGGCAGAGGTAGGAGGATCGCCATGAGTTCAAGGCCACCCTGAGAATACAGAGTGAATTCCAGGTCAGCTTGGGCTAGAGTGAGACCCTACCTCGAAAACAAAAACAAAATGTTTAAGATCACCTCAGACATTGGTGGAAATCCTGTCCTAAACAATTTTTTTTTCTTTCTGAAACAAGATCTCACTAAATAACCTTACCTGGTCTGGAACCATCTATGTAGACCAAGCTGGCTTCGAACAAGAGTGATCTTCTTGGGCTGGAGAGATGGCTTAGTGGTTAAGGTACTTGCCTACAAAGCCTAAGGATCCAGGTTCAATTCTCCAGGTCCACGTAAACCAAATGCACAAGTCAACATCTCACAATTTTTGAAATTAAGCATTCTAACAGTGTGATCCAAAGATATCTTAATTTGATACTTATATGCTGAGAAATTATAGTAGGAAAAGATTTTGTTTACCATAATGAAACTGTTATGTTTCTATAAGAGCTGGAAACTACATGTACAGTAAAAACACTGCAACACATATAATTAGTTCAAATGTGAGCACAGGTGTTTCAGGCAGTATCTGTTGCATTGAATGGTGTGAAAACAGCCTGGGCAGTGCAAGGTGTGTATGTTGTAATGGTTTGATTGGTATCCCCACAAACTCATGGGTTCTGAATGCGAGATCCCCAGCTGGTGGCAATTTGGGCATTGGCGCCTCTTGGAGGTAATGTTTAGGTGGGAATGGGCTTGTGGGTGTTATAGCCAGCTTCCCTTTGCCAGAGTTTGGCACACTCTCCTGCTGCAGTTGTCCACCTGATGTTGGCCAGGAGGTGATATCCACTCTCTGCTCATGCCATCATCTTCTCCTGCCATCATGGAGTTTCTCCTTGGATCTGTAAGCCAAAACAAACCTCTTTTTTCCCACAGGCTGCTCTTGGTTGGGTGTTTGCTGTCAGCCACCTGAAGCTGACTGCTACAGTTGTGTTCACAACCAAGGCTGCAGTGAACTCTTGGGATGCAACACTGGCAACCACTGTCAGAAACACCTCTGATTCATTACCCATCTGATTTTGAATTCATCTTTGGTAATAACAAAATTCAGAAGTTACACATTCAGAAACCTGTTGACAAATTTTTGAGACCCCTCCCACATTTCCTTACACAATCCACAGTTGAAGAATAGAGGATTCTTGTTGCTGTGCTACTAAATGGTAGCAGCTGATGGGTGTGGGGTTGGGGTGGAAGCTGAGGCATTTCTTGCACATGGGATGAGAGTTCCCAATTCAAAAGCTGCCACATTCCAGGACCAGAACGGTGAGCAAGAGCAGCCTGGTGCCACTTCCACCGTTTCTCGTCCCCAACCCTGTATGTACTTCCCTAACCATCCATCACCAGACACCCCTTCCACTCGGACAAGTCCACAATCAAGCTTCCTCCCTCTGCATATTTGGGGAGGGAGGTATCATCAGGAGAGAGATTGAGATTCTAATTTGGCCAGGCCGGCCTTGAACTCCTAGACTTAAACAATCCATCTGCCTCGGTATCACAAGTACCTGGGCCTCCGGGCACAAGCCATCACACCCAGCTTCACTCAATTTCTATACCCCGAGGTTTCTAAACTTCCTCTTCTGCACAAACTGGCTTGAATTAGGGTTGAAAGGTATGGATGGGTGTGGTGGACAGGACTCACGGACGGACGGACGGATGGATGGATGGATGGATGGATGGAGGTGTCTGTGGATGTGCGGATGGAGGGAGGGACGTCAAAGGCGGACTGGATCCAGAGACACAGAGACTCACTAAACCGTCACTGAAATAAACCTAAAAATGAACCCAACATGGCTCAGGGAAATTCGTGCAAGAGTGGCGGAAAGATTGTTAAGAGCCTTGAGTTGGTCATTATACACAGAGTCATTGCCTCTCCCGCATAACTTGGTGGCTATCCCCATAAAGCAAGACCCGCATAACCCATGGGGAAGGACAGAGAGAAGACTAACGATGGTACCATCATGGCTGTATATATACTATATACATAACTAATAAAAAATATATATTCAAACAAAGGTGGACTGGATCCAAGCTCTCACCTAGGACCTGCCTCAGCTGGAGGGCTACGGGGTTCCAGGCTGATGAAAAGAAACAGGATGGAGCGGCCAGGTGCCAGGACGCGAGGAAATAGAAGGAAGTCCGCCAGACGCCCAGGGCGGGGCGTGGTCCTGGGCCTACAGGGCACGCCTGGGCACCACAGGACTCTCAGCCCACCAGACTCTCAACAAAGAACAGGTGCGGTTTCGTCCGGGCTGCGTACCTGGCAGGCGGTCAGCAGACCAGTGGCTTCACCACGCCAGGGGCGGATTTGGGGCTTCCTCGCGCGCGCGGTAATCTTCTCGCCGCAGAAGCACGCTGCGTCAGGGGCACGCCCCGGGCGGTGGGGGGGCTTGGGTAATGGACGGGGCGTGGTCCCGGCCGGGGCGGGCTTGGGGGCGTGGTCTGGGCGGGGCCGGGCTTTCGCGCGGCTGCTGCGGTCCGATCCCGGGGTTTGGTATCAGAACCGCGCGCAGCCGGAGGGAGCGCGCGGCGGGGCAGGGTGCGGATGCTGGAGGTTCACATCCCTTCGGTGGGGCCTGAGGCCGAAGGACCCAGGCAGCCCGGAAAAAGGCAGGGACACTGGTGAGAGCAGGGACACTGCGACAAAAGGTGATCCTCTTGCCTTTGCCTCCTGAGTGATAGGATTATAGTCCTATGCCAATATACCCAACTCACTTAATTCTTTAAAAAAAAAAAAGCATTATTTATTTATTTATTTGAGAGGGAGGAAGGGAGAGAATTGGACGCCAGGGCCTCCAACCACTGCAAACAAACTCCAGACATGTGCGCAACCATCTGGCTTATGTGGGTTCTGGGGAGTTGAACCTAGGTCCTTAGGTTTCACAGGCAAGCACCTTAACTGCTAGGCCAGTCCCAACAATTCTTTTTTTAAAATATTTTATTTATTTATTTGAGAGAGAAAGACAGAAAGAGGAAAATAGAATGGGTGTACCAGGACCTCTAGCCACTACAAATGAACTCCAGGCATATGTACCACCTTGTGCATCTGGCTTACATGGGTACTAGGGAATCGAACTTGGGTCCTTAGACTTCACAAGCAAGTGCCTTATATAACCACTTAGACATCTCTCCAGCCCTTTGTTTTGTTTTAAGGAAGAGTATCATTCTAGTCCAGGCTGGCCTTAAATAATCCTCTTACATCTGCCTCCTGAGTGCTGGAATTAAAGGCATGTGCCACTACATCTAGCTTCATTTAACAAATTTTTTAAAAGATTTTTTTTTATTTAGTTATTAGAGAGAGAAAGAGACAGGGAGAGAGAATGGGCATCTCAGGGCCTCTAGCCACTGCAAACGAACTCCAGATGCATGCGCCACCATGTGCATCTGGCTTACATGGGACCTGAAGAATTAAACCAGGGTCCTTAGGTTTCACAGGCAAACACCTTAACTGCTAAGTAATCTCTCCAGCCCCTCATTTAACAAATTTTTAATAAAATTCCAGGTTCATTCCAGGGGTCTACAAAGTGAGTCTCAGGTCAGTTTGGGCTAGAGACCTTGCCTCAAAACAAACAGCCGGGCATGGTGGCACAAGCCTTTAATCCTAGCACTTAGGGAGGCAGAGGTAGGAGGATCGCCATGAGTTCAAGGCCACCCTGAGAATACAGAGTGAATTCCAGGTCAGCTTGGGCTAGAGTGAGACCCTACCTCGAAAAACAAAAACAAAATGTTTAAGATCACCTCAGACATTGGTGGAAATCCTGTCCTAAACAATTTTTTTTTCTTTCTGAAACAAGATCTCACTAAATAACCTTACCTGGTCTGGAACCATCTATGTAGACCAAGCTGGCTTCGAACAAGAGTGATCTTCTTGGGCTGGAGAGATGGCTTAGTGGTTAAGGTACTTGCCTACAAAGCCTAAGGATCCAGGTTCAATTCTCCAGGTCCACGTAAACCAAATGCACAAGTCAACATCTCACAATTTTTGAAATTAAGCATTCTAACAGTGTGATCCAAAGATATCTTAATTTGATACTTATATGCTGAGAAATTATAGTAGGAAAAGATTTTGTTTACCATAATGAAACTGTTATGTTTCTATAAGAGCTGGAAACTACATGTACACAAAAAAAACACTGCAACACATATAATTAGTTCAAATGTGAGCACAGGTGTTTCAGGCAGTATCTGTTGCATTGAATGGTGTGAAAACAGCCTGGGCAGTGCAAGGTGTGTATGTTGTAATGGTTTGATTCAGGTATCCCCCACAAACTCATGGGTTCTGAATGCGAGATCCCCAGCTGGTGGCAATTTGGGCATTGGCGCCTCTTGGAGGTAATGTTTAGGTGGGAATGGGCTTGTGGGTGTTATAGCCAGCTTCCCTTTGCCAGAGTTTGGCACACTCTCCTGCTGCAGTTGTCCACCTGATGTTGGCCAGGAGGTGATATCCACTCTCTGCTCATGCCATCATCTTCTCCTGCCATCATGGAGTTTCTCCTTGGATCTGTAAGCCAAAACAAACCTCTTTTTTCCCACAGGCTGCTCTTGGTTGGGTGTTTGCTGTCAGCCACCTGAAGCTGACTGCTACAGTTGTGTTCACAACCAAGGCTGCAGTGAACTCTTGGGATGCAACACTGGCAACCACTGTCAGAAACACCTCTGATTCATTACCCATCTGATTTTGAATTCATCTTTGGTAATAACAAAATTCAGAAGTTACACATTCAGAAACCTGTTGACAAATTTTTGAGACCCCTCCCACATTTCCTTACACAATCCACAGTTGAAGAATAGAGGATTCTTGTTGCTGTGCTACTAAATGGTAGCAGCTGATGGGTGTGGGGTTGGGGTGGAAGCTGAGGCATTTCTTGCACATGGGATGAGAGTTCCCAATTCAAAAGCTGCCACATTCCAGGACCAGAACGGTGAGCAAGAGCAGCCTGGTGCCACTTCCACCGTTTCTCGTCCCCAACCCTGTATGTACTTCCCTAACCATCCATCACCAGACACCCCTTCCACTCGGACAAGTCCACAATCAAGCTTCCTCCCTCTGCATATTTGGGGAGGGAGGTATCATCAGGAGAGAGATTGAGATTCTAATTTGGCCAGGCCGGCCTTGAACTCCTAGACTTAAACAATCCATCTGCCTCGGTATCACAAGTACCTGGGCCTCCGGGCACAAGCCATCACACCCAGCTTCACTCAATTTCTATACTCTCCTGAAGGAGGCATTACTATCTCTACTTTGCAGATGCACAGAAGTCCACAGTTCCTGATATTCAGGACTGCCTGACTCATAGCAGCGCCCGAGGTTTCTAAACTTCCTCTTCTGCACAAACTGGCTTGAATTAGGGTTGAAAGGTATGGATGGGTGTGTGGATGGACGGACGGACGGACGGACGGACGGACGGACGGATGGATGGATGGATGGATGGAGGTGTCTGTGGATATTGCGGATGGAGGGACGTCAAAGGCGGACTGGATCCAGAGACACAGAGACTCACTAAACTTCGTCACTGAAATAAACCTAAAATGAACCCAACATGGCTCAGGGAAATAAGTGCAAGAGTGGCGGAAAGATTGTTAAGAGCCTTGAGTTGGGTCATTATACACAGAGTCATTGCCTCTCCCGCATAACTTATGGCTATCCCCATAAAGCAAGACCCGCATAACCCATGGGGGGAAGGACAGAGAGAAGACTAACGATGGTACCATCATGGCTGTATATATACTATATACATAACTAATAAAAAATATATATTCAAACAAAAGGTGGACTGGATCCAAGCCTCACCTAGGACCTGCCTCAGCTGGAGGGCTACGGGGTTCCAGGCTGATGAAAAGAAACAGGATGGAGCGGCCAGGTGCCAGGACGCGAGGAAATAGAGGAAGGTCCGCGGGGCAGACGCCCAGTCCGGGGCCTCGGTGCCCACGCCTGGGCACTACAGGGCACAGCGCCCACCAGACTCTCAACAAAGAACAGGTGCGGTTTCGTCCGGGCTGCGTACCTGGCAGGCGGTCAGCAGACCAGTGGCTTCACCACACAGGGGCGGCATTTGGGGCTCCCGCCTCCTCGCGCGCGCGGCCTAATCTTCTCGCCGCAGAAGCACGCTGCGTCGGGGCACGCCCCGGGCGGTGGGCGGGGCTTGGGTGTGGACGGGGCGTGGTCCCGGCCGGGGCGGGCTTGGGGGCGTGGTCTGGGCGGGGCGGGGCTTTCGCGCGGCTGCTGCGGTCCGATCCCGGGAGTTTGGTATCAGAACCGCGCGCAGCCGGAGGGAGCGCGCGGCGGGGCCGGGGTGCGGATGCTGGAGGTTCACATCCCTTCGGTGGGGCCTGAGGCCGAAGGACCCAGGCAGAGCCCGGAGAAAGGCCACATGGTGAGAGCAGGGACACTGCGTGGAGGAGAGGTGCGCAGGGACCCGCTGAGCTCCCCCTCCCCACGCCGAGCGCAGCGCGGTGGGGAACCCAGCATTCCGGGTTCGGCATCCATCGGGACGCATCCCCGCCTGGCCGTGGAGGGGAACACCTCGACGCCGAGGGTTTCGGGTTGCTGGGATCTGCCAGTCCACCGGACTGTGGTCCCGGCTCTTGAGGGACCACATGGGACTGAGGGGCGGGTCCGTCAGCCTTTTCCCTCAGTCGTGAGTGGGGTACGAGCGGGTTCCTCCCCGCCACTCCCCCCGAGCGACTGCACGCCCAGTCGGCCTGCTTTGTGCCTTTGGAGCCCTGGAAGTTGGGCGCGTCCCGGGCCGCGGGTTCGAGCCTCACGCTCTCCTCCGCCAGGTGTTCCGCGTGGAAGTGCTGTGCAGCGGGCGCAGACACACCGTGCCGCGGCGCTACAGCGAGTTCCATGCGCTGCACAAGCGGGTGAGGCGATGCGGATGACCCACTGACCTCCTCCCACACCCTGGGGGCCGGGATGGGGTGGGGTGGGGGGGGAGGAGAGGTCCCAGCCTCCTCCATTTACTGCCTTAGCCCCGGGAGGGGTCGGATTCCGAGCAGACTGAGGGCCTCAGGCAAGGGTGCAGATCCCAGTTTGCATTGACCTTGTCCTTACGCAGGCGTGTCACTTTAGTCCCAACTACCTCTCCACCAGGGTCTGTCCCAAGTTAGGTCTGAAAGGGGCGTGTGGAGAATACTAGGGAGAGAGAACCCTTGGCTAGGTGAAGCAGGCTGGAAGGGTCTGTTGGGATTCTATGATCGCACCTTGGTAACACAGATCAAGAAACTGTACAAAGTGCCCGATTTCCCCTCGAAACGCCTGCCCAACTGGAGGACCAGAGGACTGGAACAGCGCCGGCAGGGCTTGGAGGCCTATATCCAGGTACGCGCGGGTAACACTTGACTGCCTCACTCCCCATGGCTAGTTCGAGGGTGGTGACCTAGGCCAGCATGTGGGGGTGTATGAGAGGACTCCCCCCGCCAGAACTTAGAGATGTCATTCACTACCCTAAGCTTTAATTTTCTGAACAGAGTCCAAACATCCCTTTCTTGTTTTAATGGGGCAACCAGGGGGCAGATACAAAGCTAGTTCCCCTTCCCACCAGGGTAAGATTCCTCATGATGGGATGTACGGTGTGGGTTCTTTACGCAACAGTGACGGGAGATGACAGGCCTGGCCACTGCATGGAGGGAGCCTCGCTCTCTGCAGTCCATACAGGACCAGGGCTCATAATGCTGCCTTGAATTATTACTTTGGAACAGAGGAAGGGCCTCAAAGTTTGAATGGCTGTACAGTCAGTAGGTGGGTCTGATTATAGGTTTCCTCTGTCATGCTGTCTAGGGCATCCTGTACCTGAATCAGGATGTGCCCAAGGAGTTACTGGAATTCCTGAGACTTCGCCACTTCCCCACAGACCCCAAGGCCAGCAACTGGGGGTAAGGAGGGCGAGGGTTCTCAGCAGCACGCAGGTGAAAGGGGGTTTTGGAGAACAAGCCCTTTTCCTTTCCACAGCTGGGTTTCCCTCCTGAGACTTGACCGCCTTCATCCACTTTCTTGACCCTGGTGGAGGGCTTTTTTTGGGACAGCTTTGGTTACCCCAGCTGCCTCCGGAACTGAGGTTATTACAAAATAGAAGCAATGGTCCCCTGGGTTTCTATGTCTCCACCCCTTCCTCACCCCCTCCCACCCATCCCCAGGCAGCTCACAGTGTCTCTCTTCTTTTCAGCACCCTGGGGAAATTCCTGCCTAGTGACAGCAGCAGGCAAGTCGAAGCCCTGCCCTGGTCTCCTGCTGCCCCCTAATGGCCACATGCTGGGAGGCAGGCAGTCTCCAGTCCCTTTCCACCAGTTTGTTTTTAGTTAGGGTCTCTAGCCCAAGCTGACCTGGAATTCACTATGTAGTCTGAGGGTGGCCTTGAACTCCGGGCGATCCACCTACCTCTGCCTCCCGAGAACTGGGGTTAAAGGCGTGCGCAACCTCGCCCTGCTTCCATCGTTTCTTTTATGGGTCCCAGGTGATCTGTTCCTAAGTCTCCATTCCTTGTGGGACTTCACCCCTACCAGTCTTCACCCGGGTGACTCATGGCCCCGCTTTCCTCCCAGCTCGCAGCTGCACCACCAGCCAGTCATCAGATTCTGCGTGGATCCCTACATTTACACTCCTTCCCCAGGTAAGGAGGTGCCTCTTATTTGGGGACTAAGGTACCACGGTGAGATTTCTCAGCATTTCCCTCCTACTGTCCTCATTTCAGGCCTGTAACCCTGCTTTGCACAAACTAAGATTGCTTCCCCTGGTCTGTTCCCCAAAAGACTTTACACAAGTTGATGTGAACAGAATGTGGCCTGAGAATGCCAACACCTCATTTGGGTGAACAGCTGTTACAGTCTACTCTTGAGGGCAGTTGAGCCTGTAGGCAGCTTAAGGAGCTGTAGGGTGGAGGCCAGGCCTGTCACATGCCAGTTATGCCTCCCTCACTTTTCTCCCACAGAACCTCTTCCTGAAGTGGTGGTGAACGGGGTGCTGCAGGGCCTCTACGGCTTCAGCGCCAGCCCATCAACGCAGGCAACAGCTGACCCTCACCCTGCTTATCCATCGATGCCCTGATCAGTCCAGGCTTTGGGCCACCTGTCGGGACAATTATGTGTCCCAGTCCAATGTACTCCATGTATGGAATTAGGGCTGGGTTCTCCCTTGGACTGGACCCAGGACTGAACTAGCCAAGGCTCAGCTGTACCCAACCTCTGAAGTCTTTGAACTTGGCTTGCACAGACAGCTGGGACTAGTAGAACTGAAGAGCCTAGAAGCCAAGGCAAAGCTAATGAGAGAAGTCAACTTAGAGGAGGCTAAGAACAAAGAACATACGGGCACAGTTCCTAGCCAAGCCCAGGTAGCAGGGCTCTGAAGCAAGGGCAGAGCAGTTGCTGGCTAGAAAGCCCTGTCTGACTATCTGGTGGCCTCTGAGCTTACCCCGAACCCAGCCCATACACAAGTTACAAAAAAACCCACTTTTTTATTGGTAGGATCTTGTTACAAAACCGTGGAATGTGAGGGGCGTGGGTCTGCTCCATCAGATGCCAGCACCAGGGCCAGTGCAGCATGGAGCCCCGTGACAGGCTGCTTCACCCTGGTGAAGATGGCAGGGCCTGCACAGGCGCATGTCCAGAGGGAAGAGGTCCCTGAAGCTCTACTCCTTGGCAATGGCAAAGGGCTTTTCCACCTCGATCTTGCCACAGTCTGCGATGGTCACATCCTTCAATGGCTTGTCCCGACTGTCTGTCTTGGTGCTTTCTATTTTCCGCACCACATCCTGGAAAGAAAGGGAGGAGCAGGAAGGCAGAGTGGGTCAGGATGCCCACTAGTGGGAGACAGTCCCAGTGCGTGGCTCATAGACCCACATGGGACGAACAGCACACAAATCATGAGGCAGCGCAAGTCTAATGAATCCACACACGGCCAGAGTGAATACAGACTTGAAATGCAGAAGTTTGATTCTTGTCAGGTTAGATCCACACTGGACCAAGGGTGAGGAGGAGGAAGAGAGCACGTGAGCTTCTCAGGGACATTAATAATGTTCAGCAGCACCCAATACCAACTCGGGTGGAAGACTGTACATCCCAGTCTCCGTCAGTGATGGAACACAGGCCACTGCAGCTGTGCAGTTTCTATGATGCCTGGGTGACCTCTGTCTGGGGGCTGGAAGGACTTACAACCTTGGGGCATGGAGACACAGGCTGAGTATTGTGTATTCTTTCTGTCTGATGTATAGGGGTTCAAGCCCAGGGCCTAACGTGTGCTAGGTAAGCATTATACATGGAGCCGCCCTTCTTGAGATGACATCTCACTACATTCCCAGGCTAGCTTTGGACTCCTGGGCTCAAGTGATCATTCTCCTGTCTCAGCCCGAATAGTAGCTGAGACCACAGGCATCTTGCCCTGGGTTAAGAAGCACAAAAACTGGTCTGAATCTATGGCCCAGGAGCCTTTGGAAATGGGATGAAAGAGAAAGCCCCCATGCTGGATCTCTGGAAAGGTCTGTCTAGGTTTAGCCCACCTGAGAACTCACCATGCCCTCTAGGACTTTGCCAAACACTACGTGCTTGCCGTCGAGCCAGGCTGTCTTGACTGTGGTGATGAAGAACTGGGAGCCGTTGGTGTCCTTGCCTGCATTGGCCATGCTCACCCAGCCGGGACCATAGTGCTTCAGCTTGAAGTTCTCGTCAGGGAAGCGCTCACCATAGATGCTCTTTCCTGGGAAAGGAGAGCAGGTCAGGGAGTTGGGCCAGCTCAAACTGGGCATAACTTTGGGTAAGGATCCATGGGGCTCAGGCTGTTCTCTGTTCCAGGCCAGGCTTGAGTGGTACCCTCAGCTGACCCCTTCCTATCCACCCTCACAGCGAGACCCCACAGGGTGGCTTCTAGGATGGGTTGCTAGCACAGTAGTTCTGTGGCTTTCAGCTATCCTTGCTGTGCTCTGAGGCCTGCATGGAGGGATTGTGGTAAAAAGATGCTTTGGTGTGGTGTAGGATGCTGAAAGAACCCTCCAGAAAAGGACTGCTGTTGCTGACCAGATCATCTTCCCAAGAACACAAAAGATGGCTATGGCTGCAGAGCAGAAACAGGACAGAGATGGGGATGGGGCTGCCTCTTGCAAGCAGATGAGCATAAAATAAAAAGTGCCTATGGATGTGTGTCACTGTCATGTGGGGCTTGGGGCCAGGGTCAATAACAAAGGAGGCAAGAGTACAGATCTCGTACCACTTCCAAGATCCTGTTCCAAAGTTTCTTCCAGGGAAAACACTGAAGCCCTTTCACCATTGCCCAGCACTAAAGAAGTTACTTTGGCCCAGTGCCTTCACTCACATATAAAAACCCCTTTTCAGCTGGGAATGGTGGCGCAATGCGTCTTTAATCCTAGCACTGGGAGGCAGAAGTAGGAAGATCACCATCTGAGTTTGGGCCTGGCCCTGAGATTACAGCACCTACTTTTTGTTGTTTCTTTTCCATCTTTTTTTCAGCCTGTGCTAGACTGACTTGGAATGAGACCTGGCCTCAAACCAGCAATCCTCCTACCTCAACTGGTGCCCCAAAGTAAAAAAAAAAAAATTTTCATCCTAAAACCTCTTTTCTCAACACACCTATGTTCAACCAGTTTCTTTTCAAATAAATAAACTATTATTTTTAAAAACACAGTTTTGGTCCCAGGATGACCTGAGGAACCTACCCACCCTGGACTGAGGCTGATCTTACCCAAGACACTGTCAATTGTGCAGTAGGTGAGAAAGTGGAGAACAAGAGCTCCAGTCTCATCAAAAACCATTGAACCTGGGTATGGAAGTGTGCCATCTTAAGCAGGGGCGGGAAATGGTGACTTGGCCTCAAACTCACAGCAATCCTCCTACCTCAGCCTCCCAGGTGCTAGGATTGTGTGTCACCACACCTGGCCTTTACCAGTTTTTTCCACCTCTGCCCCCAGCAACAAGGGGGAGTAGAGGCAAAACCAGGCTCCACCCCAGACTACAGTCACCTAAACCAAGCAAAAAGCTTCAAACCGACTCCATACAGCATTTTTGGGGGCAGTTTGCTTTGCCAGTAGGTTTCACTCAAAGGCCACCCTGAAGACTCCTGGACTCATCTTTGAACTTCTCCTCTCCATCACAGCCCAGAGGCTCAACCAAGCCAGCTCTTTAGATCTCAACCTGCTGGTCAGGAAAGTCTTTGCCTCCTCTATGACCTCAGCTCTGTTCTGACTTGAATTCACTATGTAGTCTAACATCACAAGCAATCCTCCTACCTCTGCCTCCCAGTTTTCATTTTGCCACCAACTTTACTTTTTTTTTTTTTTTTTTTTTTTTTTAATGCCTCTTCAACATACAGTGTCAGTTTTCTTCCACACTTCAGTTGTCCTTGTGCCTCTGTTTTTGTAGCCAAACCCACCTAGGGCCAGGGCACAAGAAGTACATGTGTCTCATGTCACTACCTGCTTTCCCTTTTTAAACTTTGCCTTTGAGCCAAACAGAGAGAATGGTAGGACAGGCACATTAGTGCTTTTGTGTCTGACTTTATGTAGATGCGGAGAATAGTACCAGGGCCTCCAGCCACTGAGCAATCAGAAGCAGAACTCCAAACACATGTGCCCACACTCCACCTTGACTCAGCAGGCCAAATTTCATTCCATCTGGGCCAGAAGTGAGCACAGTTTATTTGAGACCCAAAAACTAAACAAAAAAAAGCACACATAGAGGCTGGAGGTCCTGGTTGGCTTGCCTGAAAAGCCAAAGGACTCAGGTTCATTCCCCAGGACCCATATAAGCCAAGGTGGCCATGTTTGAGTTGCGTCTGCAGTTGAAGGCATGCCCATTCTCTTGAATGCAGTAAGTAGGTAAGCCTGGTCCACACAGCTGGGCATGGTGGCACACCTCTTTAATACCAGTACTTGGGAGGCAGATGTAGGAGGACTGCCAGTTTCTATCCTGAGACCAGGTCCCTAGAGGAAACCCTACCTGTTTTTCTTTTTAATAATAATTTTGATTTTTTATTTATTCCAGGCTGACCTGGAATTCACTATGTAGTCCCAGGGAGGCCTCAAACTCACAATGATCCTCCTACCTCTGCCTCCTGAGTGCTGGGATTAAAGGAGTGCGCCACCACACCCGGCCCAGCAAAAAAAATTGTGTGCAGGCATGCCAGGATCTCTTGCCACTACAAACAAACTACAGGCACATGTGCTTCCTTTTGTGTCTGACTTTATGTAGATGCTGGAGAATAGTACCAGGGCATCAGGCTTTGCAAGTAAGTGCCTTTAACTGCTGAGGGTTCATCTCCCAGCCAGGCTGACCTGTAATTATTTTGAGACAGAAAGGGTGGTCTTGAACTCCAGAAGCAGTGATCCTCCCTGTGCTGCCTTCATTAGTCCTGGGGACTCAAATCTGGGTCCTTTGGTTGCAGGTACCTAACTGCCATGCCATCTCTCCAGCCCTTCTTTTTTTAGATGACTTTTTCATTTGGTTTGAACCTGGGTCCTTAGGCTTACAATGGCTTATGCATTTGGCTTGCACAGTCAAGTGCCGTGCTTCATTTTTATATGTATATGTTTTATTTATTCATTAGAGAGGAAAGGCAGGAGAGAAGAGAAATAGAAAGAAGTGTTTGACTGCAAACAAACTCCAGACACATGTGCCAGTCATCTCTCCAGTTCTTTGGGGTGTTTTTTTTTTTTTAAGCCAGGCTGACCTGTAATTCACTATGTAGGGTGGTCTTGAACTCTCAGTGATCCTCGTACCTCTGCCTTCCTAGTGCTAGAATTAAAGGCGTGTGTTCTATGGCAACAGTCTTTGAGATGACAACAGTCTTTCCAAAAGTCCAAAGACCACCTCTGTACCAGCCACTTACCTCTCATCTCCAAAATTATCCCGTTTTTGGAACAGTCTTTCCAAAATGTTAAAATATACCTAAGGAAAAACACCATTTGAAATTTAGTCTTATGAAAGGGGTATTGCTACAGAATTAAGAGCCCAGGAAGCTACTATAAAGAAAAAAGAGGTTAACGCCAAGGGCCTCCCTCATGCTGGCGAAGCACCCCTATCACTAGTATCCCCAGACACTTGGAGATAGGGTCTTTTTTTTTTTTTTTTCAAGGGAGGGTCTCACTCTACCTAGGCTAACCTGGAACTTACTTACTCTGAAGTCCCAGGCTGGCCTCCAACACACAGCGATCCTCCTACCACTGCCTCTTCCCAGTGCTGGGATTAAAGGCGTGGACCACTATGCTGGCCTTGAGGTAGGGTCTTAATAAATGATAATCTCCCGTTATCATCTGTCCCAAGTAGCTGAGATTACAGGCATCTGCTACATCACCTGGCAAGCTTATTTCATTTTTTTCTTTGAATAAAAAAAATTGTTTACATTCTCCTTAGACTACAAAAAGAGCAACCTTTGCTCTAAATGGATCCAAATTAAAGAAACTGACATCAACAGATTTAATTAAAAAAAAAAAAAGCCCAGCCATGGACAAGAGCCCTGCTTACTCCGCAAGTTTATATTTACTACGCGTGATAGCAAAGCACAGTAGATTGCAAATGGCTAAAATATGTCTTTAAAAGGAAAAAGGATTCGGCAGGCGTGATCTTTTTCACCCATTTCCCCAGCCCTACAGGGTATTTGCAAAGGCCAGGTCAGGGCGGGGAGGCTGAATTTCGGTCACTCCACGAGATCACAGGCAGCCTTAGGGAGTGGCTGGGGCCCAGCATGCTCGGACCACCACTGACCGCGGCCCCGAGGCCGGATCCCGGACGGCACAAGACAGGCGTCGCCTGGCGGGACGGGTGAAGGAGGAGGCCCGGACCTTGACGGTGACTTTGGGCCCTTTCTTCTTCTCGTCGGCCACGGAGGGTCCCGGCAGCAGCAGGAAGAGGACGGAGCCCACGATAAGGGCGGCGGCGAAGAGCACCTTCATGTTGCGCTCCGACAGGCGCAGCATCCACCGCACAGGAGGGAGCGCGGCCGGGGACGGCCGGGACCGGAAGAGGGTGGGGACGTGCGGCGCGGGGGTGGCGGCGGGGGAGCCCGGGGCCGGGCGCGTGCCTCCGAGCGCGCGCGGACGCCGCTTCCCCCCTCCGCCTGGGCGCGGGGTGGTACGTCCCGGCGGGGGGCGGGGCCTGCGCGCCGGCGTGGACGCGGGCTCGTGGATGGCTGCCACGTTACGGCTCCCTCATTGGAGTCCCAGCTCGCCCCTCCGTCCGCGGGGAGGCCAGTGCGCGCTGGGCCAGGCGGGGAGCGCGCGGGCATTGGCCCGGCAGGAGACTACGGGTCCCAGCATGCCCGGCGGCCGACCGCACCCTCCTGCCCGCTGGAGGCGGCTCCGGAGCGTGGCAGCGGGAGTCGGTCACCACCAAGTTGTGCTTAGGTGTCTGCCCGGCATGGTGGCGCCCATTGGGAAGGATGAGGTAGCAAGGTCACCGTGAGTTCAAAGCCAGCCTGGGCTAGAGTGAGACCCCTGTCTCAAAAGCAAGAAAAAAAAAAAAAAAAAAACACTACACCCCGCCCCCCCAAAAAAAACCCACCCAGGATTCATTTCTCTCCTCCTACTCCAGTGCTTGGGTTGGATTGGGGCTTATTTTTACAGCCTATCCTTCTCTAGCTCTACTTATTTGCAAAACTTGCTTCAAAACCTACTTCCATTTTCAGTCTCTGCTTTTTCCTACTTGCTCATTTTTCTCATTTCTTTTTAATTTTATTTGAGAGAAAGAAACAGATAGAATGGGCACATTAGGACCTTCAGCCACTGCAAATAAAGTCCAGACACATTCACCACCTCGTGCAGCTGGCTTACGTGGGTCCTTAGGCTTCTCAGGCAAACGCCTTTGCCGCTAAGCCATCTCTACAGCTCCATTTTTTGTTTGTTTTTGTCGAGGTAGGGTCTCGCTCTAGACAAGGCTGACCTGGAATTCACTATATAGTATCAGGGTGGCATCGAACTCATGGTGAACCTCCTACCTCTGCCTCCCGAGTGCTGGGATTAAAGGCCCATGCCACCAAGCCCAGCTCTGCCCCATTCTTTTTTCTTTTTTCAGATTTATTTCTATTAGAGAGGGAGAAAGAATGGGCGCGCCAGAGCTTACAGCCACTGCAAATGAACTCCAGATGCATGTGCCACCATGTGCATCTGGCTTAAGTGGTACCTGGACAATCGAACCTGGATCCTTAGGCTTCACAGGCAAATGCCTTAACAGCTAAGCCATCTCTCCAGCCCTCTTTTTCTCATTTTTAATCTTATGCTTACTACTGAACACTCTTTTGGCTTTTCTTTTCGCCCATTTCCCAAAGACCATCACCCACGTTTTTCCTGAGTAGGAAGGCGGCTGCATTGCATTTCATTTGTAGAGCTCGGCTGCTGCAGTATAAGGCCAGTGTTGGTCGGAATGGTTTTAACACTGAGGTGGTATATATCCAACAGCCTGAGACTGCCATGCTTTTTCTTTTCTGAGACCTTCCTAAAGATCCGATCTCCCCAAGGGACTGTTTCAGGCTGTCACACTTGTTCAAGGCTACAACATACATCCTTCGGTACTGTAAGCCTTATACACCCAGAAGAAATAAAAGGATGGCACTCTTTCTAAAAGTTGGACTTACCGGTGGTATTACTGGCCTAACAATTTTCAGGTTTTATTTGTAAATTCCAGTTTGTTATCACCCATATTGTAGATGTGACTTCATCTGCATAGGTTGGAACTTACCCATGGGATCTCTGATTTTTTTTTTGGTTTTTTTTTCGAGGTAGGGTCTCACTCTAGCTCAGGCTGACCTGGAATTCACTCTGTATTCTCAGGGTGGCCTCGAACACATGGTGATTCTTCTACCTCTGCCTCCCACGTGCTGGGATTAAAGGCGTGCGCCACCATGCCCGGGTGGATCTGTATTTGAATGATGTGTGCTATTCTCTTACAGACTTCACTATAGTCAGGATCTAGAACACGAGTTCTACACAGTTAACGTTTGCTATTTCCTATTCTATTTATTTATTTATTTATTTATTTATTTATTTATTTATTTATTTATATTTATTTTTGTTTTTGCTAGGCAGGGTCTCACACTGGTCCAGGCTGACCTGGAATTAACTATGAAGTCTCAGGGTGGCCTCGAACTCTCGGCGATCCTCCTATCTCTGCCTCCCGAGTGCTGGGATTAAAGATGTGCGCCACCACGCCCGGCTCTACTTCCTATTCTTTTAAAAAAATATTTTTATTTAGTTATTAGAGACAGAGAGAGAGAGAATGGCACTCCAGGAACTCTAGCCACTGCAAACAAACTCCAGACACATGTTCCACTATGTGCATCTGGCTTACTTGGGACCTGGAGAATCGAACATAGGTCCTTAGGCTTTGCAGGCATGTATCTTAACAGCTAAGACATCTTCCCAGCCCCTATTTCCTATTCTTGCACCTCCATCCAGAAAACTTCTACCAAGTGGAGGCTCTTGTAAGTAGTAGTTGTTACACTGACAAAAATACCCTCCAAACCCAAATCCCCACCCCTTTCCCACAGGAGTAGAATCTTCAATATTCTCTGCCCATAGCCATTGAGAAAAAGGATTTACCAAGCCAGGTGTTCAAAGCGGTCTCTTACTAACACGGCATACAAATATCCTTTCGTATTTCAAGAGAAAAAACAAGCTGGATAAAAGGCCTTTGATATAAAACTTTTCTATCACAACACTTTTCTGTTATTGAGACAAAGTATTGCGATTTAGCCCAGACTGGCTTCAAACTTGCAATCTTCCTGGCTCTGTCTCCCAAGTTGCTGGAATGAAATAGCAATAAAAAAAAATTTTTTTAAACTGAGCATGGTGGTGCATGCCTTTAATCCCAGCACTTGGGAGGCAGAGGTAGGAGGATCACTGTGAGTTTGAGGCCACGCTGAGACTACATAGTGAATTCCAGGTCAGCCTGTACTAGAGTGAAACCCTACCTCAAAAAACAAAACAAAACAAAAAACAATTTAAGAGGCCAGGCATGGTGGTGCACGCCTTTAATCCCAGCACTAGGGAGGCAGAGGTAGGAGGATCGCCAAAAGCTCAAGGCCACCCTGAGACTACATAGTAAATTCCAGATCAGCCTGGGCTAGAGTGAGACACTACCTCGAAAAACAAAACTAAAACAAACAAACAAACAACAACAACAACAAAAAACAATTTATGGAGAAATGGCTTAGCAAGGCACTTGCCTGCAAAGCTGAAGGACCCATGTTCAATTATCCATGTAAAGCCAGATGCACAAGGTGGTGCATGTGTCTGGAGTTCATTTGCAGTGGCTAGAGGCCTGGGAGTGCCCATTCTCATTCTTTCTGTGCCTCCTTCCCTCTCAAATAAATAATTTAAAAAACAATTTGAGCCAGGTGTGGTGGCACATGTCTAATCCCAGCACTGGTGCGGGGTAGGGGGGAGCAGAGGCAGGAGGATTACAGTGAGTTCGAGGATACCCTGAGACTACATAGTGAATTCCAGGTCAATCTGGGCTAGAGTGAAACCCTACCTGAGAGAGAAAAAGGAACCAGCCAGCCAATCAGGCTCAGAGAAGCAGTAAATTGTTCTTCTATACATGCACTAGTGATTTTAAATTACACATCACAGTTCTATCTTCTGTCTGTATATGTGTTCCTCATTAGCACAATGGAATTCTATCTTCCAACAGTTGTTCAACAGAGCACAACTAGACTTTCTGGTGTTCCACCATCTGAGACAGACATACAAGAACTACATGAGTGGATAATATACAAATCATAAAAATACTTTTTGCTAAGTGTGATGGCACACACCTTTAATCCCAGCACTCAGGAAGCAGAGATAAGAGGATTGCAGTGAATTTGAGGCCAACTTGAGACTTCATATTGAATGCCAGGTCAGCCTTTGTTAAAGCAAGACCCTAACTTAAAAAAAAAAAAAACATTTTAAGCCGGGCGTGGTGGCACATGCCTTTAATCCCAACACTTGGGAGGCAGAGGTAGGAGGATTGCTGTGAGTTCGAGGCCACCCTGAGACTACATAGTTAATTCCAGGTCAGCCTGGGCTAGAGTGAGACCCTACCTCGAAAAAAAAAAAGACTATGTATATGTATGTATATATATATATATATATATATATATATTTTTTTTTTTTTTTTTTTTTTTTGAGGCAGGGTCTCAATCTAGCCCAGGTTAACTTGGAACTGTTTGTAGCCCAGACTGGCCTCATATTCACAGTAGTCCTATGCCAGCCTCTAAATTAAAGGCATGCACCACTCTGTCCAGCCCTGAATGTTTACTTTTTTCCTCAAGGTAGGTCTCACTCTAGCCCAGAGTGCTGGGATTAAAGGCATGTGCCACCCTGCCCAACCTGAATGTTTACTTTTGAAGTGACTCACAGGAGAGGGCAATGTTCATCCCAAGAAGTGAAGAACATCTAACAGACATTATTTTCGTTCACAGGAACAGTTAGTCCTATCCAGATTCTAAAGCTGAACCGCAGGATTAACAACCAACTAGTGAACTGAGCGAGTAAAAGTAGCCAAGAGGCAGGGCCTTTTATTCGACATACAAAAGGGTGCAAACGGAGTCCTTCCCTCCCCAAACTGGGAAAGAGGCATGCTTAAAGATCACATTTGTTTTCCATGGTGCCCTATGAAATGGGCACTCTGAGATAACATATCCAGACCCATTTTTCATTTTCTCCAAAGAAGGCTACTTCCTCTACAGAGAAGTTTTTCCTAATGGTGTCCAAATCTCTCTCCTGGAGGGACCGTATCAAATACACCTGAAACTGACATTCATGTTTAAAAATACTACAAGTTTCATTTTCACAGCTGCGCTTTTTGACCAGTGCCAGGGTTTATGAAACATTACATCTTTTTTTAAAAAAAGTAGAAAAAAAGGCATTTAACAATAGACACAGCCACACATGAATTAAAACTGATTTCCACAGCTGATTTATACATTATCTAGTTTAAAAAAATGCAACCAACATCCCAACATCTTTTGAAGTGTACAATGGGCACAACTCAAAGAAAACAGACAAATAATATAATAAATTAGCGCATGTAATATATCCAATGGTAATCACTGAATCAACATTCCTTTCCATTGGAGGATTTTATTTTTGGTTTCATCTCTATCTTTTCTGCTGCCATTCTTCTCTGCTTGATAAATAGGGTTCATTTTCAGAGCCGGCTTGCTCAGACTCTGATTTAAGCTCACTTGTCACTTGTTTGCCTCTAAGAACACATGGTTCTCAGTAGCCTGCACTATCTTTCTGAAAGTGAAATGCACACGGATGAGCGTGCGCGCACGCACACACGCAAACACACACACACACATATGCAATCACACACCTCCCTCTGTAAATACATTTATCCCCCAAGAAATGACTCATCTTTCCTGAGACATTCCTAATAGAATGGTAAGCCTTCTAAGGGCTTTGGTGCAAGGGCTGGCCTGGGGTTTGGTCTGGAGCTCCTAACAAGAACACAGTTTCACTGTCCCTGAAAGGCAGATTTGAGGACAGTTCAGATTGTGGTCCTGTTGTGTTAGCGGATTGTTTATTACATGGGTAATCCTCTGTTTATTACATGGGTAATCCTCTGCTCTGAGACCTTAAGGGTTGTGATGGCACCGGAAGAGTGAGTGAGGCGTAAAGAGAAATCAAATCCTATCCACACAACTGAGGTTACTTTGTAACGTCAAGTTTGGTAGTCAAAATATATGGAGTTCATCTTCACTTTTTTCCATGGTACGTTGATCTATAAATACTGGAGTAGGTTTCCCATTCGGTTTTTTTTTTTTTTCTTTCTCTTTCTTTTCTTTCTTTCTTTCTTTTTTTTTTTTTTTTTTTTTGGTTTTTCAAGTTATGGGTTCACTCTAGCCCAGGCTAATCTGGAATTCACTATGTAGTCTCAAGGAAGCCTTGAATTCACAGAGATCCTCCTACCTCTGCCTCCTGAGTGCTGGCATTAAAGGTGTGCGCCACCAGCCCGGCTTCCCATTAGGTTTTTGAGAAAATATGTAAACTCCTATTGTCTATATTCAGGGATCTACTTATTATTCTGAATGCAATTAAAAAATCTATTCTTTTGTACTTAGTCACCTGCAAAGGGGTAGAAAAACATTTTATAAGTGTTTACTGGATCAAAGACTCCCAAGATTTGCTGTTAAAACACCGCTCAAAATTCGACAAGCTCACAGAAGGGCCATGATTGCCTCTCTTCTTGCTTAAACAAAACTAACCCCTCCAAAAGAAATGAACAGAAACACCCAACAAACTCAAAGGAATTCCAATTTGATTCCTACCAGCCAATCATGGGGAAGACTTTATCACTGGCCATCAACTATACTTCCTAGGAGTCTGCAAGATTAAGAACCCCAGAGATTAAGTGCCTGTCACCCACATGACCAATCCAGATGGGGTACCTAGTTATCCTGGCTCCCTGAGAGTCTCTGGAAGTCATCTGCCCACCTTGGGGCAATGGTGGGATGGTGGCAGTGGTCTGGTGAAGGCAATCTTGGCTGTATGATCTTGCAAAACTAGTCTACAAACTCAAGCCCTAGCATGAATCTCACACCAGATCCAACATGGTCACAGCAACTCAATGGCAATGGGAAACTGGTTCCAGTATGGACATGGAAGAGGTGGCTGGGACACAGGAGGCATGTGCATGTGGGCTTGGGAAGGATGCACAGGAAGAAGGATCAAGTTCCTTTGAGGAACTTCTAGGTTTCCATGGAAGAAGCTATTCTTGGGAAATAAAGCAACACTTGCTCCCTGGGAGGGGAATCAATTCTCTCTTACATTATTAAAAAGTTAGGTTATGACTGGTGAGGACCACTTTAACATAACATTCCCATCATTGCATACTTCTGACATTGAGTGATTACTAACACTGAAAATCAACACTGAATAAGCACAATCAACACCCTTTTCCTCTGAACTGGAAGTTACTTTACAAAAGATTAAAGTTCCCTCTGGCTAACCAGTATGGCCCATTGCTCAGTACTTGGAGTTCACTAAGAATGAACAGGAAATCAACACTTCTGCTAGGAAATTAGGAGGCCTGCTATCTCTTGCAACTCATTCCAAGGATATTTTAACTGGAGGTTTACCTAGTCACCTGACTTGCACCTTCCTAGACACATCCAAAACAAAAGAACGTTAAGGCAGTTAGGCATGCTCACTGGTTGCTGAGATCCTCAGTCCACCCTTGTGGGGCAGTGTAGAATGGGAATTCTGGAAAATGCCAAGGCATGTGGACCAGCAGATCCACTCCTGCGTGATGCCCCAGGCACAAGGTGTGGTCTAGTCACAAGTGGAGAACTCACACCTTGGTGTGATCCTGGCCTGTTTGCCTCAGTGTGTTCAGGCTGCAATACCTGGGGGAAGGCAGGGCTAGAGAAAATGACTAACATAGAATATCAGGTATTTCAATAAAGATGGTGGCCCATGCCTTTGATCCCAGTACTCAGGAGGCTCACCATGAGTTTGAGGCCAGCCTAAGCTAGAGTGAGTTCCAAGTCAGCCTTGGGTGGAATGAGACTCTGCCTCAAATGTGAGTTTGCTTTAAGTAAAAATAATTGCATCAATCCAAAGAAAATGATCCTCAGGTGACACTGTGAGATGGAGCAAATGGCCTTGGGGGCAGGGGAGATGAGGGAGTGCCTGGGTCCTAGGATCTGGCTGAGACATGCCATGGAGGGAGCCTAATGTGGCAAATACTGATGGCCAAATTGTTTCTGGGGCACTTGGTTCTTTGCTATTTTAATTTTAAGGAAGATCATAACAGAATCTCAGGTCTAGGACCCTGTAAAGAGTGTCAATAGCCTTGAAAGGATCCCTACTATCCTGCATGCTGAAGTGAGCTGGGGCTCACTTTTCTACAAAAACCCAGTTTCTCAAAAAGGATTTGTGGGGTGGGGTAGGGTGAGAAACAGTGCACTAGGAAAGACCTCCCCCACCCCCACTGCTCAGCTTAACCCCTCAAGAGCTAGGCTACAAAATTATTTAAGACAAAAAGCCCTAAGCTCAGCCGCAGAGCACCCTGCCCTGCAGCCAGGCTGGCCACTGCCTTTGCTTTATCAAGGAAGGGAGGGGGAGGCACTTAGTGGAGTAGAGTGCCAGGATACTCTAGGCTTTGCCACTATTTCCCCATGCCCTCCCATGAAAGGCATTTTCTATACAGGGATGAGGAATTTAATGTTTCTGTATGGAAAGTTAAAGTCGCCCAAATGCCAAACGAGGGACTATTTAAAATTTCAGTGATGGGCTTTAACCTCTAGGTAATATCAAGGAAGCAAACACTAACATTCAGAGTCCTTATGGGAAGGGTCTGACACTGCCTCTCCACGCCACTGATTCCTGTACAGAAACATTTCTTACAAAGAAATGGCAGATTACAATCATTACATATGCTAAGTGGGTTTGCAGCCACTGAAGTAATATTCCCTACCCAAGGTCCAACAGAGAGGTGAAACCCACTAACTCCAACTCACATGATACTTTTCTACTTCCATGCAAGGTAGGTAGGTAGCTCAAGGGACTTGTCATGAAATGCCAATGACCAGAAAATGTCCTCACACCCTCCAGTCCTAAAAAAGCCCTACGTAAGTCATAAGCAAAGATACCTGCACTCTACAAATCACCAGACTATAAATTATTAGCCATTATCCTGCTTGAGCTTTCTACTCCCAGACACAAGACTTCTTTCCCTGATGTGAATAATCCTTGGTCCTGTCACATGTGGAGTAAGATGTTACTGTTTGGAAAAGCCACTAAGTCATCTGAAAATAGAGCACAAGAAGAATAAGCCCACACGTTAACTTTTCAAACAGTGAGCGAGGAAGCAAGATGCTTCCTGGGGAAAGGTCCTTTGGATTCACCATAGTAACAGGTGGAAGCGTGCTGGGGAACACATGCTTAGTGAACAGCCATCTCAGCCTAGAAGGAGTTTATGCTTAGTGGAGAAGACAAGTTTCAGACCTTTTATCACTATCTCCTTTTCTCTGGAACTTCCTAGCACCAACCAACCTTACACTCTTATTCCCTGCAGACCCATGTACCAGATTCTAAACCCACTGCTACAGATCATCATGGGCTTGTGTTCTGATAAAACAGGCCAGCCCAAATGCAACAACTCATTATTGGGACAGACAGAACACACTAATCTTTTCCCGGCCCTATGATATTGCATCCTGAGGCTTCTCTGGCAGTTGGAAGGCAGGTTCACTGCCCTTTGTGTCCACTAGTGGCAATATGGTGGTGGCTGTTTAGTCACTAATTTTACCCCCGGAGTCAAAAGAAAGTCACATGGCTATCTAGTAGGAAGTTTCTGGCAGTGGAGGAAACAGAAATTTTGCATTTTTTGTTAAGCATTTTCCCTCTTGAGATGAAGTGCCTCCTGGTCACAGTCTGGCTTGGTGTCCACATCACATGCTGGAGGGCTGGGCTGTCAAACTTCGGGCTCATTAGGTCATGAGGCTCTTGTGGGATTTTCTTCTGCAGCAGAGAAGATGAATGGAAATTCAAGTATGTTTGCTTGCCACCCTGAGCACTTACTCAGGACGACACAGAGTTTGGCTTCTTCTCTTGGGTGCTGCAGATCAATTCTTCCTGTCAAGAATGTCCTCTGGACCTATGTTCTCTCTGAATTGCTTGGCTGGCCCATCCCCCTCAAAAAAAGAAGAAAGTAGGCCCCCAATATAACCAGACACAATATGCATCTGCCATGTTGTTTAAAAAAAATTAAAAGTGCAATAAAACCAATTTTCTTTCCTTTGCTCAGAACCATTTGTAAGTCCTGTTACAACCTTGAGAAAGGAATTCACTTGTCAAGAAAGCAAAGAACACCTACACACAGGGACAGTAGACTGCAGACTTCTCACAGCTTGTGTCCTACAGTGTAACTTCACAGAAGGGAGGAAGGAAGAAACCTGAACCCTGTGGCCAACTGGGCTATCCAGGCACAGAGGGAGAGGAAGCCATACTGCCAGGCACACATGGGAAGTGGAGAAGTTCTCCAGTCCAGGACTGCCATCTTCCTCTTACCTTCTTGGCAGCACTGCCAGCCTCCTGAGCCCCTTCTGTAACAAAGCCTTTAGCTTAGTAGCTGGAGAGGGTTGAGGGTGGGGCAAGAACCAGGAGTAAAGGAAGAGGAGGGAAGAGAGTAGTAGTCCTTGAGTTTTTGTGAATGACACCTTCACTGTAAACAATGGGAAGGAAAGTCAACCAGGCAGCCCCAAGGGCAAGCAGTGGAGAAGCAGCAGCTCTGGGACCTGCTCAGAGCAGCAGACACGTGGGGATTGCCACTGACCCACTGGGCCCTGGCCACCCACACTGGCTCCTTCTGGGGGCATCGGCTTTCTTCTTTTTGGTTTGGATCTCCACCCTCCCCCACAGAGGAGTCCTTTCCAATAAGAAATGGCAGGAGCTGCAGGTGCAATTGGAGCCAGAGTCCCCAGGGGCCCGAGGACTCCTGAGAGGCACTGGTCACTTGTGACGCTGAGCAGTCTTCTTCCTTTTCCTCTTAAAGAAACAGCAGCACCTGGAGCACAAGGAACATTGCAAGTCAGTGCTAGCAGCCATCAGCTTCCAGCAGAATTCTGCCTGCTTCTGCTTACTGCAGGAGGTAGGACATTTCCTCACTAGTACCCACCCACAGGGCTGCCCATCGTCTGGTGCACGCACCGGAGGCAGTGGACACTGTCTACTAGGAAAGCCAAAGAAAATAGCTGCATTCAATGTATAGCCACCCAACCCAGTTATAGAAATGCTATGGGCTAGGATGGCTGAAACAGGAGAGATGAAAAGGGCTTCTTTCCTAGTCTAACATCCATCTCTATCTTTGTCTACAACCAGGCTAGTGGTGCTTGGGGCTCCGTAAAAGTAGCCTGTACTGTTTGCCCCTTGACACTGAGGGCAAATTATTTAATGCAACTCACCAGCCAGCAGACAGGCTAGAAAAGCTAAGGCTGAGCAATCTTAGAGAAAGTCTGTAATCTAGAGCCCCAGGAGTCTCATGATGCTACCAACCAAGGATTAATGATTCTCTCTATGATGTTCCGGTCCCCACACAGACACCTGTAGTAAGCAGAAGCTCTGACTCATGTGTACACCCCTATCCCCTCACATCAGCACAAGCCCTCTCATTCTAAGGGAACCAATGCCCTACCCCAGGAGCTTACACTCAGAAAATTCTGTTACCAGGAAATCCCACTTAGCTCTCTGAGACTGCTGTGCCATTCTAAGTAGGGTTAGAAACAAGTCTGTTTAAGGCTGGGGCCTGGCTGAAGCATGAGAAACTGCCTATGAACATTCACAGTACTAACATGCACCCCATCCCCAAACCTGAGGGCTCCCTCCTCATCCGGGACTTTGGATTAAGTGAGGCTGCTGCTTAGGCAATTCAGAAAGGGGGTGATAAGAGCTTCAGTAAAGTTGGTGCAAATTATATGTTCTTTCCAGAGAAATGACACATGGAAAATGACAATGTGAGGGGCAGAAGGTAGTGGATGAATTCAAGATGCCAGATAATGGAGGAGAGTGAACTCGGAAGAGTAGCTCAGACTTGCTTGACTCTTGGAAGAAACCTTTTTTAAAGAAAATTATGTTTAAGTTTCTTTCCTAATCCTTTCTTTAGGGCAAAGAAAATTCAAGTTTTATAGTACAGCTAAGATTCACTTTTCTTTTAGACTCCTTAACATTACTATATCCAATGTTTGCATTGTTAAAACTTCAGAAAGAAAAAACCAGAAAGAAAATCAGCCAAAGCATGTCCTCCTTGGTACTTAATTAACTTGCTGGGGCAATAGCTCAGTTGGTAGAGTATTTGTCTAGCATGCTTCATGAAGCCTTGGGTTTGGTCCCCAGAACTGCATAAAACCAGGTGTGGTGGTACACAATGTAACCTCAGATCTTGGGAAGTAGAGGCAGGAGGATCAGTATCTTTGGCCTACATAGGAAATTCTGGATCAGCCTGGGCTACATGAGATTATGTCTCAAACAAGCAAACATAAATTAGAGACCTCCCCCCTTCTTTTTCTTCCTCCCTTGGCAGAGTCACACTATGTAGCCACGGTTAGCCTTGAACTTGCAATCTTCCTGACTCAGCCAGGTGAGGTGGCACACGCCTTTAAATCCCAGCATTTGGAAAGCTGAGTTAGGAAGATTTCTTAATTTGAGGCCAGCCTGAGACTGAGAATAATTCCAAGTCAGCCTGTGCTAGAACAAGACCCTACCTGGAAAAACAAACACAAAAATATTCATTAGCCAGGAATGGTTGCGCACACCGTTAATCCCAGCACTTGGGAAGCAGAGGAGGATCATCATGAGTTTGAGGCCACCCTGAGACTACATAGTGAATTCCAGGTCAGCCTGGACTAGTGTGAAACCCTACCTTGAAAAACCAAAAAAAAAAAAAAAAAAAAAGAAAGAGAGAGAGAGAGAGAATTGGTGTACCAGGGCCTCAACCTCTGCAATCGAACTCCAGACACCTGCACCACCTATTGGGCATGTGCAACCTTGGGCTTGCCTCACCTTAGTGTGTCTGGCTTACATGAGACCTGGAAGGTCGAACATGGGTCCTTAAGCTTCGCAGGCAAATGCTTTAACTGCTAAGCCATCTCTCCAGCCCCCATTACTAACTTTTTTCTTTCTTTCTCTCCGTTTTCTTTAAACATTTTATTGACTTTTTTTTTTTTTTAAGTTTATTTGCAAGTAGAAGGAGAGAGAGAGAAACAGTATGGGCATGCCAGGGTCTTTTGCCACTGCAAATCAATTCCAGGTGCATGAGTCACTTTGTGGGTACAGAGGAATTAAACTTGGGCCTGCAGTCTTTGCAAGCAAGTCTAACTGCTGAGCCATCTCCTCAGCTCCCATTACTTTTTTTTTTTTTTTGAGAGAGAAAGAAAATGGGTGCAAACAAAATCCAGACACAGATGCATGTGCCACCTTGTGCATTTGGCTTACATGGGTCCTGGGGAATTGAACATGGATCCTTTGGCTTTGCAGGCAAACGCCTTAACCACTAAACATCCCTCTATCCTCCATTACTAACTTTTTTTTTTTTGGTTTTATTTATTTATTTATTTTATTTATTTTTGGGTTTTCAAGGTAGGGTCTCACTCTAGCCCAGGCTGACCTGGAATTCACTATGTAGTCTCAGGGTGGCCTCCAACTCATGGCGATCCTCCTACCTCAGCCTCCCAAGTGCTGGGACTAAAGGCATGTGCCACCACTTTTTAAAAAATATTTATTTAAGCTGGGCATGGTGGCGCACACCTTTAATCCCAGCACTGGGGAGGCAGAGGTAGGAGGATCACCATGAGTTCGAGGCCACCCTGAGACTACATAGTGAATTCCAGGTCAGCCTGAGCTAGAGTGAGACATTACCTCAGAACCACCCCCAAATTTATTTAATTTATTTTAATATTTATTTGAGAGAGAGAGATACAGAAATAGGCAGGTTGGGGCGGGGGGGGGGTGGGGAATGGGCGTGCCAGGGCCTCCAGCCACTGCAAATGAACTCCAAACACGTGCACCCCTTTGTGCATCCTGGGAGTCGAACCTGGGTCCTTTGGCTTTGCAGGCAAGCATCTTAACCTCTAAACCATCTCTCCAGCCTTCATTACTAATAATTTTTTTTTTTTTTTTTTTTTCAAGGTAGGGTCTCACTCTGGCCCAGGCTGACCTGGAATTAACTATGTAGTCTCAGGGTGGCCTCAAACTCACAGCGCTCCTCCTACCTCTGCCTCCCCAAGTGCTGGGATTAAAGGCGTGCACCATCATGCCCGGCTCCTCATTACTAACTCTTATTTTTTGGTTTTTCAAGGTAGGGTCTCACTCTAGCCCATAATGACCTGGAATTCATTATGTAGTCTCAGGCTGGCCTCGAACTCACAGTGATCTCCCTATTTCAGCCCCCTGCGTGCTGAGATTAAAGGCATGTTGTACCACTATAGCTTATTTTGTCTTTTTTTAAGGGAGGGAGAGTTACACTCTAGCCCAGGTTGTCCTCAAAGTCATGGTGATCCCTCCTGAGTGCTGGGATTATAGGTGTGAGCCACCAAGCCCAGCTGATTTATGTATTTTTATTTTTTTAATATTTTATTTTTATTTATTTATTTGAGAGAGAGATACAGAAATAGGCAGAGAGAGAATGGGCGCACCAGGGCCTCCAGCTACTGCAAATGAATTCCAGATGTGTGTGCCCCCTTGTGCATCTGGCTTACGTGGGTCCTGGGGAGTTGGACCTGGGTCCTTTGGCTTTGCAGGCAAGCACCTTAACCTCTAAGCTATCTCACCAGCCCGATTTCTGTGTTTTTAAATAAGTCTAGTGGCTTCAAAGAGTACAATAACTTGTCTCTCTCTCTTTTTGGTTTTTCGAGGTAGGGTCTCACTCTGGCTGCTGGAATTAAAGGCATGAGCCACCACGCCTGACTTTTTGGGGGGGGGTTTCTGAGGTAGGGTTTCACTCTAGTCTTGGATGACCTGGAATTCACTATGTAGTTTCAAGGTGGCCTTGAACTCTCAGTGATTTTTTTACCTCTGCCTCCAGACTGCTGGAATTAAAGGCAAGCGCCACCATGCCTGACTTTTTTTTTTGGTGGTGGTGGAGGTGGTACTAAAGATTCAATCTAGGGGCTGGCTGGGCAGAGATAGGAAGATTGCCATGAGTTCAAGGCTACCCTGAGACTACATAGTGAATTCCAGGTCAGCCTGAATTACGGTGAGACCCTACCTTGAAAACCAAAAAAAAAAAAAAAAGAAAGATTGAATCTAGGGGCTGAAGACATGGCCTAGCTGTTAAGGCGCCTGCCTGTGAAGCCTAAGAATGCTTGTTCAAATCTCCAGGTCCCACGTTTAGCCAGACGCAAAAGGGATGCAAGCGCACAATGTCGCACATGAGCAAAAGGGGGCGCACATATCTGGAGTTCATTCACAGCGGCTGAAAAGGCCCTGGTGCACCCATTGTTTGTCTCTTCCCCTCTCTGTCCCTGACTCTCTCAAATTAAAAAAAATAAAGATCTAACAATTGAATCTAGGACCTTGGGTATGCTAGGTAAGCTTCTTACCAGGAAGCTACATCCCCAGCCCAGTAGAAGCTTTTAATAATTCTACCAACAAGGAAACAGGCTCCACAATCTGCAAGTCTGGTTTCCATGGTGACCACTAGAACAACAGGATTCACCACACCTGGCTACCCTCTAGATCAAGTACACTGACTAACTCCACAGAAGAGAATAAAGGTAAATGATAGACTGCTCATGTGTCTTAGGTTCCTTCCAGTTCATTCTTGGAATGAACATAAGTTCTTAACAAGCCAGAGTCAAATTTGATCCAGGACTCCCCACCAGCCATCAAGCGCTCTTCCCACAGGCCTCTGACACACCCTTCTCCACATCGTTCCCTTACCCTGTCACAGTGTCCTACAGCTACTCCTTTGCTGTGTCTCTTCTGTATCACACTTGTGCATTCCTCCTTTGCTCTAATATTTAGTTCAGGTTTGGATGTGTCCAAGAAGTTATCCTTGCCCACTCACTGACCTCTCACCCCTCCATCTTCTGGGAATGCTAATATAAGAATCCTAGAGAATTTACTGTCCTTCCACATGTGCGTGCCTCATCTTCCCAGCTATATGTCACTTAAGCTCGTGGGCAGCCCCATCCCCATGAGTTAACCAGTACAAGTTTGGATAAGCATAGTAGGACCTAAAGTATTTGTAACTGGAATCATGTGACTGACACCTCACAGAAAAAAAAATAGACCACGACAATGTCAGATTACACAGACACATACTTGCAAATGAATAGGCCAAATGTGCTCTTTGAAATCTTAAGACTACAATTCCTACCTCCATAAAATCCAATTTTATTTATTTATTTATTTATTTATTTATTTATTTGGTTTTTCGAGGTAGGGTTTCACTCTGGTCCAGGCTGACCTGGAATTCACTATGTAGTCTCAGGGTGGCCTCGAACTCACGGCAATCCTCCTACCTCTGCCTCCCAAGTGCTGGGATTAAAGGCGTGCGCCACCATGCCCGGCTCAATAAAATCCAATTGTTTTTAATATAACTTTTCTCCTAGGGAGCTTCTCACAGGCAATTTGGCTTTCAAAATGAGGTCAGCCTGAGCTACAGTGAAATCCTCCTCAAAAAAAAAAAAAAAAAAAAGAGGTAGAATCCAGCAGGCCATTATCCCAGTGCAGAACATAACCTTCCATGTGCACATGTGCAGACAGTGGGGACAGTTACAATTTATCAACAACATAAATTACCTAGGGCTTTTCCTTTCTTATTCCCCTTGGTTGTCCCTAAGAATGCATTCAAGGAATAGAAAAGATTGGCTCTCATACCTCCATCAGCCAAGTCAGCCCTTGGCCCACTACCCTCTCTCCAAAGAATAAAAGACAGTAACTGAAAAACAAAATAACCTCCCAGTAAATAACAAAATGCCCATTTTTCTCCCCAATGAGTTCTCTTTTTTGACAGATTCTTACTCTCTAGTTGAAGAACTCAATCAGAAAGATTTTTCCAAAATAGCTGATTTCCACATTAGAAACCAAGTTGCAGAAGGTGTCTGACAACCTTGACTTTCTGGTTGTGAAGAAATGCAAGTGACATCTAAAACCTGGTCCTCTTTACCTCAATCCCTTTCCCACTCATAATATCTAGTCATAATACTTGGGGAGAAAATTCACTCAGCTACAAAGAGGTAAGTTTGGATATTGTATTGGTTAGGAAGAAGCAGCGATAAATGAGGTGGGTTTGAAAGGAAAGAATACATTCATTTCTGGGTATAGGACTGCCCCAACCCCACTTTGTGGATCTACTTCCCCAGTCTAGGTGGCCATGGCATAAATATAGAAGCCATTTCTAAGGCGTTTTGTATGTCTCTGCCAATCCCAGCCTAATCTGGTCCACTCCCCTTGCATGTGGACAGGAGAGAGGGACTCACCACAGGTTGAGCATTTTCAGGCAGCTACAGAATATGTAAAGAAAAAAAAAACATAGAAAGGAAGAAAGAAGAGAGAGATATTAGTCCAGAGGTGAGATGGAAGCGACTCCCTGTGAGCCATGCAAACATGCACTATGTGTATGTGTTTAGTTTCTTTCTGTAGAGGTAGGGTAAGCAGACCATTTGGTCCCCACATTAAAGTGGAGGAGCAGGAGTCTGACAGAAACCTCAAGTGGGAGCTGGTTCTCAGTGAGAAGGCTAAATAGACTTGGTGCCTAAGGGTGGGCTTTCCTGGGTAATTTCTGGGAAGGCTGCAGGGAAGGAACAAATGAGCTTGCCTTTAAGAACTAAGTCAAGCACCAAGGCCAAGACATTTGGTACCCATACCAGGTCATGTACATTTTTGAGTTAACCTTCATATTCTAAGTAAAAAAGAAGTCCATAACTTTCTCTAAATCCAATATGCCAACCAAGCAGCTAGCATTGTAGAGAGAGAAAGGTTTAAGTGGCACTTACTTTCTCTTATCAAAAGATGACCCAGAGGGAAGAAGGTTATTGTTCTGAGTTTAACTACCAAAGAAGGGTCTAAAGTCTATTCTTCCAAATTCTCAGCAAATATAAGAACCACATTCATTACATTATAGCTAAAGTCTAGATAACCAAGAATTCTTATGTTCTTACTATACAAAAATATGTCTACCCTCAACACTCTTCCAAACAAACTTAAAGACATGTGCCTTGCAACTAGAAAAAAGGGAAGGCCCTTAGTGCTCATTTTAAACTGAACAGCAACCAAGATCCTGTGATTTCATTCTACCTTTACACGAAACAAGCTGGGTAAGGAACCCACCATGCAAAGCTTGATATTCAAGGTTTCACTTTCCTCAGTACCTGAGTGAACTGCAATATAGGTAGCAGCCTCCTTACCCACAGACAGGCTGCAGGGACGAATGGTATCACGGCTGCATGCAGTGAGGGGTTGTTTGGGATGCCTCATGCCTCTCTAGGTTGTGTCTTCTTCCTATGAATGACTACTCATTCTTCACCCCTTTTGCCCACATAAGGAAAGCCTTATACCATATATACATGGCAGGGTTGACAGTCTCCTAAACAAGATGGATTGGTAACTCATGAAAGCTCTAACAGAATAAGCCCATGAAAATGCCCTAAGCATAGTTTTGGATGATATTTGGTCAAATATATCTGCTCCCTTTTGGTTTTACTTTCTTGTTTTGGTTTGGTTTTCAAGGTAGGGTCTCACTCTAACCCAGGCTGACCTGCAATTCACTCTGTAGTCTCAGGGTGGCCTTGAACTCACAGCGATCCTCCTACCTCTGCCTCCCAGGTGCTGGGATTAAAGGCGTGTGCCACCACGCCCGGCCATCTGCTCCATTTTGGTTTCCACACCTTTCAGAAGGCCCAAATCAGTTTTTTGTTTGTTTGTTTGTTTGTTTGTTTTGCTAAATGGGAAGACTTGAACCTCTCTTAACATTCTAGACTTTAGGTTAGGCCAGGACAGAATAGAGCAGAATGAATTCTCTGTATGAATGGCCCCTTAACTTTCACATAGGACACAAACAGCACACTTACGTCCACAGTGTATACATTTACCAAGATGAAATGAAATGAATGGTTCCAAAAAAATAAACCTCTATAGGACCTAAAACTAAAGTCTATATGTTCTTGGTGTTTAAAGTATACTTTTAAACCCAGAGCTGGATGTCTAAAATGTAATGCCACAAATGTGAACTGACAGTGGGGCAGGATTGAAACAGGTATGGCTACCTTGCAAGACCAAAGCATGCACAGTGCGGCCGTTTCTAGCTTGACTGCACAATAGAATTACCTAAACTTTAAATTTTTTTGACCCACAGGTCTGATACCAAAAAATAAATGAGTACCTCTGGGGTCGTGCTTGGGCATTCTAACATAGTCCCAGTAACTCCAAAGTGCAGCCAAGGTTCACAGCCCAAAGGGTGGGAACTTTACATTGTTTATTAAAGAAGACAAAAAAAAAAAAACCTGTGAAACCGTGACCACCACTAAAATCCCCAGAGTCTTCTGCTGGCACCATCGCCCTCTTCCCCTGCCTCATTTACTGGCCAGGAGAAAAATATCTGAAGCTACCCACTAGCAGAGTTCAAGTCATCCTCATTTGCCTTGTTATCTATTAGGAAAAGATATCTGAAGGCCAAGGAGGGCACCAAAAAGATGGGCAAGAGTACAACTATGCTAAGTGCATCCATCCGTAAGGCAGGATGTAGTTCTTAGTGACCTTCAATGATGCTCGCAGGGGTCAGTGCATGCTGGTTTGAGTTTAGGCTATCTGAATGATCAAGAAATCTTGTAGGACACACTGGCTATATAAACATCACTTGCTCCCAAGAACAAGTTACTGGACATCATAAATGCTCTCCAAGAGTTTATAAGAAAGGTCACCATGTCAGGGCTGGCAGAAGTTACTGACTAATGATACCCTAGCTTTCCCTACCCGATATCTTCTTAGAGTTTAAAAATGGATCTAAGCTTATGAGGAAAAATGAAAATAAGTGGTACAAATGCTTGGCAGCAGAAACAGCAATTATTTCACCTTCCATCCCAGATTCTAAGTTTAAACATAGACCATGCAGAGAACACCAAGGGGCAGGACACACATATACATGCATGAGAAGCACAAAGGGACTGAGGAGCCCCCTCCTGCCATCTTGGGATTAGGGTCACTTTTTTCCTTCCTAAGATTTTCTTAAAAGCATGGACTATTTTTCTTGCCTGACTTATTTAATCTTTTTGCGTTCAGAATCATCTGAGAGAGAGCAAATTAGAACAAGTTACTAGGGTTTTAGGACCATACATCCAGAGTTGCTAGACAACCAGAAATGTCATACCATACAACACGGCCATGGTTTAGTAGTTTGTTGTTCCTCTGTAAGCCTTAGGGAACAAGAAGCTCATAGCTACTGCCTATTGTAGCCCTTATAACACGACTCTTTCATTCACAATGTCTTTTGCCCCATGTGGACTAGAAAAATGAAACCATATTTTCAGCAATCCCAGCTCAAGGGTGGCAGCAGCCTTAATGGACCATGCAAGAAATAAAATGGTCAAAGGGAGAAAGCTGTGGGTACAAGCATGAAGAATGCAGTCTGAGATGGCAGCGCACAGGTAGGAGACAGAAAATCTTTTTCAGCCCCATTGCTCAAGAACCCTTTGAAAGATGAACTTACTTAGCTTCCTCCACTACCTCCACCTCGGCATGAGCTGTAATGGGCGCATTGGAGTGGGCTCCAGTAGGGTCATCAACGTTCAGCTCGCCATTGGTTGAGCTGACCACCTGAAATAGAAAGACAGAATGTGACAGGCACCATGGCAATATGAGGCTCCTGCCAACATCAGAGCACGTCACGGAGGGAAATTTGGCCCCAAGTTTAGGTATTAGCAAGGTAGGGGTCTTGCATGCTTGTTTTCTTGGACCAAAGGGCAACTGTTGTACTTTAGAAAAGTGTGAGAACACTTAATTCCATGATATAATCATACAATGATGATAATTACTATTTTTTTTTAGGAAGGATCTCACTATAGCCAAGGCTGACCTGGAATTCACTATGTATTCTCAGAATGGCTTCAAACTCACAGCAATCTTCCTACCTTTACCTGCCAAGTGTTGGGATTAAATGCATGTGCCACCACACCTGGCAATAATTACTCTTATAGTAAGTGACTACTTTGTATCAAACACTCTGCTGCACTGTGTGTGTATGTATAAATTTAACCCTCACAAATCCCTTATTTAATATGTAATAATGACTGTTTTTTTTTTTTTTTTTTTTTTTTTTTTTTTGGTTTTTCGAAGCAGGGTCTCACTCTGGTCCAGGCTGACCTGGAATTAACTATGTAGTCTCAGGGTAGCCTCGAACTCATGGCGCTCCTCCTACCTCTGCTTCCCGAGTGCTGGGATTAAAGGCGTGCGCCACCACGCCCAGCTTTTTTTTTTTTTTTTGAGGTAGGGTTTCACTCTATCCCAGGCTGACCTGGAATCTCAGGCTGGCCTCGAACTCACAGCAATCCTCCCACTTCTGCCTCCTCAAGTGCTGGGATTAAAGGCGTGTACCACCATGCCCGGCTCATAATTACTCTTTTTTTTTTTTTTTTGAGATAGGGTCACGCTCTGGCCCAGGCTGACCTGGAATTCTCTATGTAGTCTCAGAGCGGCTTTGAACTCATGGCGATTCTCCTACTTCTGCCTCCAGAGTGCTGGCATTAAAGGAGTACAACACCATGCCTGGCTTATAATTACTCATTTTTATGGATAGAAATACTGTAAAATGACCTAAACAAAAGGTAGGGTTTGTGGACTTCCTTGACTTTATCCATGTTTGTCCTTGACACAGACTCTTTCATATTTCAAATACACTTAGTACAATGTTGAAAAATAACTGTACAGCCAGGCATAATGGCACACACCTTTAATCCCAGCACTCATGAGGCAGCCGTAAGAAGATCACTGTGAGTTCAAGGCCAGCCGGGAACTACAGATTAAGTTCCAGGTCAGCCTGGGCTAAAGTGAGACCCTACCTCAAAAAGCAAAAAAAAAAAACAAATAAAACAATAAATAAATAAATTCTAAAAAGGAAACCAAGAGTGGGCACCAGAAACTATAAATAATCACACTTCCCTCCAGAAATGTCTTCATGGCTTTGATCAATGGTCTGAAGTTACTCAAATAACCACACCCTCTCAGGTGAGGGGTAGACGGTAAGAAAACACTGTCCCTTGAAAACCAGTCTTATTTCAATGGCCTTTATTTCAGGTTCACTGTCATCCCACTTCTCACTGATGGTCCCCGAACTGTAAGTGAAGGCTCTCACTCCTGTCATCAGGTTAATGTGGAACCGATCAGGCTTCTCTTGCTTGTGCAGCTGCTTCTGCCACCTGCTTTCATTTCCAGCACATTATTCCTGCTTATGTGGGTGCTGGGGAGTGGGAAAAGAGACCCCGCACAAACCACTCTGCTGTTAAAGATCTTGGCTGAAACATGGGAGAGAACCACAAAACAGATAAATGGTTCAGATATCACATGCCACTGGGTAAGTAACTTTATTTATTTGAGATTGTTCTTAAAGACTGATGTGAGAATTTTACAAGATATGATGGAACAGTATTGGGTACAATACCTCGAATACAATGAAAGCAGCAAGATACAGTAAATAATAACTGGATCCTACAATTAGGTGGTCATGGGTTTAAACTCTAGCCCCACCACTTACTTGCTGTAAATCCTCAGTCTTTTGTGCCCGAGTTTCCTGGTGTGTGAAACAGGGAAACAGTGCAGCTACCTAAAGGGTTTAGTGTGCAGACAAACGGCAGGGCCATGATTTATAGGAGTGGCTCCATAAATGTTCATCTTACTGACATCCCCTCTCAAGATTGTTTAGGATCTGGGGAGATGGTTCAGCAACTAAGGCATTTGCCTGCAAAACCCAACAACCCAGGTTTAATTGCCCAGTACCCATATAAGCCAGATGTACAGAGTGGCACATGAAATTGGAGTTCCTTTCCAGTGGGTGGAGGCCCTGGCACATCCATTCTCTGTCTCTCTGCTTGAAAATAATGAAAGAATGAATGAATAAGTAAATAAATAAATAGAATGTTTATTCTTGGGCTGAAAAGATGGCTTAGCAGTTAAGGCATTTGGCCTGCAAAGCCCAAGGACCCAGGTTCAATTCCCCAGGACCCGTAAAAACCAGATGCACAATGTGACACATGCATCAGGAGTTTATTTACAGCACTAAAGGCCCTGGTGCACCCATTCTCTCTCTCTCTCTCTGAAATAAATAAAATAAATAAAATAAACAAAATTAAATGTTTACTACAAGTAGCCTTTGGGGTAGACAGGTTGACTGCAACCTACCAGCAATGTATAATCACCATGATTTCGAAACCAGAATAAATTGTGCTCTTTTTTTGTTTGTTTTGAAACAAGGGTCTCACTCTGTAACCCTGGCCTGGTACTTATGTAGCTTGGGTGGCCTCAAACTCATGGCACTTGTGAAGAAAATTAAAATAATGAAAAAAAAAAAACTACAACATTAAATTTGAACTTCCATGAGGAAGACTCACATTTCTACTGGTGATCAAACTTAGTACATCTCTGATTAGGAGACAGCCTAACTTTATCTCCTGACATAAATACAGTAGAGTACACCTGCCCTGCCTGCAAAAAAGATTTTTTTCTGCCGGGAGTGGTGGCACATGCCTTTAATCCCAGCACTCGGGAGGCAGAGGTAGGAGGATTACTGAGAGTTCGAGGCCACCCTGAGAATACATAGTAAATTCCAGATCAGCCTGGGCTAGAGTGAGACCTTACCTAAGAAAACCAAAAAAAAAAAAAAATTTTTTTTTCCTGAATATAATTATGACTTTTAAAAATTAGATACATTAAAAAATTTAGAGGCTGGGCTGATGGAGAGATTGCTCAGTGGTTAAGATGCTTGCCTGCAAAGCCAAAGAACCCAGGCTCGATTCCCCAGTATCCATGTAAAGCCAGATACACAAGGTGGCACATGTGTCTGGAGTTCATTTGCAAAGGCCAGAAGCCCAGGCGTGCCCATTCTGTCAGTCTATCTGGTTCTTTCTCCACCTTCTCTTAAATAAATTAATGATCATGCTATAAATATAAAAATCATTGTTTTTCAGCCAGGTGTAGTGGCACACGCCTTTAATCCCAGCTCTCGGGAGGCAGAGGTAGGAGGATACTAGTGAGTTTGAGGCCACCCAAGACTACATAGTGATTTCTAGGTCAGCCTGAGCTAGAGTGAGACCTTATCTCAGAAAACCAAAAGAACAACAACAATGACTCAGGAACTAGACAAGAAGTTACATGCCTTGGCTTAAAGCTGTGGTGGTGATGTACACCTATAATGCCAGCAAGTTGGCAATCTAAGGCAGGATTGTGGGTTTGAGACTGGTTGGGGGCTGCCTAAGGAAGTGAAGGTTATGCTAGGCTACACAGTGAGCTCCTATCTCAAGAGTCTTCATTTCTACTAATAAGAAATCCAGCCGGGCGTGGTGGTGCACGCCTTTAATCCCAGCACTCAGGAGGCAGAGGTAGGAGGATTGCTGTGAGTTCGAGGCCACCCTGAGACTACATAGTGAATTCCAGGTCAGCCTGGGCTACAGTGAGACCCTACCTCCAAACACCAACAACCCCCCCGCCCAAAAAAAGAAACCCACGGACAATTACTTGGTGACTTCCTGTTTTTTGATTTCTCCTCCCTATAAATTGTTACTTCACCTAGAAAAAGCATCCTTAGGCAATCTAAGGAAGTTTTTCTCATTTTACAGAAAAAGACTTGTCTGTTTAAGTGAGCATCTGATCTCAAATAAATTAAAGACAAAAAGGAACCTATCACACCGGATGTGGTGGCGCATACCTTTAATCCCAGCATTCAAGAGGCAGAGGTAGGAGGATCCCCGTGAGTTCAAGGCCACCCTGAGACTACATAGTGAATTCCAGGTCAGCCTGGGTCAGAGTGAGACCCTACCTCGAAAAACAAATACAAAAACAAAACAACCTATCACTTCTCTACCCTTAAACTTAACTGCATATAAGAGATGTATGAGGGCTGGAGAAGTGGTTTATTAGTGGTTAGGGCGCTTGCCTGCAAAGCCTAAGGACCCAGGTTCAATTCCCCAGGACTCACATAAACCAGATACAAGATGGCGCATGTGTCTGGAGTTCGTCTGCAGTGGCTGGGGGCCCTGGCCTGCACATTCTCTATCTGCCCATTTCTCTCTGTCTCTCTCTCTCATAAATAAATACATAAAATATAAAAAAGAAATTATTTACAAAACATATATGAATGGCATGGTGCAGACTCAACTATAACAACAGTACTCTAAAAGAGGAGACAGAAGGATCAAGTTTGAGGTCACCCTGGCTACACAGGGAGATCCTGTCTCAAAAAAAAAAAAAAAAAAACAGAAACTTAAGGGTTTGGTGGCTCATGGTTTTTAATTTTTTTTTTTTTTTTTTTTTTTTTTTTTTTTCGAGGTAGGGTCTCACTCTAGCTCAGGTTCACCTGGAATTCACTATGTAGTCTCAGGGTGGCCTCATGGCAATCCTCCTACCTCTGCCTCCTGAGTGCTGGGATTAAAGAAGTGGGCCACTACGCCAGGTTTTAAATTGTTGTTTTCTGTTTAATTAGCGTAATTTTTTTTTCCTGTGTGCGTTTCTTCTTTTTTGGTTGCTCTAGCCCAGGCTGACCTGGAATTCACTATGTAGTCTCAGGGTGGCCTCTACCTCACAGTGATTCTCCTACTTCTGCTTCCTGAGTGCTGGGACTAAAGGAGTGTGCCACCATGAATGACCTGTTGCCTCCTTTTTATCCTCCATCCTTTCATGGACTTAGGCCTTTTAAAAGATTTCTGTTCCACTATTTCAAGAAGGGGTAAAACAGATCTGTGTGTTGAATTATTTTTGTCTAGATGTTCCTATGATGTATTTACAAAGCTAACTTCTGTGAGTAACAAGATCTTTCAGCGAGTTGCTGCTTGTAAATGGAGATCTTCTCTAGCTGAATCAGAGAGCTCAAGGTTCAGTGAGAGCCCCTGTCTCAATAAATAAGGTATAGGGCAATAGAAGAGGATGTTGACCTCTGCCCCCCCACCATGTGCACACATGTCCACATACACCTGTACACACATGTACACCCACACACGGACACATAAGCATACACACTATACATATACACAAGCATATCCTAGATGATCAAGTCTAAAAGATCCATTCTACATGCAAAAGTTTCACTTCTATCACTCAAATGGTAGAGTTACTACTGTAGTAAGAAAAATACTCAGTTAAATTTTTTATTTCTCAGTTAAAGAAGTTTTTTAAAAATATATTTTAAACCGGGCATGGTGGTGCACGCCTTTAATCCCAGCACTTGGGAGGTAGAGGTAGGAGGATCACCATGAGTTCTAGGCTACCCTGACAATACACAGTGAATTCAAGATCAACCTGGGCTAGAGTGAGACCCTACCTCAAAAAACAAACAAAAAAATTATTTAGCCAGGCATGGTGGCACATGCCTTTAATTCTACCACTTGGGAGGCAGAGGTAGGAGGATTGCCATGAGTTCAAGGCCACCCTGAGACTACATAGTGAACTCCAGGTCAGCCTGGGCTAGAGTGAGACTCTACTCCAAAAAACTAAAAAAAAAAAAAAGTAGCTGGGCGTGGTGGCACATGCCTTTAATCTCAGCACTTGGGAAGCAGAGGTAGGAGGATTGCCATGAGTTCAAGGCCACCCTGAGACTACATAGTAAGTTACAGGTCAGCCTGAACTAGAGCAAGACTCTACCTTGAAAAAAAAACAAAAAAATTATTTATTTATGAGAAATAGAGAAGAGAGTGGGTGTGCCAAGGGCCACTAGCCACTGCAAATGAACTCCAGAAGCATGTGCCACCTTGTGCATCTGGCTTCACATGGGTTCTGGGGAATCGAAGCTAGGTCCTTTGGCTATGCTGGCAAGTGTCTTAACCACTAGAAGCAAGATGTTCCTGGCACTAAACAGAGAAGAAAAATGCAAGCTAGCCTACAAAATAAACACACACACACACACATACACAGAGAGAGAGAAAAAAAAAAGACAAAGACAGAGAGATAAATTTCCAAGATCAAAATTATTCCTAACAGAAAAAAAGAAATAGCCCTATTTCTTTGTGACCCACTCAAAAACAGTACCAATCAACACTCCCAGGTAACCATGTGCTAACACAATACCATCATGGGACGAGCTCCATATGCATTCCTCTAGTGCTCTACTCCCTAGTACTTCAGTGCTTCCAGTCTTTAAAATTCACAGACATGACACTAACACTCTTCTACCTTAAGGTTATTTTGCAGATTATCATGAGTAGATCAAGGCTGTAGAGCAAGGTTCACTATAACACATCCCACAGATGTTTCCTAGTCAATGACAAAAAAAAGCAATTATCTCAAAAACCAACTCTTTCCCAGTCTACACAGGCAAAAAATCAGCACACAGACAGTCAAAGAGAAGCAGCTCACCTCTGCCCTAACTCAAACTTCAAAAGCAAGTTAACATTCTCCCAGCCAGGCTGAAAGGCCACAGAAAGTCAATAAGGGCAGTAAATACCTGCACTGATCCCCCATGGCGGTCTGCAGCCAAGTGAGACGTCAGGTATGAGGCATTGGTCTGCCGGCTGGGCTGGATTTCCCACTCTCCTCGGCGCTCTGAGGATGCAGTCTGCTCAGGCATTAGGAAGCATGAGAGCAAGATACGGAAGGAAAGGTGAAGCAACAGCAAAATCAATCATATTAGTGTCCCTGTGGGTTTTGGTTTCATTCAGAACTGTACACCAGCAACTGTTGCAAAGCACTGAGAACAAGTTAGCAGGATTATATTCACTTTAGTCTAATAAGCCAAAGTAACAGTCAATAGCACATCATCCTCATCCAGACACAGAAAACCACGGGGAACAACCAAAAGCTGGGAATGTTTTTAACTTTCATATTAGTAAAAATTTAGAAGTCTCTAAACAGATCAAATTCAGAATGTTAAGGAACAGTCATACTTACACATTGTTTTGCTGATTAAAGCTCTATGAACACACAGCTTTCACATCAGTGACAATCAAGACAGTATGCCTTTTTCCTTAAATAGGGAGCCCACCACTCTTAAGATTAAACCCTCTTCTTTTTTTGAGACAGGGTCTTTTTTATTTTTTTGGTTTTTTGAGGGAGGGCCTCACTCTAGCCCAGGCTGACCTGGAATTCACTATGTAGTCTCAGGCTGGCCTTGAGTTCATGGCAATCCTCCTACCTTTGTCTCCCAAATGCTGAGATTAAAGGCATGCGCCACCACACCCAGCCAGTTAAAAATTTTTAAGCCTTTGTGAAATTTTCAAGTTTATTAGCAGTCTAAACGGCTGTGTGTGTGTGTGTGTGAGTACGCGCGCGTGAGCGCACATATAAATGCATGCTCTTGATGTGCACAGGAGTGGAGGCCAGAGGAGAATGTCAGGTGTTCCTTCCACTTTATTTCCTTGATGTAGAGTCTCTCACTGAAACAGGAGCTCTCCATTTTGTGGTCAGGCAGCACAGCCATGCCCAGTTTTTGTTTTTTTTTTTCTCAAGGTAGAATCTTGCTCTACCTCAGGCTTACCTGAAATTCACTATGCAGTCTCAGGGTGGCCTTGAGCTCACAGCGATCCTCCTACCTCTGCTTCCCGAGTGCTGGGAGTAAAGGCGTGTGCCACCACGCCCGGTTCCCAAACTATCATTTTATTTTCTTAATTTATTTTATTTTACTTTTTTGGTTTTCCGAGGTAGGGTCTCACTCTAAGCTCAGGCTGACCTGGAATTTACTATGTAGTCTCAGGGTGGCCTCAAACTCATGGTGATCCTCCTACCTCTGCCTCCTGAGTGCTGGGATTAAAGGCGTGTGCCACCACACCTGGCTTTTGGTTTTTGTTTTCTTTGGCCAAACTATCATTTTAAAAGCAGGCTTATAGGTCAAGAACAAGGAAAGATGGGGACAAAGATACTAATGTTGCTTGATTGCCTTATGGGTCCTCTAAGTTTCTAGTTCCTTTAATTAAAAGCATATACTTTGGAATTACATTTACTAACATGACAACTGTAAATCATTTTCTTCTAGAAAGTAAAAGGCAGATCTTTCCTCAGTAAATAGAAAGCGCTCAAAAAAAAAAAAAAAAAAAAAAGAAAAAGAAAGGAAAGGAAAAGAAAAAGAAAAAGAAAAAACAAAGGCTGGTGAGATGGCTTAGTGGATAAGGTGCCTGCCTGCGAAGCCTAAGAATGCTTGTTCAAATCTCCAGGATCCATGATTAGCCAGGTGAAAAAGTGATGCAAGCACACAACGTCGCACATGCGCACAAGGGGGCGCACACTTCTAGAATTCGCTCACAGCAGCTGAGAGGGCCTAGAGCGCCCATTCTCTGCCTCTGCCTCTTCCCTTCTCTCTCTCTCTCTCTCTGTGTGTGTCTCTTTCTCTCAAATTAAAAAAAATATAGAGCTTTCAAGTTGGAGAGATAGCTTAGCAGTTAAAGCAATGGCCTGCAAAGCCAAAGAACCCAGGTTCAATTCCCCAGGACCCACATAAAGCCAGATGAACAAAGTGGCACATACTTCTGGAGCTCATTTGTAGTGGCTAGAGGCTCTGGCGTGCCCATTCTTTGTCTCTGCCTCTCTCTCTCAAATAAATAATTAAATATCTTTTTAAAATTTTATTTATTTATTAGAGACTGAGGGGGGGAGAGAGAGAGAATATGGGCATACCAGAGCCTTTAGCCACCGCAAACGAACTCCAGATGCATGTGCCACCATGTGCATCTGGCTTATGTGGGACTTGGAGTATTGAAGCTGGGTTCTTAGGCTTCGCAGGCATGCGCCTTAACCACTAAGCCATCTCTCTAGCCCAAATAATTTTTTTTTTTTTTTTTGCTTTTTTCGAGGTAGGGTCACACTGTAGCTCAGGCTGACCTGGAATTCACTCTATATTCTCAGGGTGGCCTTGAACTCATGGCAATCCTACCTCTGCCTCCCAAGTGCTAGGATTAAAGGTGTGCACCACCACACCAGGCTTCTTGTTCTTTTTTAATATTAAAATATCTATCATACTAAGATACTTAATTTCAGCCAGGTGTGGTGGCACATGCCACTCTAGAGGCAGAAGTAGGAGGATGGTCATGAGTTGAAGGTCACCCTGAGATTATAGTGAATGGAAAAAAAAAATATGTTGGAGATTTGGTTTAGCAGTTAAGGTACATGCTTGTAAAGGACCCAGGTTCAATTCTCCAGGGCCCACGTAGGCCAGATGCACATGGTGGTGCCTGTGTCTGGAGTTGTTTGCAGTGGCTAGAGATCCTGGCACACCCACTCTCTCTGTCTCAAATAAATAAATAAATAAATAAATAAATAAATATCAATCTTGGGAAGCCGGGCGTGGTGGCATACGCCTTTAATCCCAGCACTTGGGAGGCAGAGGTAGGAGGATCACCATGAGTTGAAGGCCACCCTGAAACTACATTGTGAATTCCAGGTCAGGCTGGGCTAGAGTGAGACCCTACCTCAAAAACCCCCTCCCCCCCAAAAAAAATATATCTTGGGAGCTGGAGAGATGGCTTAGCAGGTAAGGTGTTTGCCTGCAAAGCCAAAGGACCTCAGTTCTCCAGGACCCATGTAGAACAGATGCACAAGGCAGCGCATGCATCTGGAGTTCATTTGCAGTGGCTAAATGCTATGGTGCACCCATTCTCTCTTCCTCTCTCTCTGCTTCTTTCTTTCCCACTCTCTCCAAAAAATATATATATATAAAATTTTATTTTATTTTATTTTTTGGTTTTTCAAGGTAGGGTCTCACTCTGGTCCAGGCTGACATGGAATTAACTATGTAGTCTCAGGGTAGCCTCGAACCCTTAGCGATCCTACCTCTGCCTCCCGAGTGCTGGGATTAAAGGCGTGCGCCACCACGCCCGGCCCTATTTTATTTTATTTTTTTGGTTTTTCGAAGTAGGGTCTCACTCTGGCCCAGGCTGACCTGGAATTAACTATGTAGTCTCAGGGTGGCTTTGAACTCACGGCAATCCTCCTACCTCTGCCTCCCAAGTGCTGGGATTAAAGGCGTGTGCCACCACGCCCGGCTAAATTTTAAAAAATAAATAAATCTCTTTCTTGCTGGATGCCCTGGTGTCCCCATTCTCTCTCTCTCTCTCTTCCTCCTCCTCCTCCTCCTCCTCCTCCTCCCCTCTCTCCCCCTCTCTCTGTCTCTTCTCTCTCTCTCTTAAATAAAAAAACATATATATATGTTACAAAGTTAGATTTTTTTCCCCCAAGGGGGGGGGTCTTGCTATAGCCCAGGCTGACCTGGAATTAACTGTGTAGTCATGCAGTCTCATGGTGGCCTCAAACTTATGGTGATCCTCTTACCTCTGCCTCTGGAGTGCTGGGATTAAAGGTGTCTGTCATCACGCCCAGCTTTTCAGTAAGATATTTAAGTATCTACACTTTAGGCAGTTTTCCAAAAAAAAATATTTTAAATATTTTATTTATTTATTTATTTATTTATTTATTTATTTATTTATTTATTTATTTATTTATTTATGGCAGAGAGAGAGGGAGAGAATGGGTGGGCCAGGGCCTCCAGCCACTGCAAACACTGCAAACTAACTCCAGACGCATGCGCCTCCTTGTGCTTATGGCTTACGTGGGGCCTGGAGAATTGAACCAGGATCCTTTGGCTTTACAGACAAATGCCTTAATTGCTGGAGAGCCTTATTTTTTTTATTTTTTGTTCTTTTTGAGTAGGTTCTTACTTTAGCACAGGCTGACCTGGACTCACTGTATAATTCCAGGCTGGCCACAAACTCAGATTCTCCTACCTGTGCCTCCAGAGTGCTGGGATTAAAGTGTTTACTATTAAAACCGGCAGGCTCAGCATTTTTGTTTGTTTGTTTTTAAAGTAGGGTCTCACTCTAGCCCAGACTGACCTGGAATTCACTATGTAGTCTAAGGCTGTCCTCAAACTCACAGGGATCCTCCTACCCCTGCCTCCTATGTGCTGGGATCAAAGGCATGCACCACTCCAAACTTCGAGATTTTTTGTTGTTTTTTTTTTTTTCCAGGTAGGGTTTCACTCTGGCCCAGGCTGACCTGGAATTAACTATGTAATCTCAGGGTGGCCTTGAACTCACAGCGATAGTGAACTCCAGGTCAGCCTGAGCTAGAGTGAGACCCCATCTTGAAAAACAAAACAAAAAAGCAGAAGCCTATATGGATTCGTAAGTCCCCAAAGTCGGAACAGGAATCTCAGGAGCGGTACTTCTCTGGGGGAGTGCTTCTCATCATCATCAGTTGTAACTGCACTACCTGCATGAAAATGCTTTGTATGCTCTCTAGTCAGTCCTGACTATGGACACAAGAAGGAAGCAAGTCATCATAGAATAAAACAAAGGCAAAACTAACAAATATAGATGACATGTGAAAAGGTGAAAAACATCATGTGTGCCTGTGGCAGAAGACACCAATGTATCTCTGTAATCGTTTGCCAGGCATTAATGGACACTAACAAGATGAATAGAAAAAAATTGTTTGCCCGAGCATGGTGGCACATGCATTTAATCCCAGCACTCGGGAAGCAGAGGTAGGAGGATTGCTGTGAGTTCAAGGCCAGCCTGAGACTACATAGTGAATTCTAGGTAAGAATTTTTCAAATTCTACCTCAAAGAAACAAAAAACAAACAAACAAAGTATAGTCTAAAAATATCTCAGCTATCACCTGTCTTTGGCTTGAAAATTATCTCAAATCCTCCTTATTTTTATTATCTTATGTGTTTGCAGGATGTGTGTGTGCATGTTTGCCACAATACGCATGTGGAGATCAGAAGACAGCCTTGAGTGTCAGTCCTTACCGTCCACCTTGTTTGAGGCAGGGATTCTTTTTGTTCACTACTGCCAACTCCAAGCTGGCTAGCACACAAACTTGTAGGATTCTCCTGTCTCTGCCTCCCATCTTGCCACAGGAGGGCTGGGGTTTAGATACCAGCTACTATACTGGCTTTACTTGGGTTCTGGGGAATCCAAACTCAGGTAGCTGTGCAAGCACTTTGCCCATTCAGCCATCTCTAAGGCCCATTTCAAATTCATATTGGAGGTGAGGCTACTGTTCTGAAGCAAGAGTAAGCATGCCTGTCATCTCAGCACTCAGGAGGCACAAGCAGGAAGATCAAGAATTCATGGCCAAGCCGGGCATGGTGGCACAAGCCTTTAATCCCAGCACTCGGGAGGCAGAGGTAGGAGGATCGCTGAGAGTTCGAGGCCACCCTGAGACTACATAGTTAATTCTAGGTCAGCCTGAGCCAGAGTGAGACCCTACCTCAAAAAAAAAAAAAAAAAAAAAAAAAAAAAAAAAAGAATTCATGGCCATCTTCAGCTACACAGTGAGTCTGAGGCCAGACTAAGCTACATGAGAGTCTGCCTCAAAAAAACAAAAAAGAGTAAAGGTGAATAGATTTTGTAGCACTGGGGAGGCAGAGGTAGGAGGATCGCTATGAGTTCGAAGCCACCCTGAGACTACATAGTGAATTCCAGGTCAGCCTGAGCTAGAGTGAGACTCTACCTCGGAAAACAAACAAACAACAACAACAACAACAACAACAACAACAAAAAAAAAAGAATAGATTTTGTAGTTTTTTTTCAATACTCCCTTCAAACTTAAAGTCCCAGAAATGAGGAAGGGCTGGCCCTTTCCTATACTAAGCTCTGAGCTGGAGGTGACTAGGGATGTAAGCAATCTCTAAATCTGTACTCCTGCTAGAAATCAAGCAGCATGGGAGGAAATCTAGAGGGAATATAGCGGTCAAAACAAAACTGAAAGCCGGGTGTGGTGGCCCATGCCTTTAATCCCAGCACTTGGCAGGTAGAGGTAGGAGGATAAACAGGAGTTGAAGGCCACCCTGAGACTATAGAATGAATTCAAGGTCAAGGTCAGCCTGGGCTAGAGTGAGACCCTACCTCAAAAAACCAAAAAAAAAAAAAAAAAAAAAAAAACCTGAAAAATATTACAGGGATGCAACATTCCTTTTTACCTCTAGGGATGGGGGGATGCAGTGCTTTCTTACTGGCTGCCAAGCAGCTACCACTTTCCATGTAAAAAATGTTTAAAGCAAAAATCATTACCAGTCTTCTGCTTTCTAGTCTATTCCAACTGAAATTAAGGACTAATTCCCCAGCCCAGAACACTAGGAAATTGATTACATGGTCTCAAATTTATTTCCAAATCTTGACTCCTAGGAATTTTTTTGTTGTTTTTTCAAGGTAGGATCTTGCTCTAGCCAAGGCTGACCTGGAATTCACTGTGTAGTCTCAGGGTGGCCTCGAACTCATGGCGATCCTCCTACCTCTTGCCTTCTGAGTTGCTGGGATTAAAGATGTGCGCCACCATGCCTGGCCTTCTATTATTTATGAGAAGAATCATTGATTTTGTTCATTACTTTCCTCCTGAGGGGAAATTGTGAGGATTTTTATTTATTCACTTACTTATATATATATATGTATTTTGAGTATTGCTATGTAGCCCAGGCTGGCTTCAAATTCGTGGTAATCCTGCTTATCTTTAAAGGCTTGAGCCACCACATTCAGCTCCAAAAACAGATGAGTTTTTTTCCTTTTTGGAAATGCTGGGGCTTGAACCTAGACTTTGTGCTGCCACTGAACTATACTCTAATGCTCATCTCACGTGTCGAAAAACTTTAAAATCAACCTGGGTATACACACATACCAAGCAGCTGTGTGTAGGTTCCAGTGGCAAGGAATGGCATAGAGGTTTGTTTATCCGATTTGAAGCTACAGAGTGAATTTCGGGTCAGCCTGGGCTAGAGTGAAATCCTTCCTCGAAAAAAAAGGAAAAAAAGAAAGTTAAAGATCTAACATTTGCCGGGCATGACGGCATGCGCCTTTAATCCCAGCACTCGGGAGGCAGAGGTAGGAGGCTCACTTTGAGTTCAAGGCTAGCCCGAGACTGTAAATTCCAAGCCAGCCTCTGCTAGAGTAAGACCCTACCTTGAACAACAAGAATAAAATCTAACATTTGAAAGCATTATCTTTTGTTTTGTTTTAGGTAGGGTCTCGCTTTAGCCTAGGATGACCTGGAACTCACTATGTAGTCTCAGGGTTGCCTTGAACTCACAGTGATCCTCCTACTTCTGCCTCCTGAGTGCTGGGATTAAAGGCGTGTGCCACCACACCCAGCTTTTTGTTGCTACTGCTGTTGTTGTTTTGAGATAGGGTCTCACTCTAGTCCAGGCTGAATTCACTATGTGGTCTCAGGTGGCCTTGAACTCATGGTGATCCTCCTACCTTTGCCTCCTCAGTGTTGGGATTAAAAGCATGTGCCACCACACCAAGCTGTTGGTGGCCTTAAACTCATGGTGATCCTCCTACCTCTGTCTCCCAAGTGCTGGGAATAAAGGTGTGTGCCACCATGCCCGGTTTATTTGTTTTTAAAATATTTTTATCTATTTAAGAGAGAGAAAGAATACGGGTGTGCCAAGACCTCTTGCCGCTGTAAATGAACTCCAGATGCATGCACCATTATGTGCATCTGGCTTTATGTGGGTACTGGGTAATGGAACCAGGGCTGTCAGGTTTTGCAAGCAAGCACCTTTAACAGCTGATCCATCTCCCCAGCCCTCTATTTTTTGTGATCCCCCCCCCCGCCCCCAGGGCAAGGTCCCACTATAGTCCAGTCCAGGCTGGCCTCAAATGCCTCTTGAGTGCTGGAACAAAGGACATGCTACAGAATGCTGAGGTAAGTAGGCAGTCTGTTCTCAGAGACCTAAGAGATAAGTTAAGTCTATACATTTTTCTTGCTGGGACAAAATACCTGACAAAAATGACTTTAAGGAAGGTAGAGTTTATTTTAGCTCATAGTTCCAGGATACAGTCCATCTGGGAAAGTCTGGTGGTATGAGCTTGGGGCAGAGAGTGATGAGTGCTGCTGTCAGCCAGCTCTCTCTTTTTTATATATATAGTCCAGGAACCCAGCCCACAGTTATCTTCCCTCACAGGCATGTCCAGAGCTAACATAATCTAGACAATCCCTCACAGGTGATTCTAGGCCCTGTCGGCTGGGAATCCCAATTACCCATTCTTTTTATCAGCAAGGTAAGGCCTGAATTGGCATAAACTCCAGACCTAACTGTAGATAAGACCTGAAGTGGATTGCCTGGTACATATTACATTTCCAGTAGGTCCATCAATCCTGTGGCAGACTGCATTAAATCCTAACTCAGCCAGGTCTCTGCTAAGACAGCACACTCTGACAGGCTCAGATTCTTTAAACTACATGTCTCTTATAAGGCTTTATCTGAGTACATTTACATGCCTTTAAGGTGCTAGATTAGAGCACCAACCCAGTGGTTTTCAATTTCATTTTGATAACTTCAGTACACGCATTAACAAAGGAAAATTTTGGGTAATGTCTAAAACAATGAAGGGACAGACACATACCTGATTGCGAAGAGGCTGCTGTTGTGATGGGCGTTCCCTGTGTGTGTGGCTTTCTCGTGTTATTGCAGAGGCACCAGAATCTACATGACCTGACCCTACAGGAGTAGGCTAGGAAAGTGAAATAAAAGTCAAATGGGGAGGAAAAAGTCCAATCTGTGCAAAGGACAGTATCATTCCAATTCTCATAGAGTAGGAGTAATCCTTTTTTTTTTTTTTTTTTGAGGTAGGGTCTCAATCTAGCCCAGGCTGACCTGGAAATCACTCTATAGTCCCAAGGTAGCCTCAGTCTCACAGTGATCCTACTACTTCTGCCTCCTAAATGCTGGGATTAAAGGCGTGCACCACCATACCTGGCCCAATTCTTTTTCTTTGGAGTCATCTTGTCTTCTCAACTCTGTTCAATTGCCAAAGGTAGGTACTTTGGTTCACCATAATGCATTAGAATAGAGAGTAGATTACCAAAGTATAAAAACAAACAGGCAATCTATTCTACTGCCAAGTCTGTTAGCATACATTCTAATCCCTCACACTTCTGACCAGAAGGAAATCCAAGTTTCCTATGGTTCTGAGGTTCCACTCCTACAGAGGTCAAGTACCATCATGACATATATACATATAACTTGTGATCATTTCAGAGAAATGTGTAAAAAAGCTGGCTTAAAGTATAACTTGGAACATGCAGTCTATAATATTAATGTGTGAGCTGCTGGGCTTGGTGCACACCTTTAATCCTAGCACTAGGGAGGCAAAGAAGGACCAAGTTAGTTTGAGGCCAGCCTGGGACTACAGAGTAAATTACATATCAGCCTGGACTAGAATGAGACCCTTTGAACAAAACAAACAAACAAACAAATAAGTGTGAGTTACTAACTATTCTGATGAGAGCAACCTACAGTGTTATTTTGAAAAGGTTAGTAATTGCTAGGAATTTTCCCCCAAAATATAGGTAGTACGACTAATAAAGAGATAGGGTACATGAGCTAGTGTGAGACCCTGCCTCAAAAAACCAAAAATTAAAAAAAAGATGTGGCAAACAGGGTGTGGTGGTGCACGTCTTTAATCCCTACACTTGGGAGGCAGAGGTAGGAGGATTGCTGAGAGTTCAAGGACACCCTGAAACTACATAGTGAATTCCAGGTCAGCCTGGGCCAGAGTGAGACCCTACCTCAAAAAAAAGGGGGGGGCAATATTGGTCTGAAAGAAAAGTAAATTTTTTAAAGGATACTTACAATAGGTCTTCCCACCCAATCATAGGCATAGTCAAAGGTGTAGCCTTTCCTTTCAAAAAGGTCTGTAAAGAGGGTCCGTAAATACTCATAATCAGGTTTTTCAAAGAAGTCTAATCGCCTGACATATCGAAGGTAGGTTGCCATCTCCTCTGTTAAGCAAAGAGGGGGAACATCATGCTTGTTAGATGAATGCTTCCCATGTGTCACAGAGGTATCTGTATAGACTACTTTAAAAAAATTATTTACTTATTTGACACAGAGGATGAAGGAAAGGAGGGAGGGAGATAGAGAGATTGGGAGGGAGAGTATGGGCACACCAGGGCCTCCTGCAACTGTAAATAAACTCCAGGTGTAAGCGCCTTTTTATGTGTCTGGCTTTAAGTGGATACTGGGAAATCAAACCTGGGCTATCAGGTTTTGCATGCAAGTGCCTTCAATCACTGAGCTGTCTCTTCAGCCCTATACAGAGTACTTGAAAGTAATATTTTCTCTTTTAAAAATTATTTTAAAAAATATTTTATTTATTTATTTGAGAGAAAGAGAGAGGAAGAAAAGAGAATGGGCACACCAGGGCCTCTAGCCACTGAAAATGAACTCTAGACACATGTGCCCCTTGTGCATCTGGCTTAAGTGGGTCCTGGGGAATTGAACCGGGGGCCTTAGGGTTTGCAGGCAAATGCCTTAACCACTAAGGCATTTCCCCAGCCCTAAAAATTATTCTTTAAATTATTCATTTGCAAGCAGAGAGTGTGTATGGGCATGGCAGAGCTTCTTGCCACTGAAAACAAATTCCAGACACATGCACCATACTGTGCACATGGCTCTATGTGTGTACTAGAGAAATGAAACCTGGGCTCTCAAGACTTCACAAGCAAACTCTTTTAACCATTGAACCATCTCTCCAGCTTAATATTTTCTTATTACAAAATAAATAAATAATTGGAGCTGGGCGTGATGGTACACGCCTTTAATTCCAACATTCAGGAGGCAGAGGTACAAGGATCGCTATGAGTTTGAGGCCAGTGGAGACTACATAGTGAATTCCAGGTTAGCCTGGGCTAGAATGAGGCCCTACCTAAAAAAAAAAAAAAAAAATGGAAGAAAAAGATGATGACATCAAATTAAAAGAGAGACTAATGGAGAGGGAAGGGATATGATGGACATTGGAGTTCTAAAGTGGAATGGTGGGAGGGGAGGGAAATATCATGTGTTTTTTGTATGTAAGTATAGAAGTTGTCAATAAAAAAAATGAACAGAAAAAAAAAAGGGCTGGAGATGGCTTAGTGGTTAAGGCGCCTGCATCCTAAGCCTAAGAACGCCAGTTCCAATCTCCAGCGGTTCCAATCTCCAGGTCCCACGTTTAGCCAGATGCAAAGTGACACAAGGGCGCAATGCCACACTTGACCACAAAGGGGTGCACGCATCTGGATTTCGTTCGCAGCAGCTGAGAGACTGCTGGCGCACCCATTTCTATCTGTCTTCCTCTCCCTCTCTCTCTCCAAAAAAACAAAATAAATAAATAAATAAATAAATAAATAAATAAATAAATAAATAAAACAAAACAAAACAAAACAAAACAAAAATTGGGGCTGGAGAGATGGCTTAGAGGTTAAGGTACTTGCCTGCAAAACCAAAGGACCCAGGAGGTTTGATTGCCCAGGACTCACATAAGCTAGATGCATAAGGTGGCATGTGCAATCTTAAGTTCATTTGCAGTGGCTAGAGGCCCTGGTACAACCATGTTTTCTCTCTCTCTCTCTCTTTCTCACTCACACATTCACACACAATCAAATAAATAAAACTTCCATGCATCAGCTGCTTTATAAACTTTTTTTTTGTTTTGTTTTTCAAGGTAAGGTTTCACTCTGGTCCAGGCCTTTATAAACTTAAAAAAAAAAAAAGAAATTATTGGGCTGGAGAGATGGCTTAGCGGTTAAGGTGCTTGCCTGCTAAACCTAAGAACACTGGTTCCAATCTCCAGGTCCCACGTTTAGCCAGATGCAAAGTGACACAAAGGCGCAATGCTGCACTTGCTCACAAGGGGGCGCACGCTTCAGAAGTTCATTCACAGTGGCTGAGAGGCTGCTAGCGTGCCCATTCTCTCTGTCTCTCCCTCTCTATCTCTCTCTGTGTGTCTCTCTCCAAAAAAAGAAAAAAGAAAAAGAAAGAAAGAAAGAAAAAAGAAATTACTTATATGTGTGCATATGCATGCCAGGGTTTCTTGCTGCTGCAAACAAATGTCTGACTGGCTTCATGTAAGTGGTTGCAGATTAAACCTGGGCTGGCATGCTTTGCAACCAAGTGCCTTTAAACACCAACCCATCCCCAGCCCCTAATATATTCTTTTTTTTTTTTATTTTTTTTTTTGTTTTAGAGAAAGAGAGATAGAGAAATGGCACACCTGGCCTCAGCCACTGCAATCGAACATCAGACACTTGCGCCACCTAGTGGACACGTGACCTTGTGCTTGCCTCACCTTTGTGCATCTGAGATGTGGAGAGTTGAACATGGGTCCTTAGGCATCACAGGCAAGTGCCTTAACTGCTAAGTCATCTCTCCAGCCTCCCTAATATATTCCTTATGGACAAATAAAAGTGATGTCTTCTTTGTTCTGAAATGTAATTGTTTGGACAGCACCCCTATCTAGAGATACAGTGCCAAATCCACCAACTTCAAAGCTACAGCCACACTGGCAGGAGTATCCTTTTAATATCCCACCTGGAAAGTTTTCACAGAGAGCTTCAATGGGTGTATTCCTTTTGGTATCACCAATTTTTTGATATCGCTCTTTTAATGTATCAGCCTAAAAAAAGTAAAGAAAGAAAGACATATTAAGTATGGGAAATATGTTTTCAGACACAATGATCATTTCATCAAATTAGCAAGATTTATATATATGGGCACCTGTTGGGTTTGAGAATGTTTATTTGCAAATATATTTAACCATCTCAGATAAACATCATCGACTATGATGAGAGAAACAGCCAGAATAAAAATATTATGTAGCGCCGGGCGTGGTGGCTCACGCCTTTAATCCCAGCACTCGGGAGGCAAAGGTAGGAGGATTGCCGTGAGTTCAAGGCCACCCTGAGACTACATAGTTAATTCCAGGTCAGCCTGGGCCAGAGTGAGACCCTACCTCGAAAAACTAAAAAAAAAAAAAAAAAAAAAAAAAAATTATGTAGCAGTATTTTTTCCCCTTTTTTTGGTTTTTCGAGGTAGGGTTTCACTCTAGCCCAGGCTGACCTGGAATTCACTATGTAGTCTCAGGGTGGCCTCGAACTCACAGTGACCCTCCTACCTCTGCCTCCCGAGTGCTGGGATTAAAGGCATTCGCCAACATGCCCAGCATGTAGCAGTATTTTTAATACTTTATTTACTTGAGAGAAAGAGGGGGATAGAAAAAGAATAGGTGCATCAGGGCCCCCAGCTACCACAAACGAACTCCAGATGCATGTGCTACCATGTGCCATCTAGCTTCTATGGGTATTGGGCAATTGAACCTGGGTCTATAGGCTTCCCAGGCAAGCAACTTAACCACTAAACCATCTCTCTAGCCCATGCAGCAGTATTTTTAATAAAAGAGCAAAAGCTCAGTGATCTATGGCCACTTAGAGTTCAATAATAATTTAGCCTTCACCCTCTTAGATTAGTTCTAAGATTAAAACCATTGCCCTAGCTGGGTGCAAGCTCACCAGGAGCTCGAGGCCACCCTGAGACTACATAGCGAATTCCAGGTCAGCCTAAGCTAGAGTGAGACCCTGCCTCAAAAAACAAAAACAAACAAACAGAAAAAACCATTGTCCTACCCAAGAGAAGGTAAACAAATAATAGTCTCTAAACAATGTGTTTCCAGGGCTGAAGAGATGGCTTAGCAGTTAAGGCGTTTGCCCGTAAAGCCAAAGGATCCCAGTTCAATTCTCCAGGACCCCCATAAGCCAGATGCACAAGGGTCTGTAGTTTGTTTGCAGTGGCTAAAGGCCCTGGCATGCCCATTCTCTCTCTCTCTGCCTCTTTCTCTTATTTAAATAAATAAATAATTAATTAAAATATATTAAAAAGAAAATAATAATAATAATGTGTTGAAGATATAGCTCAGTGGTACAGCATTTGCCTCATATGAACAAAGTCCTGAATTCAATCTATTGCACTCCCCTATGCCCTGCCCTGCTCTGCCAAAAAGTGTTTTCAGGAAAAATGGAATAGAGATTGCTAGTAGACAGATATATGTCAACAGCCCAAAGCAGGCCAAATACAGTATGCTTAGGACTGTATATGGGGGATTCTGGACCATGGATTCTACATAAGGTCTCTATAGCCTGCTTCACCCAGATTTAAGACACACTGACCTAAAGTAAGTTGGAGAGATTTTTACATCTACCACAAAAATGATTCCTGCTCAGTGAGTCTCCATCAATTAATAATACCATATACAAATGTCCCTTCTGGCTATAGGGTTAACAAGTAGGAAGAATAACTATTTGAAGCTTGTCACTATCAATGAGGAGATGTATATGACTAGGAGAAAACCATGCATAAGATGTCACAAAGAATTTAAGGGCAAAGAAGTAAAAGCTCAGAAAGAATGAGCAGCTCTGTCTACACTCAGAGAAAGAGGCCCTGGGTTCAATTAGAGACAGGGACAGAGAGAATGGATAGACAAAGAAGCCTTACTTTCTAGGACAAAAGAAAACATAGCAAAATGAACCATTCTGCTTTTCTGAAGGAAGAGGGTATAGGAGTACCCAAACAACATATATTCTTTTCATGCTAGTTATGTTGAAATAAATTATAACAAAAAATGTGCCTCTTGGGCTGGAGAGATGGCTTAGCTGTTAAGGTGCTAGCCTATAAAGCCTAAGGACCCAGGTTAGATTCTCCAGGTCCCACGGAAGCCAGATGCATATGGTGGCACATTTGTCTGGAGTTCGTTTATAGTGGCTAATAACCCTCGTACACCCATTCTCTCTCTCTAGTTCTATCTCTAATAAATAAATAAATAAAAATTTTAAAAACTTAAAAAATATGCCTCACATTTAACTATCTAAAAGGACTTAAGATGGGCTATACATTTACCATTCCCTGATCTAACAGGTACTAAGTAATTAGAATGCTTATTATTGTATTGTTAACTCTGACACATAGGTACTATACTGATACCTACCTAAGAAGGTGATTAAAAACACATTTGCAGGGATGGAGAGATGGCTTAGCAATTAAGACACTTGCCTAAGAAGCATAGGGACCCAGGTTCGATTCTCCAGCGCCCATGTAAGCAAGATGCACACGGTGACGAATGTGTCTGGAGTTTGTTTACGGCCCTGGCATGTCCATTCTATCTGCCTATTTCAATCCCCCCAATTCTCAAATAAATAAATAAAAATAATTAAAATTTTTTTAAAGTTAAAGTGACCCGCTCATATATATATATATATATATAAAGATATTGGGCTGGAGAGATAACTTAGAAGTTGCTTGCCTGTCAAGCCAAAGGAACCAGGTTCGATTCCCCAGAACTCATGTAAGTCAGATGCACAAGGGGGTACGTGTCTGGAGTTCACTTACTAGAGGCCCTGGCGCACCTATTCTCTATCTTCTCTCTTTCCTTTCAAATAAATTAAATTTTAAAAAGGTATTTACTCAGCCGGGCATGGTGGCATGCACCTTTAATGCCAGCACTCAGGAGGCAGAGGTAGGAGGATCACCATGAGTTTGAGGCCATCCTGAGACTACATAGAGAATTCCAGGTCAGCCTGGGCCAGAGTGAGACCCTACCTCGAAAAAACAAAACAACAACAACAAAAAGGTATTTACTCAATAATGTGTTTGAATATCAATGTTAATTTTTTTTTACCATGTCAGTTAAAGTGAGCTCTTTGTCTACATAAAATAAACAGATATTTTCCAGTTCTCTTTAAAGGCCTGGGAAAATCCTGTTGGCTTTTCTGGTAAAATGTGTGGCAGATGCTCTCATCAATTTGTTCCAGAAATTCCCCAACAGCCTGGGAGCACTACTATTGCTAAATAAGGGTGGTGCAGAAGGGATACCAACATAGGGAGAAAAGCAGCCCTGCCATGGCTGGGAGGGAGCGAGGGAAGAGTATGAAAAACCCAAATCCAAAGGAGCCAGGGTTAAGAAGGCAAATGTGAAAAAAACAGCTCGCAAAGCCCAGGTGTGGCGGTTTAATTCAGGTATCCCCCCCCCCCATAAACTTAGGTGTTCTTAATGCTAGGTTCCTAACTAATGGAGATTTGGAAATTAACACTTCTTGGAGGCAGTATATTGTTGGGAGCAGGCTTATGGGCATTATAGCCAGTTTCCCCTGCCAGTGTTTGGCACACTTTCCTGTCACTGTTGTCCATCTGATGTTGGCCAGGAGGTGATGTTCGCCCTCTGCTCATGCCATCGTTTTCTCCTGCCATCATGGAGCTTCCCCTTGAGTCTGTAATCCAAAATAAACCTTTTTTTTTCCCCACAAGTTGCTCTTGGTAGGGTGTTTTCTACCAGCAATGCGAACCTGACTGCAACACCAGGTGAGCACTGACAGTGTGGACTAAGGTAACTCATTCTTGCCTCCCATCTATGTTGCCAACCTTTCCTTTTGTGCTACTTAGACACATCAGGCTAGCAGCCCTGTCATTACCAACTGAGCATAGACACAAAGCTCCTCACTGAGCACATTCAAGGATACCTTGAGTCCTTGCCAGGGTAGGCTGCCTCGGAGGAAATACATGAACATATGGCCAAGGGCTTCCAAATCATCTCTCCGGCTTTGCTCTAGAAGGGAAGACAGATCACACATTATGTTTTCAGTTATTACACAGCAGAAAGTTTAAAACCAAGTAATCCCTTCAGAAACCCTTCTGCTCCAGAAAGGTTCTGCTTCCTAATTCACTGTATAACTAAACTATGGCTATTTTAGATCAAAATCAAGAAACAACGTGAGGACTTCCTTTGGCTAGCAAATAAATAGCAAGTGAAAAGGCAAATCCTAGGAGACAGGCGTGGTGGCGCACGCCTTTAATCCCAGCACTCGGAAGGCAGAGGTAGGAGGATCACTGTGAGTTCAAGGCCACACTGAGACTACATAGTGAATTCCAGGTCAGACTGGTCCAGAGTAAGATCCTACCTCAGAAAACAAAAAAAGAAAAAAAGGCAAATCCTAAAAGAAGCCCCAACAATGTGAGTAAACAAACCACTCCTCACCCACTGCTATCCCCTGCCTGCAAGTGAATGAAATGGTACTTCCAGTACATGGCCTACAATTACCCTTTGGTTACCATCAGGGAAAGCAAGCAGCAGATTAAGCAACTGAAGCTATTACAATAGTCCATTCTGGCTAGGCCTGCAAAGATACAAGCTCCAAAATGCCTGGTATAAATACCTAGTAATTTTTTTTATTTTTGAAACACGGTCTCACTCTAGCCCAGGTTGACCTGAACTTCACTCTGTAGCCCAGGCTGGCCTCAAACTCATGGCAATCCTCCTACCTAGGCCTCCCCAGAGCTGGGCTTAAAGTTGTGTACCACTTGGCCCAGTTCATGCCTAGCAATTTTAAGTTCAGTTTCCAGTATATCACTGCATCACTTCTAGGTTTATATCTCATTTGTACCATGTCTCATAACCACCTTAAAAAAAAAAAAAGAGCCGGGCGTGGTGGCGCACGCCTTTAATCCCAGCACTCGGGAGGCAGAGGTAGGAGGATTGCTGTGAGTTCGAGGCCACCCTGAGACTACACGGTGAATTCCAGGTCAGCCTGAGCTAGAGTGAGACTCGAAAAAGTAAAAAAAAAAAAAAAGAAAAAAGAAAAACTTTATGAGATTGGAGACATGGCTTAGCAGTTAAGGCCCTTGCCTGCAAAGGAAAAGGACCAAAGTTCAATTCCCCAGGAAAGCCAAATGCACAAGGCGGCACATCTTGGGGCACCCATTCTTTCTCTATCTACTTCTTTCTCTCTCAAATAAATAAAAATAACAAAACTTGCCAGGCGTGGTGGCGCATACCTTTAATCCCAGCACTTGGGAGGCAGAGATAGTAGGATTGCCAGGAGTTCGATGCCACCCTGAAACTACATAGTGAATTCCAGGTCAGAATGGGCTAGAGTGGGACCCCACCTCGAAAGACCAAAAAATTAAAATTAAAATTAAAAATAAATAATTAAATTAAAAAACCTTATGAAGTTCATCACTAATATTGTCCTCTAGCGGGGCGTGGTAGCACACACCTTTAATCCCAGCACCCAGGGGAGGCAGAGGTGGGAGAACTGCCATGAGTGTGAGGCCACCCTGAGACTCCATAGTGAATTCCAGGTCAGCCTGAGCTAAAGTGAGACCCTACCTCGAAAAACAAAAACAAACAAACAAACGAAAAAAGATTGTCCTCGCCGGGCGTGGTGGTGCACGCCTTTAATCCCAGCACTCGGGAGGCAGAGGTAGGAGGATCGCCGTGAGTTCAAGGCCACCCTGAGACTACATAGTTAATTCCAGGTCAGCCTGGACCAGAGTGAAACCCTACCTCGAAAAAAAAAAAAAAAAAAAAAAAAAAAAAAAAAAAAAAAAAAAAAAAAAAAAAAAAAAGATTGTCCTCTATGACACATAAACAAGTGGCATTCTTGGAGCTTAACTAAAAGAAGTTGCTAGGTTTTTCCTCTGAATTAAGATGAAGAGGGCTGGAGACATGGCTTAGCAGTTAAGGCACTTGCCTGCAAACCCAAAGGACCCAGGTTCAATTCCCCAGAACCCACATAAGCCAGATGCATAAGGTGGCACATGCGTCTGGAATTCACTTGCAGTGGCTGGAGGCCCTGGCACACCCATCTCTCTCTCCTCTCCTTCAAATAAATAAATAAATAAATAAAAATAAGATGAAGAATTAGAACTGCAGAATAATTAAGAAAAATGCAGTCATCATCTAGAAAACATATTCTTTGGGTAACAGACAAATCTCCATCTGTATTTTCCATGTATGGTTTACCAAGACTATGTATGTATGTATGTATTATGTACGTACGTATGTATGTATGTATTCATTTCAGTATTCTTGACATAGGGTTTCATATAGCCCAGGCTAGCCTCAAACTTATGTAGCTGAGGATCACTTTGCACTTCGGATCTTCCTTCTGTTTCTACTTCCCAACAGCTGGAATTACAGGCATGTGCCACCATGCCTGATTTATTTATTTATTTATTTATTTATTTATTTATTTATTTATTTATTTATTTTTGAGGTAGAATCGATCTAGCCCAGGTTGACCTGGAATTCACTACGTAGTGTCAGAATGGCCTCAAATTCATGGAAATCCTCCTACCTCTGCCTTCCAAATGCTGGGATTAAAGGCATATCCCACCACACGAGGGCCTCTAGCCACTGCAAATGTACTCCAGATGCACGCGTCCTCTTGTGTACCTGGCTTATATGGGTTCTGGGAAATCAAACCTGAGTCCTTTGGCTTCACAGGCAAGTGCCTTAACCACTAAGCCATCTCTCTAGCCTGTATTTATTTAATTTAATTTATTTATTTTGGGTTTTTGAGGTAGTCTCATTCTAGTCCAAGCTGACCTGGAATTCACTATGTAGTTAGGATGGCCTTAGACTCACAGTGATCCTCCCACCTCTGCCTTCTGAGTGCTGGGATTAAAGGCATATACCACCATGCCCAGCAGTATTTATTTTTTAAAAGCCAAGTTTGGGGCTTTATCAGAAGAAATTACAGGGGCTGAGATCGCTCAGCAGTTAATGCACTTGCCTGTAAAGACTAAAGACCCAAGTTTGGGCTGGAGAGATGACTTTGCGGTTAAGGTGTTTGCCTGCGAAGCCAAAGGATGCCAGTTCAATTCTCCAGGACCCACGTAAGTCAGATGCACAAGGGGGCACATGTGTCTAGAGTTTGTTTGCAGTGGCTAGAGGCCCTGGTGCACCCATTCTCTCTGTGTCTGCCTCTCTCTTTCTCTGTTTGCAAATAAATAAATAAATTAAAAATATATTTTAAAAAAAGACCCAAGTTTAATCCCAGCACTAGGGAGGCAGAGGTAGGAGGATTACCATGAGTTCGAGGCCACCCTGAGAATACATAGTGAATTCCAGGTCAGCCTGAGCTAGAGTGAGACCCTACCTCGAAAAACAAAAAACAAAGAAAGAAAGAATAGTGTGCTGGGCGTGATGGCGCACCCCTTTAATCCCAGCACTCAGGAGGCAGAAGTAGGAGGATCACCATGAGTTGGAGGCTACCCTGAGACTACATAGTGAATTCCAGGTCAGCCTGAGCTAGAGTGAGACCCTACCTCAAAAAAAAAAAAAAAGAATAGTGAATTCCAGGTCAGCCTGGGCTAGAGTGAGACCCTACCTTGCAAAACCGAGAGAGAGAGAGAGAGAGAGAGAGGGGGGGCAGAGAATGCGGCAGAGAGAAAATGGGTGCACTAGGGCTTCCAGCCACTGATTAAAAAAAAAAAAAAAAAACAAACAAACAAACAAACAAAAAAAAACTCCAAACGCATGTGCCACCTTGTACACGTGGCTTATGTGAGTGCTAGGGAACTGAACTGGAGTTCTTAGGCTTTGTAGGCAAGTGTCTCAACCACTAAGCCATCTCTCTAGCCCCTCATGCACAGTTTGTTTTTTTTCCCGAGGAGGGGGTCTCACTCTAGCCCAGGCTTGAGAGAGAGAGAGAAAAAAAGAGGAAGAGGCAGAGAGAAAGAGAGAATGGGCAAGCCAGGGACTCCAGACACTGCAAACTCCAGAAGCATGTGCCCCCTTGTGCATCTGGCTTACATGAGTCCCGGGGAATCAAACTGGGTTCCTTAGGCTTCACAGCAAACACCTTAACCGCTAAGCCATTTCCCCAGCCCTATTAAAAAGATTTTATTTTATTTTATTTTTTATTTTTTTGGTTTTGTTTTCGAAGTAGGGTTTCACTCTAGTCCAGGCTGACCTGGAATTCACTATGTAGTCTCAGGGTGGCCTCGAACTCTCGGCGATCCTCCTACCTCTGCCTCCCGAGTGCTGGGATTAAAGGCGTGTGCCACCACGCCCGGCATTAAAAAGATTTTATTAATCCCAGCATTTGGGAGGCAGAGGTAGGAGAATCGCCGTGATTTCAAGGCCACCCTGAGACTACATAGTGAATTCCAGGTCAGTCTGAGCTAGAGTGAGACCCTACCTCGAAAAATCAAAACAAACAAAAAAAACCCAGGGCTGGAGAGATGGCTTAGCGATTAAGGCGTTTGCCTGAAAAGTCAAAAGACCCAGGTTCGATTCTCCAGGTCCCATGTAAACCAGATGCATATAGGTGGCACATGCATCTGAAGTTCGTTTGCAGTGGCTAGAGCCCCTGATGTGCCCATTCTCTCTCTCTGTCTCTCTCTTTCTCCCTCCCTGTCTCTAATAAAGAAATAAATAAAAATAAAAAATAAAATCATTAAAAAAAATAATAAAAACCCCGATCTGTGACTTGAGGGGGCTTCTCAAATCCCCTCTTGCCTCTCTGGGCAAGAGCTCTTCCCTCCTGTGGCTTCTCAAACATCCTCTTGTCTTGCTGGGTAAGAGCTCCACCTTGCTTCCTTCTCTTATGTTTTAGATTTAAGCCTCCTTATCTTCATCCTCTTAAAGCTTTAAACTGTAATAAAATCTTTCTGAACCTTACCCTCTGGTCCATGGATTTCATTCTTCAAATTCATAAAGGATCCAGGAACACACCAAATTATTGGTGCACTGATGTACAGGAACCCAAAATTCCTGTATCATTACAATGCACAGCACATAGAGAAACCTGTCTTCACTTTCTCACACAGTATGACACATACTCATCACCTTGCCATTTTTATATCCACTTCCTACAACAAGAGGACCCTTGTTTATACAAATTCACTAGGTAAGTGGTTGGATTTTACTTAGTTGAGCACTAGAGGGCAAACTCTCCACAGCTTTAAAAATCATTTCACTAGGTGTAGTGGCACATGCCTTTAATTCCAGCAGAGATAGAAGGATTGCTGTAAATTGGAGGCCATCCTGAGACTACATAGTGAATTCCAAGTCATCCTGGGTTAAGGGCAAAACTCTACCTTGAAATCCCCCCCCCAAAAAAAAAGGCCGGATGTGGTGGGAGGCAGAAGTAGGAGGATCGCTGTGAGTTTGAGGACACCTGAGACTACATAGTGAATTCCAGGCCACCCTGGACTACAGTGAGACCCTACCTCAAAAAAACAAAAAAAGGGCTGGAGAGATGGCTTAGCGGTTAAGGCGCCTGCCTACTAAGCCTAAGAACCCGGTTCCAATCTCCAGGTCCCATGTTGAGCCAGATGCAAAGTGACGCAAGGGCACAATGCCGCACTTGCCAACAAGGGGGTACACGCATCTAGATATCGTTCACAGCAGCTGAGAGACTGCTGGCGCACCCATCTCTATCTATCTCCCTCTCCCTCTCTGTCTCTCTGTCCAAAAATAAATAAATAAAATAAAATTTAAAAAAAAAAACAAAAGAAAGAAAGAAAAGAAAAGAAAAGAAAAGAAAAGAAAAGAAAAAAGAAAACAAGCATTTCCATTTCACCAGAAATAAATAAGTAGCTTTTCAAGGCCAGCGTGGTGGTGCACACCTTTAATCCCAGCACTCAGAAGGCAGAGGTAGGAGGATCGCTGCTAGTTTGAGGCCACACTGAGACTACATAGCGAATTCCAGGTCAGCCTGGACTGGAGGGAGACACTACCTGAAAAAAACAAAACAAAAAACAAACAAAATATGTACATATATAAAACAAAGAAACTCTAAAATAATTAATGACAAACGATTAGGGCTGAAGAAAATAGCATGAGAACCAGTGTGTCCTCCTGCATTTTCATACTTCTTTGAACACTCCACACTCATTTAGTTCAGTATTTCTATATGCCCTCCTCTTTTTTTTCTTCGAGGTAGGTCTCACTGTAGCCCAGGCTGACCTGGAATTCATTATGTAGTTTCATGGTGGCCTCAAACTCACATCAATCCTCCTACCTTTGCCTCTTGAGTGCTGGGATTGCTACCACACCTGGCTCCTCCTCAGTTTTTTTTTGTTTGTTTGTTTTTTTGTTTTTTGTTTTTCGAGGTAGGGTTTTGCTCTAGTCCAGGCTGACCTGGAATTCACTGTGTAGTCTCAGGGTGGCCTCGAACTCATGGTGATCCTCATACCTCTGCCTCCCAAGTGCTGGGATTAAAGGTGTGCGCCAGCATGCCCGGTGCTCCTCACTTTTTGTTTTTGGTTTTTTGAGGTAGGGTCTCACTCTTTAGACCAGGCTGACCTGGAATTCACTATGTATTCTCAGGGTGGCCTCGAGCTCACAGTGATCCTCCTACCTCTGCCTCCAGAGTGCTGGGATTAAAGGTGTGTGCCACCATGCCCGGCTCCTCCTCACTTTTGAATAAAGGATATTTTTATTTTCAAAGAAGAAAAGTTTCAATAATCGTGAAACTAGTAAGACACAGAATTCTTCCACACTATCAAGGTTTGCTTTCTTTCAATCAGAAAGATGTGTTTGGTGTACATAATTCTCTGACTTTAGGCTAATAAAGGAAAAGGTAATGTATTGCTTTGTTCTCATCCTAATTTTAATTACTAAATAATTTGGACTGTTTCAATCAATGGAAAGGTGGCTCATCTGATGGGTAATGGCAGGTAGGATGCTTTTCCCCCTGCCCTCTTCCATTACAAAATGAACAAAAATGCTCTCCAAATCATTTGACAGTGTATTTTCACAGTGTTCGGCTCATTCTAATTTATAGGATGGCATACACTTAAAAATCAGTAATATGAGGGCTGGTAAGGTTCAGTGATTAAAAGGGCTTGTTGAGCCAAGTGTGAAAACCAGAGTTTAGTCTCCAGAACATATGGAAAAAGCTACACTCAGTTGTGCATGGCTTTGTAATCCCTGCACATGCCTGTTGGTAAGATGGGAAACAGAGCAGGAGAATCTTGAAGCATGTGGGCCAGCTACACTGGCATACTCAGTGGCGAACAACAAGAGTCCCTGTCTCAAACAAGACAGAAGGTAAGGACTGACCCCAAGGTTGTCCCCTGACCTCCACATGCATGCCATGGCATTGAGTGCGCCCATACAAAAAAATATTAACATTGAAATTCCTATGGAAACTTCTGAGGTGTGATGCTTGAGACAGTTTAAAGGGCAATGGCTTGTATTCATAAATATTCTTTGTAATATAAACAGAACAAAATATGGTGACAAGTTGGATTCAACCTGAAAAACTCTGGAAATAAATTCAAAGTTGAAGCAGAAATAGCAGTATTCAGAAATGAAGGGAGGCCGGGCGTGGTGGCGCACGCCTTTAATCCCAGCACTCGGGAGGCAGAGGTACGAGGATCGCCGAGAGTTCGAGGCCACCCTGAGACTACATAGTTAATTCCAGGTCAGTCTGGACCAGAGTGAGACCCTACCTCGCAAAACAAAAAAAAAAAAAAAAAAAAAAAAAAAAAGAAATGAAGGGAGGACCTATTTGATACAGATTAGATGCTTAAAACTTATCTTTTTGGGTAGAAGTGATGGTGTACATCTTTAATCCCAACACTCAGGGAGGCTGAAGTAGGAAAATCACCATAAATTCAAGGCCAGCTTGGGCTACAAATACATCTTTTTGGTGTTTTTTTTTTTTTTTTTTTTTTTTTTTTTTTTTGAGACAGGGTCTCAGTCTCAGGATAGCCTTAAACTCTAGCAATCCTCCTACCTCTGCCTCCCGAGTTGATGGGAATAAAGGCGTGCACCACCACACCCAACCAAACATATCTTTTTAAATAAAAAGGATGAGTACCATATGGAGTGGCTCTGCCATGAGACACTAGACTAAACATCTTATATACATCCTCTCACAGAGCTCTATGTTACAGGAAATATCATAACCATTTTATACACGAGGTAACCAAATTCTTGGGAACAAATTTCCTGGGCAAAACCGGTTTGTATCGCCTTTTCTTTTCTTTTTTCTTTTTTTTTTTTTTTTGGTTTTTCAAGGTCTCACTCTAGCTCAGCCTGACCTGGAATTCACTCTGTATTCTCAGGGTGGCCTCGAACTCACGGTGATCCTCGTACCTCTGCCTCCCAAGTGCTGGGATTAAAGGTATACACCACCATGCCCAGCTCCCTCTTTTCTTAACCACTATACCACCTTTAACAATTATAAGTAGATTCCCATCCCCTTTTATGTTCTTAACTATCCTGACAAGAATAATTAGTTAGAACATTGGGCTAGGGACAAGGCTCAGCAGTTAAAGTGCTGGTTTGTAAAGCCTAACAGACCAGGTTTAATTTCCCAATACCCACATAAAGCCAGATGCACAAAATGGCACAGGCATCTGGAGTCCATTTACAGTGGTAAGAGGCCCTGGCTTGCCCTTTCATTATTTCTCTTTACAAATAAATAAATAATAATAAAAATAATAGTTTGAAATGTGAGCTCAGGAAGCAGAGAAAACCATCTCTAGAGTATGTCAGTTTGATAAAACCACCAGGACTTTTCTATTAGACAATGTCTCCTTGTAAAAAGGAGCATTTCATGGCATAATGAAGACAACATTGAGAACTGTGCAAAAGACCTGTGCTAGGCAGTACTATGGTTTAGAAATGATTTGCCAGTGCCAAAACTCATGTTGAAACTTATATGCCATTGTGGTGGTGTGAGGAGGTGGGGCCTGAAGACAGAATATTCTTTTTCTTTCTTTCTTTTTTTTGGTTTTGCAAGGTAGGGTCTCACTCTGGTCCAGGCTGACCTGGAATTCATTATGTAGTCTCAGGGTGGCCTCGAACTCTCGGCGATCCTCGTACCTCTGCCTCCCGAGTGCTGGGATTAAAGGCGTGCGCCACCACGCCCGGCAGAATATTCTTTTTCTTATGAAAACTGGATTACTTCTTACGGAAACAGACTGCTTCTCCTGAAAACAGGTAGTGCAATACAGTGCCTGTCCTCCCTTTGTCTCCTCTCTTTTCCATACATACCTCCCCCACATCACTCTTACATGTCCTTCCACCACATCATGTCACTGACATGTTATGATGCAGCATGAGACCTCTGCCACATGAAGTCACCTGATCTTGAACATCCTTGCTTCTGGAACCATGAACTAAGTCAGTCTATTTTCTTATAAATTATCTAGCTTAAGGTATTCTGTCATAGCAACAATAATAAAGATAGGAATGATGTGTTTATATATAAAATCCTTATTTAACCCTTAAAATCTCTCTGAGGGCTGGGAAGATGGCTCAGGGGTTAAAGGGCTTGCTTACAAAGCCTGCTGGTCTGGCTCAATCCCTAAGTCATCTATGTGAGTGATACACAAAAAGAGGCACAAGCATCAGTGTCTGTTTTTGGTGGCAAGAGGCCCTAGGTGTGCGCACACATGTGCATGTGAGCATGAGTAAATAAACAAATTTTGTAAAACTTTAAAAATTCTTTCTGAAACATCACTTTCATTTTATGGATAAGCTTTGGGAAGATTAACTTACCATCTCAACCTCTCAAATACAAAAATCACTTACCTTGTGAAGCAATAAATCGCACAAATTGTAATGACAATGGGAATAAGTGTTATGGGAATAGAAAGCTGTTCAAGTGCCCTGACCCTCTGATGAAGCAGAAAACACAACACACCTTTACCAAGATGTGTGTTGATGGACATGTATCTTGCAGTTCCAGTTAAGCTTTTGTGCTCCCTATAGGGTATGTGTTTTTTGGTTTCAGGATCAATGTATTCCTTAGCCAGTCCAAAGTCTATAATGTGTATAACATGTTCTTTCTTATTGCCTTGTCGGCCAATCAAGAAGTTCTCTGGTTTGACATCTCGGTAGATAAGATTCTTTGAGTGTACATATTCCATTCGAGAAAGCTAAGAGAGAAAAACACATGATGGGAACACTGTAAATAAGTATGTTAATGGGAAAAAAAATCAAAATACTTTTCTTATTTTTGGTTCTACTGTTTTTTTTGCCTGAGTATGTTACCTAAAACGGCCTTGAACTTTTGGGCTCAAGTAACTTTCCCACCTCGGTCTCCCAAATAGCTTGGCACTACAAATGCATCACTGTGCCGGCCTTAGCATAACGTTTTAATTACTAAAAATCAAACACAACTCTATTTATTTATTTTTTTTTTTTGAGATACAGTCTTGCTCTGGAATTCATGATGTAGTCTCAGGATGGCCTGGAACTCACAGCAATCCTACCTCTACCTCCCAAGTGCTGAGATTAAAGGCATGCGTCACCACAACTCATTTTTTATTTACCACCCACTTTACTGATTTGTAAAACAAAATTACATTCTGTTAAAGACACATAACTATTAAGATTAGGAAAAGAAGGTAGGATAGTCCAATTTGGGTAAAATAATATCTTACTTTTATAATATCACAATTTGCAAATGATGAACAGGATATGATTTTGTTTGTTTGTTTTCTGAGGAAGGGTCTCACGCTAGCTCAGGCTGACCTGGAATTTGCTATGTACTCTCAGAGTGGCCTCAAACACTCGGTGATCCTCCTACCTCTGCCTCCCAACTGCTGGGATTAAAGGCATGAGCCATCACGCCAGGCAGGATATGTTGTTTTTATATGTTATATGATATTTTAAATAAAGTAAGCATCTGGGGAAAAGGATGCTTCCAACTAGGTCATAAGGAAAAAAATCCCATGAGACAGGAGCCAATTCCACATCACCTGGAAAGGATGTTCCCAAGTAGGATGTAAGCTAGCTAATGCCAAACTCACCTCCTGCCCACACTTTCACTTTCCTATCCTCAGTTGCCCAAGACTCCCTAACCCAGCTCTCACTGTGGCAAAAATAAGAAAACTGAGCCGGTGGTGGCACACGCCTTTAATCCCAGCACTTGGGAGGCAGAGGTTGGAGGATCACCATGAGTTCAAGGCCAGCCTGAGACTACATAGTGAATTCCAGGTCAGCCTGAGCTAGAGTGAGACCCTACCTCAAAAAAACAAAATAATAATAATAAGAATAAGAAGAAAACTGAAGCTCATAGAAATTAATGTTTGAGAGCCGGGCGTGGTGGCGCACGCCTTTAATCCCAGCACTTGGGAGGCAGAGGTAGGAGGATCACCGAGAGTTCAAGGCCACCCTGAGACTACAGAGTGAATTCCAGGTCAGCCTGGACCAGAGTGAGACCCTGCCTCGAAAAATAAAAAAAATAAAAAAAATAAAAAAAAAATTAATGTTTGATATCACATAGCTATCAAGCAACAGGTAGGACTTCGGTTTTCATGTTACAGTCAATTATAACTCAAAATAACAACATTATTTCAAATTTTATTAAGTGTTTTATCTACAAAGCTTTTCTAGTTAGTATAGAAAGGCCGTGGTGACGCACTCAGGAGGCAGAGGTAGGAGGATCGCCATGAGTTCAAGGCCACCCTGAGAAGACTACATAGTGAATTTCAGGTCAGCCTGGACTAGAGTGAAACCCTACGTTGAAAAAAACCAAAAAGACATGGCTCCTATCGAAGCTGTGGCTGCTTCCACATAGCTGCTATGGTCAAAAAGGAGTCCAAAGTAAGTTTTTTCTTGAGGGTCACGGTCCTGTTTGCTGTAACCATTCTGGAACATTTTGGGAAAAGATAGTTCCACTATACATGATATTTCTTTTTTGTAAAGATTTTTATTTATTTATTTGAGACAGGGAGAGAGAAAGAAGGAGAATAGGCACTAGGGCCTCTAGCCACACTGCAAACAAACTCCAGACACATGCGCCACCAAGTGCATATGGCTTACATGGGACCTGGAGAATTGAACTGGGGTCCTTAGGCTTTGCAGGCAACTGCCTAAACTGCTAAGCCATCTCTCCAGCCCTATACATGATATTTCTCAGGTATAGCCAGAAGTCTTCATTAAAATTCTCATGTTCTACAAACCAACAGAAATTATTATGTCATATAAGGAGTTATCTGGCTAGGCTTTTGAAAATAACCTTGCTGAGCCCAAGAACCAGCATGGACATATATAGGCCATAAATTCTGTGAATGTCTTGGCATATGGCAATGCTTTGGGTCACTGCCTTGGAAGTTAGAGCAGGAAGACCTTCATATGGCCTGGGATAATAGTGTTGTCATTCTTCTTAGCTGTGCCCAATGGAGATTCTCTGAAGACTATGGTGAATGAGGGGACATGACAGTGATAAAATAGGATCGGGTTGTCCCCCAACTTTCTTGGCAAGAGTCTGAAGAGCCTAGTATCTCTTGTTCCTGGATTTTAGACCAAGAGCTGTATAATCAGTAAAGTGATGGTCCTCATCTGATCATTAGCCTACAGTTGGGAAGAAAACTTCAGAAAAAGCAAGCCAATGGACTGTCAGAAATGTTCACATAACAGTATATTTGATTTATACATGCAACTATCTGTTGGTGGATCAATAAAGATTTTGGTAGCATCTTCAAAAAAAAAAGAAAGAAAGAAAGAAAGAAAGAAAGAAAGAAAGAAAGAAAGAAAGAAAGAAAGAAAGAAAGAAAAAAACAAAAAGGAAGCCGGGCATGGTGGCTCACGCCTTTAATCCCAGCACTCGGAGGCAGAGGTAGGAGGATTGCCATGAGTTCGAGGCCACCCTGAGACTACATAGTGAATTCCAGGTAAGCCTGAACTAGAGTGAGACCCTACAAAAAAAAAAAAAAAAAAAAAAAAAAGGAAGGAAGGAGGGAGGGAAGGAGGGAAGAAATTTGGCCAGCCAGGCCAAATGAGCCAACGGGTGCAATAGTGACATGTCTGTTATGAAGGAAACCAACTGCTCTCTAATTGGACTGGAAGCCTGCTCCGTGGGAGGGAACACATCCCTGATACTGAAAACGTACAACAGGGGTAGTCATGAGCCCTAAGGGTGTAATGTCTACTGGAGTCTTGCTAAATGTATATACTATGCTCACCAAACAGCGCAGGAAGCACTTCTCTTAATGTCCACACCCATATATTAATGCTACTCTCACTTTTGGTTAGAGAAGCTTCTCTTTTCAGACTGTGGCAACCTTGGGATGATTCAGAAGGCACCATGATACTAAAAAGAAGTGACAGAGGAGTGCTCAGCACTGAAACATCTCAAACCTACCTTCCAAGGCTCAGGGTCCATTGTGGAGAGGGGTGGAAAGAACGTAAGAGCCAGGGCTGGAGAGATGGCTTAGCAGTTAAGCCGCCTGCCTGCTAAGCCTAAGAACCCGGTTCCATTCTCCAGGTCCCACGTTTAGCCAGATGCAAAGTGACGCAAGGGTGCAATGCCGCACTTGACCACAGGGGGCACACGCATCTGGATTTCGTTCACAGCAGGTGAGAGACTGCTGACGCATCCATCTCTATCTGTCTCCCTCTCCCTCTGTCTGTCTGTCTCTCTCTCTCCAAAAATAAATAAAATTATTTAAAAAATTATTAAAAAAAAGATTTTAAGAGCCAAAGGAAGAGTAGGGCTCCTTACAACATGCTCCTCCAGACACAAAATGGCATGGATATCCATGACCTCACAGTGCCTGACGCTAACTACATAAGACCATCATAATAGGAGGAAAAGATCATGACATGAAACTGAAAAGAGAGACTGATTGAGAGGGGGAGGGGATATGATGGAGAATGAAGTTTCAAAGGGGAAAGTGGGGGGAGGGAGGGAAATAACATGGGATATTGTCTACAATTAAAGAAGTTGTCAATAAAAATAAAAATTTTTTAAAGAAAGGAAGGAAGGAAGGAAGGAAGGAAGGAAGGAAGGAAGGAAGGAAGGAAGGAAGGAAGGAAGAGAGAAGGAAGAAGGGAGGGAGGAAGGAGGGAAACAAGGAAGGAAAAAGAAAGAAGGGAGGGAGGGGAGGGAAGCTTAGGTACCTGAACCTTGAACTTAAAAGTCAAAGTTAATGTTCAAGTATTTCCAATTATTTATTGGATTTTGGGGAAGACCATCATCACACTTCAATAAAGATTTAGCTGAAGGCTGGGTGTCAGTCTCAGAGCTCCTCCTCCTCCTCCCAACTCTGAAATTGGATTATTCCTTGAAAGGGCTTAGACAACCTGGCTCCTAGAGCCAACACTTCTCACCAGCCAGCTCCCACCCACTGGCCAACCCACAATGCCCTGAAGGACATAAACACCCTGCTACCAGTAACCTTACTCTCTGTTCCTCCCCCTTCCCCCACTTCACCAGAGTTCCTTGACCACATGTGCACTTTTCTCCCTCTTCACCACTATTTCCACGGCCTATAGTATGTGTAACCACAGACACCCATAGCACTCCCCACTGGGCTTCCAACTTGCTGTGTGGTCCCTGAGCTCTGCGCCACTCAGGAATACACCCATGTTCTTTCTCCTCCTAAGCCAGGACACTTTCCTTTACTGCTTCTCCTATAATTCAGAAGCCCTCTCCCTGCAGATTCCCCCCTCCTTGGATCAACATTGTAGCCAGGGCTGGCACTGTACACCTGCAAGCCAGCAAGAGGCTATCTTTCCATTCCCCACTTTTTTGTTTGTTTTTCGAGGTAGGGTCTCACTCTGGCCCAGGTTGACCTGGAATTCACTATGTAGTCTCAGGGTGGCCTCCAACTCCTACCTCTGCCTCCCAAGTGCTAGGATTAAAGGTGTGCACTACCACAACCGGCTCCATTCCCCATTCCCCCTTTTTTTTTTGGTTTTTCAAGGTAGGGTCTCACTCTGGCCCAGGCAGACCTGGAATTAACTATGCAATCTCAGGGTGGCCTTGAACTCATGGCGATCCTCCTACCTCTGCCTCCCGAGTGCTGGGATTAAAGGCGTGCGCCACCACACCCGGCATCCATTTCCCACTCTTAAAGCTACATACAGTTTCAGGGCTGAAGAAATGGCACAGTGGGTTAAGGCACTTGCCTACAAAGCCTAACAAGCCAGGTTTGGTTCCCCAGTACTGACATAAAGCCAGATGCACAAAATGGCGCATGCATCTGAAATTCATTTACAGTTTCTAGAGGCACTGGTGTGAAGTGGTACACACCAGATTCCTAGCACTCAGGAGGTTTAGCCAAGAGGGTCTCCAATATGAACCCAGCCTAATCTCAAAAAATTCTCAACCCCCACTTCCAAAAAAACAAACAAAAATCCATCTAGGCACAGAGAACACTCAGTGGTTAAAGGCACTTGATTGCCAAGCCTGACAGCTGGTGTTTAATCTCCTAGTACCCATATAAAGTCAGATGTGGGCTGGAGAGATGGCTCAGAGGTCAAGGCACTTGCCTGTAGAGCCAAAGGACCCACGTAAGCCAGATGAACAAGGTGGCACAAGCGTCTAGAGTTTGTTTGCAGTAGTTGAAGGCCCTGGCATGCCCATTCTCTCTTTCTCTATCTGCCTCTTTCTCTCTCTCTCTGACAGTGGCAAGAAGTCCTGGCTAACCTTTTCTCATTCTCTCTCTCTCTCATTCAACTTGCAGATAAACAAAACAAAACAAAACAAAATGATAGATCAGAATCTTTTCCATGAGTTTGAGGAATGGTTGCAACTTTTTTTTGGGGGGGGAGGGGTTCAAGGTAGGGTTTCTCTCTAGCCCAGGCTGACCTGGAATTCGCTATGTAGTCCCAGGGTGGCGATGAACTCAAGGCAATCCTCCTACCTCTACCTCCTGAGTGCTGGGATTAAAGGTATGTGCCACCATGCCCGGCTTCATTCGTTTATTGTTGTGTGTGAGAGCAAGATAAAGAGAGAAGTGGGGGAGAAGGAAGGAGAGAATGGGTCTACCTGTATGTACCCAGGTTTCACATGGGTACTGGGGAATCAACCCCTGCTGGCAGGTTTGCAAGCAATCCTGTGACAACTGAGCCATCTCCCTAGTCCAAGAGGGAGGTTTCTAAGCCCATTGGGGAAAAGGAAGGAAAAGGGATATTGGGGAACAGGACTGACTGGAGCCTGAAGTAGCCGGGATAGCTGCCCCCCGTTGAAATTTTTTGGGGAAGTGAGACTTTGAATCAACAGGTAGTGGATTGGAGGAAGTTGTTTTTTCACACAGCTCAGGTACAGAAAGGCTTAGTCAATAGTAGCTAGGGATTCTAAGATCCCAGACCTGGGTCTTAGCATACGAGGAGGGAAGGAGGGGAGATAACTCTCTCAGAAATCTCAATACCATAGCAGAAGGCAGCTTCAGAATCTATCTCAGGCCTGGTGGGAGAAGGGAAGAGGAACAAGGGCCGAAAGCTCTTAAGAGTCTTATAGGTTTCATCTTCAGTTTTCTCTAATTTGTAACCATGCCATGAAAGGACACAATAAAACCTTGTAGTTGAGTGTCTAAAACCTATAAATAAAACACTTAAGAAGTTACTTGAATTTGTACAGCCTCACCTATTCCCTTTCTCTCTGATGTAAATTTATTTATCTGCTTCCATCTCAATTAATATTGCTCTAAGGTGCAATTTTTTTTTTGTTTTTTGTTTTTTTGTTTTTCAATGTAGAGTCTCAATGTGGCCCAGGCTGACCTGGAATTAACTATATAGTCTCAGGGTGGCCTTGAACTCATGGTGATCCTCCCAACTCTGCTTCCCGAGTGCTGGGATTAAAGGTGTGCGCCACCATGCCCAGCTGGAGTCTGTTTGCAGTGGCTGACGGCCCTGGTGTGCCCATTCTCTTTCTCTGCCTCTTTCTGTCTTTCAAATAAATATAAAATTTTTTTAAAAAAATTAAAAAAAGGGCTGGAGAGATGGCTTAGCCATTAAGGCACCGGCCTGCCAATTCTAAGAATGCCCATTCGATCTCTAGGACCCACGTTTACCCAGGCATAAAGTGACGCAAGCGTGCAATGCCGTGCTTGCCCACAAGGGGGCACACACATCTGGAATTTGTTCACAGAGGCTGAGAGGCCGCTGGCACGCCCATTCTCTCTTTCTGCCTCTTCCTCTCTGTCTCTCTCTATTTGTTTGTTTGTTTGTTTATTTATTTATTTATTTATTTCGAGGTAGGGTTTCACTCTAGCTCAGGTTGACCTGGAATTCACTCTAGTCTCAGGGTGGCCTCGAACTCATGGCAATCCTCCTACCTCTGCCTCTCGAGTGCTGGGATTAAAGGCGTGCGCCACCACGCCTGTCTTCTCTCAATTAAAAAATAAGAAGTACTTCCAACAGTTCTCTAAGAAGTTGGCCAGACCCTCCAAGAATGCCTGTAGGAAGTAATTCATTAGGTATCTCTATTGTGACTAACTTACCAAAAGGTCCACAAGAAGGTGAGTAGGGGACCTGCCTATCTTCTGGAATGGCAACACCAACTTACCAACTGGATGGCTATCATTAACACTGTCTTCAAAGTAAACGTTCGGTCACAAAGGTCAAACAAGTCCTCCAAGCTAGGCCCAAGGAGCTCCAGTACCATGGCATTATACTTCCCACATGGTCCAAAGTAGTATACCTGTGGGAGACCTTCACCTGAAAGGAGGGGAAAAGGGTACAGAATGAGAACACAAAAACCAAAATATAAAACAACTACATTAGCAATAAATAAGATAGAAAGCACAATCTGAGATTTGGATTTCCTTTTATAGTCCCTCCTGGAAAAGTTAAATTCAGTACAATAGCTTCAGTGTGAATGAACTATTAATGGGTGAAAAAGGCTAAGTCATAGCATTATTTGTTCAAATAGGCAGTTATTTAATACCAGAGTGCCACAGGCATTTCTACTACTACATAAAATAGTCCCTGATCTGTTATTGGATGGGAGTGTAAACTATTCTTCCCAAAGGATGCTTGAAAGTACAATATAAAAGGTTCAAAGGGTGATCTGAGCTCAAAAGCCAGGGTAACAGACCTTGTTACATTGGCTGGTTTCATCAGCACTCCCTATGCTTACAGCTAAAGCCACATGGAGCTGTTAGCATCTGTTGCCTCCTGGGGAGTTCAGACTGAAGGGTGAGGTCAAAGAGGGTGTAGCCTGGCCCTAGGCCAGCCCAACTGGCTATCTTCTTACAGGGAACACTTATTTTGTTTTCTATTAGCCAGAAGTCCAGACATTTACCATTTATAATTATAAAAGGAAAGGAGGATTCAAAAACCTAAAAGGCTGGGCTTTCCCCAAATTTGAAATTCAAAGCTACATGAAGCTAGAAATCTAGATTTTCTCATGTAAGTGGCAACCTGTAAATGAGTTTACTTTCTAAAAATGAATTATAAATGAGATATGTTTATTAAATAGCATAATGAAAGCAGTAGACATGAGACAGGAGAACATTTTTTAAAAAATACTTATATTTAGCTGGGCGTGGTGGCGCACGCCTTTAATCCCAGCACTCGGGAGGCAGAGGTAAGAGGATCGCCAAGAGTTCGAGGCCACCCTGAGACTACATAGTTAATTCCAGGTCAGCCTGGACCAGAGCGAGACCCTACCTCGAAAAACCAAAAAAAAAAAAACAAAAAAAACTTATATTTGCCGGGAGTGGTGGCACATGCCTTTAATCTCAGCACTGAGGGGCCGGGGGGGGGGGGGGTGTAGGAGGATCACTGTGAGTTCAAGGTCACCCTGAGACTACATAGTGAATTCCAGGTCAGCCTGGACTAGAGTGAAATCCTACCTTGAAAAACAAACAAACAAAAAAACCCAAAAAACCCAAAAACTTAAAATTTATTTGGGGGGGGGGGATGGGCACATTATGGTCACTAGCCGCTGCAAATGAACTCCAGACACATACACCACCTTGTGCATCTGGCTTATATGGGTTGTGGGGAACTGAATCCAGGTCCTTAGGCTTTCAAGAAAAGCACCGCAACTGCTGAGCCATTTCATCAGCCATTTTAATTTTTTTATTTATTTGAGAGAGAGAAGGAGGGAGAGAGAAAGAGATCAGGCAGGCCAGGGCCTTCAGCCACTGAAAAGGAACTCCAGACATGTACTACTTTATGCATTTGGCTTACGTGGGTCCTAGAGAATTGAACCTGGGTCCTTGGCTTTGCAGACAAGCACCTTAATTTCTAAGCCATCTCTCCAGCCCAGCCTGAACATTAAAAAAAAATTATCTAGCATTCCCATCCCATACAGTGAAGTATATCATGGTCTATAGCTATACGCACAATGAATCACTGCACCCTCCAAGTTTTTTTAAAAAATTATTTTATTTACTTGGTGAGGGGAGAGAGAGGAAAGAGTGGAGGGTAAATGAATGAATGAATGAATAAGGCATAGAAAGATCTTTTGCCACTGCAAACCAACTCCAGATACGTGTGCCATTTTGTGTATCTGGCTTTATCTGGCAAGCACGCAAAGTTGCACATGTGCACATGGGGCGCCCGCATCTGGAGTTCGTTCACAGCGCCCATTCTCTCTCTGCCTCTTCCTCTCTTTCTGTGTCTCTCTCAAATTAACAAAAAAAGAAAAGAAAAAAGAAATTTAGTTGAAATTTATTAAAACTGTGTACAAAAAGATTCCCAATAAATGCTATTCTGTGCTTACCATTTTGGGAGGCAGTGTTTTTTAAACATAAACCAGCAAAAATCCTCTAGTAATCTTTGGCTAGAGGTTACTTTTATCTTCTGAGCTGGGCTGAATTTAAACCAAATCCTGTATCTGTCAGTGTTTTGTATAGCTATTTAAGAAAATTAAAATTAAGAAAATTAAAATTAACCTAATGTAGAATTTTTCAGTGAGACATGGGGTAAGGATAGAGCCTAACTGCAGCACGAACTACATGTACACTAAACAAGGTACATCCTGTAAATAATTTCTAGGAAATGAGACGGGAAAACTTCTGGGCAAGCCAAACATGCACTGGATTCTTAGATTCTATGGTCTATTGGAAACTAGGGGAGTTTTAAAAAACTGTATTTACTTTTTGCATTTTTTGACATTTTTATACATGTATATAATATATTCTGATCTGATTCCCAATCATCCTCTTTTATCCCTCTCCCTAAAAAAGGTTTATAATCTCTGATCTGTCCTGCAAATAATGCACTAATGAGTATTCCAACCTAAATTTTAGGTCAATTCCACAAAAGCTGTTTAACCATCCTTTATATGCCCAAGCTACAAGGTTATACACAGTACACATCACCCTGTGTATTTTCCTAGTAAAAGCATTTCCAGATGGCTCAGTGGTTAAGGCATGTACATGCAAAGCCTATCAATCTCCAGTACCACATAAAGCCATATGTACAAAGTGGCAAATGCATCTGGAGTTCACTTGCAATAGTTGGAGGCCCTGGCATGTCCATTCTGTCTGTCTGTCTCACTCTGCTTGAAAATAAGTAAATAAAAGTATTTTTTTTTAAAAGCTGGGTATGGTGGTGCACGCCTTTAATTGCAGCACTCAGTAGGCAGAGGTAGGAGGATTGCTGTGAGTTCAAGGCCACCCTGAGACTACATAGGGAATTCCAGGTCAGCCTAGGCTAGAGTGAGACCAAAAATAAAAAAAAAAATAAAATAAAATAAAATAAAATAAAATAAAAAAGTTATTTCCATCTACCCACAATATAGTCTTGTAAACCCTTCAGATCATACCTAAGACAGATCAGGATGAGGATTCATAGAACTGGAAGTAAAGTATACAACATTACAGCACATTTTCAGTGTATGATCATTTTAACTTTGGTTAAGTATAGCATATCAAGGTTAATGGTTTCTTTATTATCCAAGATGTTACCTAAAAAGATTCCATAATGCACAATGAACAGAAGCTATTCTAAGCAGAGATATTTTTAAATGTACATCAGGCTAGGAACTAAAATAGACATCACTTTGAAGCTTTTGGTAATTTGACCATATTATTACCTAATAATTAGCTTTTCATTCTTTTAGAAAAATGAAATTATCTAACTGTAAAGCAGGTACAAATGACTCCTACAGAGATACCTCAATATATTTAAAAAAAATACTTAGGGCTGGACGTGGTGGTGCACGCCTTTAATCCCAGCACTTGGGAGGCAGAGGTAGGAGGATCCCTATGAGTTTGAGGCCACCCTGAGACTACATAGTGAATTCCAGGTCAGCCTGGGCTAGAATGAGACCCTAGCTTGAAAAATAAAACAAACAAAAAAAACAAACAGATTAATACCTCAGGCCAGGCATGGTTGCTCCATGTTACACCTGTAACCCCAGTAATTGGGATACTGAGAGAAGAGGATTGCTGTGAGCTTTAGGCCAGCCTGGAATACACAGTAAGTTCTAGCCCAGCTGGGCTAAGTGTGAGATATTGTCTCAATTTCCACACTAGATACTCAACTTCCACAGAGATAGGAAGATCACTGTCAGTTTGAGGCCAGCCTGGGACTACAGAATGAGTTCTAGGTCAGTCTGGGCTATAGTGAGACCCTACCTAAGGGGGGAAAACAAAAAAAAATTAGGCTGGAAAGATGGCTCAATAGATAAAACACTTACGGCACAACTCTGAGAACCTGAGTTCAGATCCCCAGACTCCACATAAAGGCCAGAAGCTATAGTGAGTGAGCTTCTGTAATCCCAGTTCACCTACAGTGAGAAGGGAGGTAGAGACAGGAGAATTTCCTGGAGCATATGGACCAGCTAGCATGGCAAAAAGAGCAGTGAATGAGAGATCCTGCCTCCAATGAAAGTTATCCTCTGACCTCCACACTCATGCCATGACATATACCTGTACTCACATACATGAACGAACATGCCCACACTCATACATAACATACATACCAAATAAATAAATACATTTTAGAAAAATCTCTGTTCAACTGTTCTTTTTTTTGTTGTTGTTGTTTATTTATTTATTTGAGAGAGCGACAGACAGAGAGAGGTGGAGAGAGACAGAGAGATAATGGGCACACCAGGGCCTCCAGCCACTGCAAATGAACTCCAGATACATGTGGGTACTGGGGAATTGAACCTTGAACTGGGGTCCTTAGGCTTCAGAGGCAAGTGCTTAACCGCTAAGCCATCTCTCCAGGCCCTGTTCAACTGTTTTCTAAAGTCTAAAGGATATAATGTCTTTTGCAAGGACCTTTTTTCTTTTTTTTCTTTTTTCTTTCTTTTTTTTTTTTTTTTAGTTTTTCAAGGTAGGATTTCACTCTAGCCCAGGCTGACCTGGAATTCACTATGTAGTCTCAGGATGGCCTTGAACTCACAAGCATGCTCCTACCTCTGCCTCCCAAGTGCTAGAATTAAAGGCATGCCAACAAGCCCAGCCCTATATACTTTTCTGGTGTTAGAAATGTTGCATAAGGGGCTGAAGTGATCCTCCTACCTCTGCCTCTGAAGTGCTGGGAAATAAAGGCATGTGCCAGCATATCCAGCTATTTTTTCTTTTTAACAAATTTTATTAATGACCTACCATAATTTTATTTTTATTTATTTGCAAGGAAAGAGAATGGGAAAAGGAGGGAGGAAGAGAGGAAGGAGGAGAGAGAATATGAGAATGAGAATGGGCATACCAGGGCTTCTAGCCACTGCAAATCAACTCCAGATGCATGCACCACTCTATGCATTTTGCTTTACGTAGGCACTAGAGAACCAAACCTGGGTTGTTAGGCTTTGCAGGTAAGTGCGTTAGCCACTGAGCCATCTCTCCAGCTCTCTCTACCATAATTTCGAGAAATAAATACTTAACTGGTGCTTTAAGAGTAAAAGAAAACTAAACCAGGCATAGTGGCACACACCTTTAATCCAAGCACTCAGGAGGCTGAGGTAGGAGGATCACAGTGAGTTAAAGGCCACCCTCAGAATACAAAGTGAATTCCAGGTCAGTCTGGGATAGAGTGAGACCTTATCTCAAAAAAACAAAACAAAACAAAACAATAAACCTCTATGTGAGAATAAAATGATCTGAATTTTTCTAGTTTCAACAAGCTATTTATTAACTTGCTCTTACCTCTGTGATTTCAAAAGCTCCCTTGTATGCTTGCTCAGCTTCCATTTGGCACTCTATGCCAGCCTCGTCAGCTCTTAACCATCTCTAAGACTCAATCTGTGACCCTCTACCCCCTTTAGTTAATGCTAGCTGCCCCTCTCTTGGTGGCAGGCACACCTGTACATGTGAGCACCCCCCCCCAAAGAAATAAAGGTGAAGAGTGATTAAGGAAAGTATTTGATGTAAACCTTTGGCCTCCACATGTGTGCACACACACCATCTTCCATATACAATAAGTATCTGCACCACACCCACACAAAGACAGTATAAGACAGGTATAGCGATTACCTCCTCATTGCTGAGACTGGACACCAAATCAGAAGCAGCTTATGGAAGTAAAGGGTTTACAGTTTTGAGGGGAGGTTTCATCATGGTGAGAAAAGGCATGAAAGAATCAAGAAGTTAGCTCACAGGCTAGAGGGATGGCTTAGCGGTTAAGGCACTTGACTGCAAATGTAAGGAAAGTGTAAGAGAAAAGCGAAAGAGAACACCAGACTTGATCTCTACAGACCAACTGTTTATTGAGAAGAAAAAAAAAAAAAAAGACAACAGCCTTCCCATGGGATGAAGGCTGAAACACTAAGCCAGGCAAGGGTATAAGTTTATAAGGAGGATCCTAAAAAAAAAAAAAAAAAAACTGATTGTACCAGGTAGAGTAAATAAAAACCTTTTAACTGTTTGTGTCCTTCTTCAGAACAGGCTTCTTCAGCAAGGACTGTCCAGGGGGAGGATACCCAGATGGTCTCTGGTCCTTCAAGGCCATCTGAGCTAAGGGGAGTACATCCATCAGGGGCACTGGGCTGAACTCCTCTGTTGTTTCTTTTATGGCCTTCTAGCCTTAGAGATAGTTATTAACTCTTTAGTTCCCTCTAGTTTTCAGGAAAAGCTATTAACCCTTCACCAAGGTTCGATTCCCCAGGACCCATGTAAGCCAGATACACAAGGGGCATATGCATCTGGAGTTCGTTTGCAGTGGCCAAAGGCCCTAGCATGCCCATTTTCTCTCTCAAATCATTTTTCTACATTTATCATCTATGTATATCTTTTCAGTAATATTTCCCTCTGTTTTACAGTATTTTAAGTAACTACACCCTGTCTTTATATTTCAAAATTCTTCCCACCTTCCCTTTCTTCCTCTTTCCTTTTTTTCTCCCTTCCTTGTTTCTTTTTTCCTTTTTAATTCTACCTCATCATTACACACACACACACACACACACACACACACACACACACGTTTACCACCACTTATCAGCATCAGGGTAGAAGCAGCAACAGTGAGCAACTTGCACTGGCAAGGCCCACTTCCAGTGACACACCTCATCCAGCCAGGCTCCACCTCCCAAAGGCTCCACCAGTTGGGAATTAAGTATGAAGCTTAATCAAACACATAAGGCCACAGGGGACAGTACATTTGAACCACCACACAAGGAATGGTAGTACAGGTCTATAATCAGAGCACTGGGGAGGTAGGAGACAGGAGGATCAGAAATGTAACTGACATCCTCAGCTATATAGTGAGTTAGAGACTAGCCTGGCTTATATAAAACCCTGACTCAAAAAAAGGGGGGGGGGGCGGGGCGGATGTAGTGGCATATGTCTTTAGTCCCAGCACTAGGGAGGTAGAAGTAAGAGATCACTGTAAATTGAAGGCCAACATGAAACTACATATTGAATTCCAGGTCAGCCTATGCCAGAGAAGACCCTACCTCAAAAAACAAAAACTAACAAACAAAATACAGTAGACGCATGCTTTTATTCACTCATAAGCCACAGGAATAATTCACTTAGATGACTTCTCTCTTTTGTTTTATCTACTTGCTAGCTCTTTGGATGCTAAATGTTACCTCCCTTCTGAATGATTAACCTTCCATACAACTACCAGGATGATGAAGAGGAATGACTTAACCCTGTGATGATCACTAAGCATACTTTAGCTTTCACTTTGGAATGAACTTCCTCAAGTCTCCACCTCCTTAAACAATTTTCCTTAAGTGATCATTAAGAGCCCTATTCAATGCCCAAGGGATGGCTGTGAGGATAAGGGAAAAATCATGCAGGCAAATAGCAAGATTTGAGTAAAGACTAAAACAGTAAAGTGTAACTTAGAATTGAAGGGTGAAAGTGACATAGAACCTTCAGGACTGATGTCTACTTGTAAGAGCACACCCACTGGCAGGCTTCAGTCATCCACCTTGTTAAACCTTTTCTGCATAAGCACTATATCAACTTTGTGGAACTTATCATAAATCTCTAGTCCAGTCAATTTACATACAAGTTACTTGGGCATATTTCTGGAACCTTACTTTCTGCTTTTTCATGTAAAAGACAAAATCCAAGTAACACATTCTGCCTTCACACTGAGCAAATAACTCTAGCAGTTTGACACTTCGCAAAAACAACGCACTGAAAAGGTGTTAGTACTCTGTGTTACTGTGAGCTATAGGCAGGTCAAAGAATTTCTATAATAAACTCAAAGCACTCTATTTGCAATTAAAGACATTAATGATTCAAAATATGTTAAATAAGTGGTTTTCTCTTGTAAAATGATTTTCTCAATTTTAATGTACCCTTGAGAGTTTTAATTTATTTATTTGCAAGGAGAGAGGGAGGAGAGAGAATGGGCATGCCACAGCCTCTAGCCACTGCAAACAAACTTCCCTTGTGCATCTGGCTTACGTGGATCCTGGGGAATCGAACCTGGGTCCTTTGGCTTTGCAGGCAAACACCTCAATCGTTAAGCCATCTCTCCAGCCCGAGAGTTTTGTTTTTTAATATATTTTTATTTAGTTGTGGGGAGAGAATGAATGGGCACTCCGGGGCCTCTTGCCACTGCAAACAAATTCCAGATACTCGCTACTTTGTGTATCTGGCTTTACATGGGTACTGGGGAATCGAACCTGGGCTGTTAGGTTTTGCAAACAAGCACCTTTAACCACTGAGCAATCTCTCCAGCCCGAGAGTGATATTTTTTTGTTTTGTTTTGTTTTTCTAGGTAGGGTTTCAATCTAGTCCAGGCTGATCTGGAATTCACTATCCAATCTCAGGCTGGCCTCAAACTCATAGCGATCCTAACTCTGCCTCCCAAGTGGTGGGATTCAAGGCATGCACCATCATGCCCAGCCCAAGGGTGATATTTTAATTCTTCTTTTAAATTTAATTTTTATATTTTTATTTGCAAAAGGAGAGCGAGAATGAGAATGAGAGAGAGTGGAGGCCACTGCAAACAAATTCCAAATGCACACGCTGTTTTATGCACCTGGCTTTACGTGTATACTGGGAAATGAAACCTGGACCAAGCAAGTGCCTATAACCACTCAGCAACCTCCCCAGCCCCCTTCCTATTTTATTGAGAAAGGGTATGCAGCCCAGGCTAGCCTTGAAGTTGTGTTCCTCCTGCCTTAGCCTGCTGAGTTCTACAAGTTCTAACAGAGTATTGGGGAAAAGCCTGGGGTTTGGTTCTAGAAGATATGCAAATCTTACAGGATTATATCTAAGTTTTTTGTTGTTGTTGTTTGAAGCAGAGACTCACTCTAGCCTGGCTAGTTTTAATGATCTCCTAACTTAGACTCCTGAGTGCTGGGATTAAAGATACCATGCCTGGCTCTAAATATGAATTGCTTTTGCTTTTATTTTAATTTATAGCAGAATATATTATTATCCTTAATAGGAAGAAAGTCTAAAAGCTCTAAACTATGAACAATATACACAAAATATACATATTCACAGAATTCATTATGGCCCAGAAGTGTTAAATCTCAGATATATCAATTCTTTTTAGGCCAACTAATACAGTTAATAAATGCTAACTTAATGTCATGATGTTTCCTGCTTTTTGTCATTCCCTTCCCCCATAGGGTTTCCCTCTAGCCCAGGCTGACCTGGAATTCACTATGTAGTTTCAGGGTGGCCTTGAACTCAGGAGGATGTTCCTACTTCTGCTGGGATTAAAGGTGTGTGCCACCATACCCAGCTCATCCTTTTAAAATTCTTGTGGTTTTTTTTTTTTTTTTTTTTGGGGTTAGTAGAGTTTCACTCCAGCCCAGGCTGACCTGGAATTCACTATAGTCTCATGGTGGCCTTGAACTCACGGAGATGATCCTACCTCTGCCTCCCAAGTGCTGGGATTAAAGGCTAAAGGCATGCGCCATCACGCCCGGCTCCTTTTAAAATTCTTTTTGGCCTGGCACGGTGGCACACACCTTTGATCCCAGCACTCGGGAGGAAGAGGTAGGAGGATTGCCCTGAGTTCGAGGCCACCCTGAGACTATATAGTGAATACCAGGTCAGCCTGAGCTAGAGTGAGACCCTACCTCGAAACACCACAAAATAAAAATAAAATAAAATTCTTAGCCGGGCGTGGTGGCGCACGCCTTTAATCCCAGCACTTGGGAGGCAGAGGTAGGAGGATCGCTGAGAGTTCGAGGCCACCCTGAGACTACATAGTGAATTCCAGGTCAGCCTGGACCAGAGTGAGACCCTACCTTGCAAAACCAAAAAAAAAATAAATAAATAAAAATAAAATAAAATAAAATTCTTTTTAAGTTGGCCATGGTGATGCACCTGGGAGGCCGATTGTGAGTTTGAGACCAGCCTGGGCTATGTAGCAAGTTCCAGGCCAGCATGATAGGGGAGATCGTATCTAATCACACCCTCCAAAAAAAGATCTTTCTATATGACACAGTTGGATTTGTAATCTATCCTCTCTTATCACCTCTGTTCATCCACCCCCACACCACTGCCTCTCTCAGCATACCTCCTTATTTGACTTGTTCCATATTATTGTTCCCTATTATCATAGCCCAGAGCTGCTTTTTATATAGCAAGCTCAGGTTCTTGCTACTGATTCAGCAACTCAAACACAAACACACTTAAGTTGCTCCAGCAAGCTGGACACTGGTGCTGCTCTTTCTGCAAATGTTAGTCAGAGGTTAAGGTACTTTACGTGGCAGACAGCGCTAAAGCACAGGCTTCTCTGTTTCCTTGACACCTAATCGTTCAAACAAGCCACGCCCATTGAAAGAAGAGATCCTCAAAGATGAACATTTAGCAAAGTCAAGGTGTAAAGCATCATTCTAGAAAAGCAGCAGGGCTCCTTTCGTAGCAGATGCCTATATTAACTAGGTTTTCTTCTAAAATGATTCTTTTGTAACAAGAGTAGGCCAGGCCAGGTGTGGTGGTACACAACTTTAGTTCCAGCACTCTGGAGGCAAAGGTAGGAGGATGGCTATGAGTTCAAGGCCACCCTGAGACTACATAGTGAATTCCAGGTCAGCCTAGGCTAGAGCAAGACCCTACCTAGAAAAACCACAGTGAGGCCAGTGCAGTTTATCCTGAAAGGAACAGTTCTCTTCCTGGGAGCACTCACTGCCCTAGGCCAAGACACATTTGCTTATTTCTCCCTTCTTATTTCTGTCTCTCTTTCCTTTCTTCTTTCATATGTGTGTCAGTGCATGCTGGGGATGGAAACAGGTTCTGGCATATTCTAGGCAAATGCTTTATCACTGATCTACATCCCAGTCCCATATGGTTGTTTGAACTGTCTTAATGAAAAAACATCTTGCTTTTGGCAAGTGTTATGTGAAGAGAAATTTGTAACAACAAAGTCAAACTGTCAATCATTTTCTCATAGTTTTTAAGCTCTGTTCTTAAGAAAATCTGTCCTCTTTTGTTTGAGTGCAACAGAAATATGGAGCCTCCATGTTTCTGTAGCACTTGAATAACCTAGTTGATACAGACTGAAAAGCTGACTCAATCTGGATCAGCCAATCAATTTCTAACTTGAAAATGGGACAGAGACTCCAGCCATTCTGTGCTTAAGTTCAAGAGAAGGGCTGCAAAGGAGGCTCCTTCTCGCCAATGTTAGAAGAAGAAGAAATGGCTGGTAATATGAAGAAAATGGCTCAAAGCCAGGTGTGGTGCACACCTTTAATCCCAGCATTAGGGAGGTAGAGGTAGGAGGATTGCTGTGAGTTCAAGGCCAGCCTGAAACTAAAGAGTGAGTTCATTTGCAGCAGGAGGCCCTGGTGTGTCCATACACACTGACTCTCTCTTTCAAATAAATAAATGAACGTTCAAGGTCAGTGTGGTACTACAGAGTGAGCTCCAGGTGAGACCCTACCTCCAAAAAAATCCAAAAAGCTGTACCTCAGCTTGTAGGTTGTCAAGAGAGATACTAATCTTAAGAGTAAAGCCATTTCTCTAAGCAACTCGTGGTCTAAGCTACTCAGCAGCAAACAACCTGACGTGGTGCTCACACAAGTGCAGTAGTGGCACACAGCCATGGTGGGTTACCAACTGCTCTAGATTTGATTACAAATCTGCTCAGTGGAATGGAACCCATACATGGAAATGGGAAACAAGTCAGAACCATATCCAAAAACGAGCCTGCTCTCCAATATCAAGCTCCCACCAACAGTGGGATACAAGAGGGCCAACACCTATTAAATTCTCTCTAAAATAATAATGGTTATCCATGTATCTTGCACTGACCTCACTCTCCATTGGAGAGTTCTCTCTTTCAGATGGACGCATATCCTGAGGAGAGAATCAGCCCATTGCACCTCAACAGGGCACCAGATGAAGCCACTGAGTTACAGGGGAAATGAGCAAGAGTGCTGCTTTATCGGTCAACCTGGTACCAGCACAAGGGCGAAGGAGATAGACACAAAGAACTCTCAACCTCTACCAAATCAGATATCCAGAGACACAGAGACTCACAAAACCTCGTCACTGAAATAAACCTAAAATGAACCCAACATGGCTCAGGGAAATTCGCGGAAGGGGGGCAGAAAGATTGTTAGAGCCATGAGCTGGGTCATTATACACAGAGTCACTGTCTCTGCCGCAAATCTGATGGCTACCCCCATAAGTCAAGACCCACATTACCCATGGGGGGAGGATAGGGAGAAGGCTTACAATGGTACCATCATGGCTATATATATACTGTATACATAACTAATAAAAAATATATTAAAATGCCGGGCGTGGTAGCGCACGCCTTTAATCCCAGCACTCGGGAGGCAGAGGTAGGAGGATCGCCGAGAGTTCAAGGCCACCCTGAGACTACATAGTTAATTCCAGGTCAGCCTGGACCAGAGTGAGACCCTACCTCAAAAAAAAAAAAAAAAAAAAACCAAAAAAATAAATAAATAAAAATAAAATAAAAAATAAAAAAATAAAAAATGTATTAAAAAAAGAGTAAAGCCTCAAGCTTTGACGTTCTTGGTAAGGAAGCTACAATCTCAAATGTGTAACTGCCCACAGAGAAGATGAAAGGGAAAGACTAGAGTTTAAATAAGGAGGATAAGGGACAATGAGGAAGAGCTCCAGCCTGAACTGTGGCCACAATTATTCAGTGCTGCCACTTTTGCTCTATTTCTCCATGAGTAGAAACTGTTTTGAGTTTCCAGATCATATGGTCAAGATAAAATGGGGGTCCAAGAAAACAGAGGTAATGTAGGAACCAGACAAAGGAAAGGTTATACTTTCAAGCAAACACAAATTTTTTTTATTTCAGCAAATTTAAAGTCTTAGGCTCTAGTCATTAAAGCAACAGGTATTATTTAAATTTATAAACAATTATTTCTACCAAAGGATGTCACGTGTATCTTTTTGTTGTAGTTTTTTGATTTTTCTGGGTAGGGTTTCACTCTAGCCCAAGTTGACCTGGAACTGTCTGTTATCCCAGGCTGGCCTCAAACTCACAGTGATCCTCCTCTCTCTGGACTGCTGGGATTAAAGGCGTGTACAACCATGCCCAGCTTCAATGGGTTCATTTTAATGTTTTAGATCTCTCTTATTGCTGAGCATGGTGGCACATGTATGTGTCAGTACAGGCAAAAGGATGAGGATCTTGAGGCCTGCCACCACTACATAGTGAGCTGGTGGTTTTCTTGAATTACCTGAAACACTGTCTTACAATAAAAAAATTAAAACTTCCTTGTCAAGATAGCCAAATGTTTTTAACATCACTGGCCTATAATAAATAATGACAAAGCATTATAGGCAAAAGTACTGACTGCATTATTTTGATCCTTGTATGACTATTTATAACGCTGCAACAACACCTTGGGTATGAAGTGAATGGCATAAGTGCTGCTCACACTTAACTACTAAGGAGTCACAAATGCGAATAAATTCCAGACTCATGTGCCACCTTGTGCATCTGGAGTTCAACAACAGCAGTTGGAGGCCCTGGTGTGCCCATTCTCTCTCTCTCACTCTCAATACATACTGCTGTAGAAGTGTGAGTGGCCTTGAGATATACTTGACATGCAAAGAGATGCAAATATGCAATCATACAAAAATGTCAGCTGGGCATGGTGGCACATGCCTTTAATTCCAGCACTCAGGAAGCAGATGTAGGAGGATCACTGAGAGTTCGAGGCCATCCAGAAACTACATAGTGAATTCCTGGTCAGCCTGAGCTAGAGTGAGGCCCTACCTTGGAAGCCCCCCAAAAAGTCAACATATAACCACCAACAGGATTAACAGAATCAGGATTAAAAATAATATACCCAACCTTTTTTAAAGAAATAAAAAACAAAGCTGGGCATGATGGCACAAGCCTTTAACCCCAGCACTCAGAAGGCAGAGGTAGGAGGATCGTGGTGAGTTCAAGGCCACCGAGACTACATAGTGAATTCCAGGTCAGCATGGATTAGAGTGAGACACTATCTCGAAAAACCAAAGAAATAAAAAACAAACAATATTAATATTCCAGTTGAACATGATGGCTTATACCCAAAATTCTAGTGCTTAGGAGGTAGAGACTGAAGGCAGATGAATGCAGGGAGGGGGTTGGCTAGCTAGACTAGGCTATGTGGTAAGTACTGGGTTAAAGACAGCTTTTGGGGGGATGAGGGTGTTGTGTTGTTTTGTTTTGTTTTGTTTTGTTTGTTTTGTTTTGTTTTGTTTTGTGAGGCGGGATTTCTCTCCTACCACTGCAAATGGACTCCAGATGCATGCGCCACTTTGTGCATCTGACTCTACTTGGGCACTGGGTAATCGAACCCAGGCTGTCAGGCTTTGCAATCAAGTGCCTTCAACCACTGAGCACCTCTCTAGCCCTAAAGGTAACTTTTACAGTCCCTTTTCCACTAACGTTCTCTGTGTGCAGGCCCAGCTTTCAGAGAATGCCCACACTTCTAGGCTGCAGTGCTTTGTATTAAGACAGCACAGATTTTATTCCCACATAACTTTATGAAACCCTCACACTCAGTGCTGGGTATTGAACCCAGAGCCCTGCACATTAAGACAAGTGTGCTACTCGGAAGCTATGTGCTCAGCTCTTTCATATACTCAGATGCTTTGGTCTCAAATTGCTGGATTCAAGTAATCACCTTAGCTCAGCCTCAAGAGTTACTGATATTACAGATGTGTACCACTGTGTATGGCTACTTAGTCCCATACTACAAAGAATGGCCTCATCTGGTGGGTCTATCTGGAAGAGCTCACAGAGAAAATACAGGAAACTGCCCTGGGTCACTTCCCTCAAATTTATTCAAACTTCTGTGTTGGGATGGAATAAGCATGTTATCTTGTTTTAGATTTATAAGACATGTACAAATAAGCTTATCATAACTGTACTGAGATAGTTATCACTTCAAAATTTATGAAACTCAGAACATTATAACTTGAGTGTTGTGGCTCATATGTGAAATCCCAGTATGTGGGAAACTGAGGCAAGAGAACTGTCATGAGTTTGAGCCAGTACGAGTTTCATACTAGCCTAGGATATAATGAAACTTTGTCTCAACTAACAAATCCAAATCAAAATGACACTATAAAACCAAGACATGAGCCGGGCGTGGTGGTACATGCCTTTAATCCCAGCACTTGGGAGGCAGAGGTAGGAGGATTGCCATGAGTTCGAGGTCACCTTGAGTGAAACCGTACCTTGAAAAAAAAAAAAAAAAAAAAAAAAAAAAAAAAAAAAGCCAGGCGTGGTGGCATATGCCTTTAATCCCAGCACTCGGGAGGCAGAGGTAGGAGGATTGCCATGAGTTCAAGGGCACCCTGAGACTACAGAGTAAATTCCAAGTCAGCCTGAGCTACAGTGAGACCCTACCTTGAAAAACCAAACCAAACCAAAACAAAACAAAAAACGCTGGGCATGGTGGCACATGCCTTTAATCCCAGCCCTGGGGAGGCAGAGGTAGGAGAACCATTGTGAGTTCAAGGCCACCCTGAGACTACACAGTGAATTCAAGGTCAGCCTGGGCTAGCATGAGACCCAACCTCGAAAAACCAAAAATAAAAAAATAAAAAATAAAAAATGGGGGAAACCAGAGAAAAAAATTGGATCTAAACTATATGTTAAGAAAATGAAGAAAAAAAACTTACCTGTGCTGCCGAGCTGTTTATAAAACCTGTACTCTAAATGCAGCTGTGGAGCACGAGATTTTATTGGTTCCTGAAATCCAAGAAGAGAAACTGTGATCAAATGTAGACAAACATGATTTTTTCTACCCTTATATTTTCAGAGAAATATGCAGAGCTAGTATCACTTATGTTTGAAAGACAATATCCATATATGATAACCTTTTCTTACCACAATTTGTCTTTGAAAATGCAGCTAAGAGAAGAAAAGCTGGATTGTACACACCCATCTCACAGATAGTCAAAGATTCTCTCCATGAGCTACATCACTCAGGGATAGCTCTACCAGAAAAAAAAATACCCTTCTGAAATTTATCCTCATATTCTTTCTTTTCTCCTTCCTACCCTTCTTTCCTGGAAACTGCTATGTAGTAAAGGCTAGCCTCAAACTCAGTCTTCTTGCCTCTGCCTCACAAGTGCTGGGAATATAAGTGAGCACTACCATACCTCTGTGCCCAGTTTTATGCTGTGCTGTGAAGTGAACCCAGGGCTTCATACATGCTACAAATTTAAGGCCTTAGCTACAGATCGAGAGTCTGATGTCTAACAACAAAAACAAAAAATTTACCAGCACCCATATAAAGCAGCCTTATTCTCAATATGAAAAAGAAAAAGTAGATGGGCATGCTGGCACATGCCTTTAATCCCAGCACTCAGGAGGCAGAGATAGAAGGATCGTGAGTTCGAGGCCGCCCTGAGAGTACATAGCGAATTCCAGGTCAGCCTGAGCTAGAGTGAGACCATACCTTGAAAAAACAAAAAAAGAAAAAGAAAAAGTAATCCAAGTGCCCACTAATGGATACATGATCAAATGTGACATATACATAATACAGAAAATTATTCAGACATGAAAAGGAAATTCTGACAGATGTAATAACATGGATTAACCCTAAAGCTTTATGCTAAGTGAGTTAACACAAGACAAATATATAATTCCACTATGTGAAATATCAAATGCAGCAAAATTCTGACAGAAATTAGAACACTCGTTGCTAGGGATGGGAATAGGAGAGTATGAGGAATAGTGTGGGTTTACAAAACAATTTTATTTCTCTATTTGCATGTGTATGCATACCGGGGCCTCTTGTTATAAGTAAATGTCAGATGCTTGCACCACTTTTTGCATCTGGCTTATGTGGGTGGCTTAGGAATTAAACCCAGGCCAGCAGAAAGCTCCTTTAACCGTTGAGCTCTCTTCCCAGCTCCAGGTATAAAGCTGCAGTTGAAAAAAATAAAAAGTTCTGGATTTACCACATATTATTATTTTCAAATGCTCTCTTGGATTCTATGGGTTGCTGTCTCATTCTGCTAAGTGTTCTGAAATGCACAGAAAGTTAAAAATTTTTGTTGAAGTTTAATTTATTTTTTCTTTTGTTGTCTAAGCTTTTGGTGTCATATGTAAGAAACCACTACCAAATCCAATGCCATAGTATCCTTATTATATACTTTTTCTGCTATGAGTTTTAGAGTTTTAGATTTTACATTCATGTCTTTGACACACAAGGAGTTACTTTTTATATATCACGTAAGGTAAAGGTCCAACTTCATTGTATGTGGACATCCAATTTCCTTAAAACCATTTGTTGAAGTGACTGTCTTTTTCTCTATTGAGTGTCTGTCCTATTTGTCTCTACCCCAAGGACAGATGTGCCACAGCTCCCCTTGATGATTCATGCTGGTGTGTAATAAGCAACATGGTTTAGAAGGCCTTTACATTTTGTTGAAATCTCATTTAGAAATATGCCTATTACTCTTATAACCTCAATAATAAGATAAAATAGCTCCTGAGTAACCTGTGAATACTATAACAGTTACCTTCAAATATCAAACCTACTCATTCCCTTAGACTTTCTTTCTTTAGGAAAAGTAATTCATTTCCTAACCTATTATCATTGGTTCTGTACTTGATTTTTTGATCATCTTTGATGACTCAACACTTTCCTGAATCTACTTGAAATTTTATGGATAGTGCTATTTTGAATATAGTAATGAAATCTCACACTATCTCTCTCCACTTGGGATGAAAACCATCCTCCTTTTTGTCCAGTATATCCACACTACATATGGAGTCCATCTTTTCTTTATTTAGTAGCCATTGTGGTTCACAATGCCTATCATTGTATCACAGTGCTTATATTCAAATAGCCTTTATTTTACATCACAAGGCCTCCAAAATATAACAGGAATGTTGGTAATACAGGGAAGCCCAAGAGAAGCCATAATATATTTGCTTTAAGTGAAAAGAAGAAAGTTCTCAATTTAGATGGACTGGCATATTTCCCATCTCTAAGGCACCCAATTAGATGACATTATGCCATTCTTTGGATGTAAAACCAGCAATCACTAGAGTGGGACTTAAGTTTCCCAAGATTTTTACCATCAAGAGAAAAGTATGTGAAACTAATAACATAGCAGACACTGTCTTATTTATCTCTTCAGATAGAGAGGGTCACTCCTCATGTAGGTGCAGATAATCTACTTTATCATCCTCAAATTAGCCAGTTACAGAATATGTCTTATTGCAAAATCGCTAGTCCTGAGCTGGAGAAATGGTTTAGCGGTTAAGATACTTGCCTGCAAAGCCTAAGTACTCAGGTTCAACTCTCCAGGTCCCACGTAAGCCAGATGCACAAGGTGGCACATGCATCTGGAGTTGATTTCCAGTGGCTAGAGGCCCTGGCATGCCCATTCTCTCCTCTCTCTCTGACTTTCTCTCCCTCTCTCTGTCCCTAATAAATAAATAAATAAAAACAGGGCTGAAGAGATGACTTAGCAGTTAAGGTATTTGCCTGCAAAGCCAAAGGACCCAAGTTCAACTCCCCAGGACCCATGTAAGCCAGATGCACAAGGGGACGCATGCATCTGGAGTTTGTTTGCAGTGTCTGGAGGCCCTGACGTGCCCATTCTCTTATCTACCTCTTTCTCTCTCCTTCTGTCTCTCTCTCAAATAAATAAATGAAAAAAATAGTAAAATAATAAATAAATTAAATAAGTAAAAATAAAATCACTACTCCTAAATTCACAAGGAACAAATCAGAAACAGTGATAACAACTCAAGATGGAACCAGACTAGGACAACAAAGGAAAAGACTGTGTCCTGGAAAATAGTCTTTAGATAATGGAAAACCACAGGGAAAATAAATTTAAAAACCACAATCTTTCCTCAAACTTCATGCTATAAAACATGAAGTAAATTAGTTTAATGATAATGAAACATCTTTATAGAGCCCCAGAGCTAAAAGTGGGCATACATTTAAACATAAAGGGCTCTTTTTATCATACACTCAGGAACTTAGACCCTTCAGCCAACTTCTTTAGCACATAGCTACAGCAAATATAGTTTCAGGAGCTTTTCTACAACCAATAAGAACAGACTAGCGCCTTCCAAACACTTAGTCTGGTCACAAGTGGTAGCTATGGTCTATACTCTGAGAACTTGGGAGGCTATGGCAGATGGATTACTGAGTTTGAGGCCAGCATGATTAAGTTTGTAGCTTAGGAAAAAAGGGCTGGAAAGATGGCTTAGCGGATAAGGCATTTGCCTGCAAAGGCAAAGGACCCCGGTTCAACTTTCCA